>CM034237.1:1119347-1601925 GCA_019916065.1 Vitellaria paradoxa
ATAACTAAAAATTATTAAATATTATTAAAAATTATTAAAAATTTCAAATTTTAACTAAACGTATAAAAAATTTTAATTACTGAAAATTACTAAAAGATTCACTTTTTTTTTTACGTAACCAAATGTAGTATCAAAAAATTTGATTGTTATTTTAAGATTATCTTTCGCGCTAACAATTAAATTTAATAAAAATTAAAAAGAAAGAAAAAGATAGTGTTAATGTATATGCCAAAAAAAATTCAGGAGCTTTCAACTAGAAAAAAAAAAAAAAAAAACTATTAAATCAGCTTGAAAATGTCGTAAAAAAATCACTAGCTTACGTACCTGTACCTTGTTTAGCTACCTTTTTTTTTCTCAACTTCTCATCTCTCTTCACTGAAAACTTCCACCTCCAAAAGTTTGGCTTTTGGGATCAGGAGCAGCAGAAGAAGGGTTTGGTCCTGAATCCAATGAGCCCAAATGATCAATTTGCTGCGGCTGCGAAGAATATCCACCACCACCAAGAAAGTCTCTAGTCAGCATGTCAGAGACTCCAACACTCACAGACACTTGGGTGTGGTCCAACTTTGGCTGAAGAACCTCCAGGTTGTCAAAACCTTGGCTCTGGAGTTGCTGTTCTTGTTCATGTCCTCCATATGGATTGAGTACCCCTCCAAAAATGTTGGAACTCCCACCACCGCCAGCACCAGCAGCAGCAAATGAATTCATCAAACCCTGAAGATGGGTTTGGTTGCTTTCCCCATAAAACGAAGCACCAGGGGAAGAAGAACTCCCGAAACCCCTCAGCAGAGTTGCACTGCTCTTACTAGTGACCGAACCCATTTGAGCAGCCTTTTGGAGCAACGCTGTTGCGGACATATGGGAGGAACCACCCACATTCTGGTTCTGAACCGACGAGGAACCATAGAGTGAAGCGATAGCAGAAGAAGAAGAAGAAGTGATTTGATTTCCCATAATGTTGTCAGTACTGGGTTGTCCATGTCCATTGTTGTTGAACTGATTCGGAACCAGGAAGCTCGATAGGTTGGGATTGTTTTGAAGTTGCATTAGTCCATGGAAATTAGGCTTTGCTAACAGATGTGGATGATGATGATTGTCTTCCTGATGATAATCTTGATGGGTTGAATTATCCGGGATGAAGAAAGCTGGCATGGATTGTGGGGTTCGGAATGCTGATGGGGGGTTATTAGGTGCAATGAGGCTGTGATCAAACTCATGAGTAGCAGTGCTAGTCCTGCTGGATTGTTGGCTGTGATCTTGATGATGATGATGGTGGTGGTGGTGGTGGTGAATTGAGGGCATTTGAGGAGGACCCACTGGAGTTAAACCCAAGCTCATGTTGTTGTTGTTGTTGCTATTACTTCCATATAAGTGACTCCCAATGGTACTCAGGGTTGGTGGTGGATGTCTTGCACTTTCCTGAGCAAGTGCATCGCAGAAGGCCCTGTGAGTGATAAAACTGTCCCGCCTGCAAAATAAAAAAAAAATGAAATTTATCCAATATATATATATATATATATATGTGCTCTGCTAGATGGTAAACGGTATAAGAGCACCATGTACAAAAACAATAAAACAAAAAAAAATGTTGAAAAACTACTATGCAGGAATTATCTTGGTAGCTGCCTTCTATTATTAATTGCATTTGAATTA
This sequence comes from Vitellaria paradoxa, assembly GCA_019916065.1. Lineage (NCBI taxonomy): Eukaryota > Viridiplantae > Streptophyta > Magnoliopsida > Ericales > Sapotaceae > Vitellaria > Vitellaria paradoxa. Next base: position 1,121,001 of record CM034237.1, read on the forward strand.
ATCCAAAGGAAAAAAAAATCTTGAACAAATTAAATTGAAGCAATTGTATGGGAAATTGCACATTGATTAATTATACAATGGTGGATGTATATACAATTATACCATTTTAGTTAATTGTAATAAATTAAATGCTTTCATGGGATGGACATAACCAAACAATTATTGATAAAGCAGAATGAATAACTCTAATTAAGATTGCAATGGAGTTGGCATATATATAATTAAGATCAATTGTTTACCCCAAATATGGGGATGATTGGTCACCAAGTGTGGTGCCTGGTTCAATTCTAATTAGTAAGGTTTTCCATTTTTTGAGAAAAAAAAGGAGCCATCAATCCAACTGACTTGTCAAGACTTTTCCCTTATCACATGCACTAGAAGAATTTTGAAGGGATATATATTTACTGGTTAATTCCATCCACCATTTTGAAGGGCTATAATATATATATGTATATATATTTATATTAGATTTATACAGAAGAAATATTGGAGGAAACTAGCAGGTAGAGGATAATTTATTGATATCCGCAGGAAGTATATAACTAAAATTTCCAACAAGACAAGAAATGCCAATTGAGGAAAGTTTGGGGAAAGATGATCTACAGAAAATTGAAAATAATTGACCAATCAAACGAAGGCTACCATTTTCAGGGACTGCCTGTTTAAATAAATGCAACTAAAGAATTTATCCAATACGATGAAAGGGAGTATCATCATCATGAATCGAATTTCCAGAGTTCCATTTAATCAATGGAAAACCCAAAGAACTATCAGTTCTTTTCAGTGCTTATTTAAACCATGATTTTGAAAGCATTTAAACAAGTTTTAAACCTCAGAGAGAATCAATTAATTCTCAAAACCCATGTCCCAACTTTTCCTCAAAAGGCAAGAACACAGCTTGAAGACTGAAACCAAGATGGAATATTAACTAGGCATTACATTCAAATAATTGAGAGAGAGAGAGAGAGAGAGAGAGAGAGAGAGGTGGATGACTCGCTTGGTGACTTAAACAAGTTGTCATGAAAGGAGTACCTGCAAGGGTATAGACCTGATCACATCTAGCCAACCCATTACAGAACAAACTCCTTTAAAGATATTACCCTTTTACATGGCATATAGCACCACGTGAATAAGTGAAAAAAGGTACAGAAGAGCCAAAAGGGCTGGAGAGAGAGAGAGAGAGAGAGAGTATGTGTGTGTGTATGGTCATGCACTGTTTTTTCTTTGTTTCTGAAACCACTCTACAATTCACTGCCGTTCCTTAGAGGAATTATTTTTCTGCTATTATAACACATATCCCAGCCCCACAGTGTCAGCAAAGCTAGAATTCAAACACAAGAGCAAAGACAACAGAAGTGTTAAGACTGGCAAAATAAATAAGGAGAAGAAGTTGAGAGAGGGAATCAAAAAAAGGGGAAAAGAGACCCAATTACAAGAAAAACTGTAACTGAAAGGGGAAATCCAAATAACTTTTTCTTTTTGTTTCTATTCCTTCTGGTGTTACTATGGGAATCCAAGTTCAAGAAAATCTAAAAAAAAAGTCAAGCATGTTCTCATATCATCCCATCTCAAAGAATTGATCTCAGCAGATCACTGAAATTAAACACTGAACAATAATGATTATCATTAGTAGCAGTAGTAGTAGTGCAATTAATTGTGCACAAATTTTAGTATTAGAGAGAGAGAGGGGTAGAGAGAGAGAGAACAAGAAAGAGAGAGAGAGAGAGAGAGAGAGAGAGAGAGAGAGAGAGAGAAATTGATTAGAACCGAATGGAATTGAATACCAATTACTTACCTTGAGAAAAGAGTGCCACAGTCACATCTATACTCTCTAGTACCACAAGTCTTAGAGTGAGCTTTCCAATCGGATTGAACAGCATATTTCTTAGAGCATTTCTCACACTTGAACTTCTTCTCACCATGCTTTCTCGAGTAGTGCTTCTTAATGCCAGTGAGGTCTCCAAGAGCCCTAGAAGGGTCATGGTGGACACATGTGGGCTCAGGACACAGATAGACCTTCCTCTTCACCTCTTTTGTAGTCTTCTGCCTTAGCTTCCAAGGCAGGTTGTGTCCTCTTCTGTGCAGCTGTAGGTTTTGCTCCCTTTGGAACCCTTTGTTGCACACCTCACACAGAAACCTATTTGTGGCCATTAGAGTCTTGGGAGATAGCGCTATTACCTCTGCATCTGGATCTACTACCAGAGAGAGAAAGAAATAGAGAGAGAGAGAGAGAGTCCAAACCAACAAACAACACAAAAATCACAAAAAATATATATATATTCGAACAACAATAGAATTATGGGTAAAAACAAGACGTTTAAAAATTAAAAAAAAAAAAACCATATCAATTCCTCTTTGAACATTCAAAATTAGGGTTTCTTTATCAGATAGAAAGAGCTGTGTAATTATTAATCTAGACTTACTCATCTCACTTGTGTTCTATCTTATCCATCCATGTATATATGTATGTAAGATGTTATGTATATATATAATTGTTAGATACTTGCTTGGTGTTCCAGGCTGGTTTCTTCTCTTCTTTGGGGGAGGCGCAGCTGGAGCCATTGATGAAATTGGTTCTGAGGAATGGAGTTGTCTCATCTGCTCCTCATCTTTTTGTTGCATTCCAAAGAATGCCGCGGACGAAGAAGAAGCTGCCATCTTCAAAAGGACACCGCCCTTTTATGTATGTATTTAGTTGGAGCTAAGCTTCCCCGTCCTCCTCCTCCTCCTCCTTCTCCTCCTCTTCTTCACATAAAACCAATCTACAATCTATATATGTAGATATCAACAAACCCACTTGCAACTCTCTAAAGCTCTCTCCTCCCCAAAACTAGAACTCTAAACTTCTGGATATTCATGAGTGAAGAAATCTGAAAAGTTGAGTATCTGAAAAAGGAGCTGAAATCAAGGCAAGGAAGAGAGATAAGAAAAGGATGATCCCATGGAGGTTTTGATGCTTTTCCTCTACTGTATCCCTTTGTTTTAAATGAATTTTTTTTTTTTAAATAAAAAAAGGAAGGAAAAGAAAGAGTGATGCTAGTATGGTTCTTATGTATTCGGTGTCATGCAGACACACAAACACATATACATAAATATCAATTTTTTTTCTCTCTTATTTTCCATTTTCTCCTTTTTCAGATTTCTCAATCTTTTTCTCCATTAAATGAAATGTAAATTACAAATTTAGGGCGAGAGAGAGAAGGGTCGGTGGACCCATCGACGGGATATGGACACAAAAGGATGCGTTGGAGGCAGCATGAAGAGCAACACACACATTCTCTCTCTATCTCTCTCACTTCTGGACAAATTTCCCTCGTCATCACCTCCCTGGACCTCAGTAAAGGAATTAAAACAAAATTAAATAATCAGTCAATATTGTTACAACCATTAAATATAGTAAATTGATATATAAATGCTGATGATTATTTTATTATATGGGAATATGTAATTGATATATAGTAATTGTAATAAATATATATATATATATATATATGTTTTTATAATAAAAACTTAAAAATATAAATTTAAAATATTTTCAACTATTGAATTTATTCAGTAATCAAAATTATTTTTTCTCTCTATTTTGATTGCATTTTCTCTCAATTCACATAAAAATTCATTCTCTTACTCTTTTTATATTTTTTTAATATTTTTAAAAATATGATAATATTTGTAATAAATAACAAAATTTTATACATTTATTAAGTATTATATAAATACCGTAATCTCTTTTGATTATTTTTATAATTTATTTTTACAATTTTTATATAAATTTGTTCTACAAATTTAGTGCTTATCACCATGTCCAAAAGCGCTATAATTATTAGTAGAGACACTCTTTTAATTAATTATTAATAATATATATTTGTAATAAATAATAAAAATTTACATATTTATTAAATACTGTATGGATATTCTCTTGATTAGTTCTTTTAATTTTTATAAGTTATTTTTATAATTTTTCATATAGATTTACAAATTTATGTTTGAACTCTTTGCAGATTAAATTATGTTTAAGAATCATTAGTGTAAAATCAAGCGCTTATAACTTTATTTCCCTACTTGTGGGCTACTATTACGCCCGTAAGCACGTTGACAGAATGGGCAATTAAGCCCAATGTCATGTGGAGCCCTCCTAAGTTACACGTGGCAATGAATTCCTAAGGGAACATTTGGAAAAAAATCCTCAAGCACTTACCACCATACTAAAAGCTATCGTTATTAGTAAAGGCACAACTTTATTTTCTTAAGTTTTGGTTGATCATTATAAGGTACCCACACAACTATCAATAGCAGTGTAAAATCTTGCTACTAAATGGACAAAAAAGATTTCACAATACGCCTGTAAGTGTACCGACAGAATAGGTAATCAAGCCCAATGTCACGTGGCTCTCATAAACCACACGTGGCAACGAATTCTTTAAAGGAGTAAATTTGAAAAATCTCTAGCATAGGGGGCGCTTGGAGTATAATTCTTTAAAAAAATTTCAAAAATTTTTAATTTTCTCTAATCATATTTTACCACATGTTATTTTTACATCACTTTAACATTAATTTTTTATTTTTTTGAGATTTTTTTCAAAACTCCATACGTCTTCTTAAGGTGTGTGTGTATTATATATATATATTGTGTACGCAACAGCGAATTGTTTAGTGGGTGGTTCCTTAATTTTGAATTTGGTGGCTCTGAATTGAACTCAGTTTATTATATATATGTTTTAATTTTGAAATATTATCAGGGTATGTTTGATTTATCAAGAAACATTAAAAAAAATCTTAACTTTTTATCAATTTATTCTTATTAAATTTCACCATGTGCTATTTTTACATTAACTTTTTATTTTATTTTTTATTTTTATTTTTATTTTTACCATTTAAATATCACCTCAGTAAACAAGTGATACCATAATGACGCATGATATATATATAATAATTTTATAAAATATAAAAAAGTAAGAATTATATGAATGTGCTATATTTTAAAATCTGACTGTGTTTATAATTTTTTACGTTAGTAATGTATCAAATTAATACATACATACATACATACATATTTGTGTGTGTGTGTGTGTGTGTGTGTGTGTGTGAATGTAATATGGGATTATTGACTGATCTCTTCCTAGTTTAGTTACCATGCAATGGGGCTTGGAGGGTCACTATCAAAGAATGGAAAGATAATTTGTCATCTCAGCAAAAAAGAGAATCGGAATTAGGACCCACGAAAAGACCTAGTCCAACCACTAGGGATAAACAATTGCAAACTGAAATTTAGACCCTAAAAAGTAGCTTTAGATATAGAGCAAGGAAATAGCATCCAATCCCCTTCTGTGATTGCGTTTTTGTTTTTGATGTTTGAAGGGGGATTTTAGGTTCAATTAGGTGAACCTCACAAAACCCTTGTTTGGAACAAAAAATTGAGAGTTGGGGTATACGTATATATAATTGGAGACTCTATAACTATACCTCCTTCAGATTCCTCTTTTATAGCTTACCCTAATTAACCATAATATATATCACTAATTTCATTTAAATATTGGATCCCACTGTATTTATTCCACCTCTCTCTCACTACGTAATAGTTATCCATCTCGGAGAAATAACAAACTCGACTTTAAATGTGAGAGTGTATTTAGATTGAGTATTTGGGGATTAAGAAATAGAAAATAGAAAAATAAAATAAAAATTAGGTAAAATAGGTAAGCAGCATAAAATCTTGAATGCGCACACACACACACATATGAATTGATTAAAAAATATAGAAAAATAAAAGGTATGGTATTTATCAATAAATTTGTTTTTTATTTTGATCGATTTTAATTTCTCAAATTTGATGATTTTTTCCTTCAATTTTTTCATCACAAATCATACAGGAGAAATAATTTTGAATCTCCTTCTTTTTATTTTATTTTATATTTTAACAAATCATTAATCCAAACACATAGTGAGAGAAAAGAAAATAAAGAAAAAAATGGAATGGGTTTAACGTTGAAAGAAATATAAAATTCTAAATACACGTTCTTAGTTATTTTTAATTTATCAAACTTTATGCTTTTTTTTTTTTCTTTCATTTTCTATCACAGCAAAACAGGTGGAATAGTTTTGAATCCACAAACATACCCACCCTACATTGTAAGTGTGACCCAAAAAAAAAAAATATATTAAGTAATTAATGAGAAGAAATGTTCACACTATGAGAAAGAGTGAGCTTTGTGTGAGCATTTCGATCTATATATTGAGGGTGACATGTATCCTTAATTGGGGAGCTTGTGCATTCCAGCTGCATACAAAATTTCTCAAAGAAGGTTAGATGGGGGGCTGCTCATTCATTTAAATGAATCCAAATCAAATAAAATGACAGCCTAACCATAACCGTGTGGATCGTTTTCACGTGTCCAACTGACAATACAAATAAAGGTTGGTGATTTTATTCTGTTCGTGTGTGGTTAAACAGCTTCTTGCACGGAAATTTAAATGTTTGAATTAGGTTGGGGTTAAAAATGAAATAAAAAAAATATTACTGGAGTAGTTAGTTAATATTTAATTTACTCTCACAATTTTTTACATTTTTTTTAACTATGCTTTTTCAAAAATTAATATTTAACTTCTCAAGATGGACAAATTATTAAAAGAATTAACACCTTTTTGGTCGCTAAAGGTTACTTTTGGGTCGTTAAAAGTTTTGCCGACCAAACATAATTTTGTCGCCAGTTGGTCGGCAAAGGCTAGTCGCAGAAAGTATTGATGACCAAAAGCATATTTAGTCAATAAAAGTATGATTTTCGCCGACCAAATTTTAGTCACTAAAGGATAATTAGTCACTAAAAGGTAGGTTTTAAACGATCAACATATATTTGATCGAGAAAAGTTTAGCTTTTGATGACCAAACTTTAGTCAACAAAAAGTTGGTTTTTAGCGACCAATTGATTGGCAAAATGGATAATTTTTTAAAAAGATAAAAATTTGAATTAATTTAAAAAATAAAAATTCACATGTAGCACCATTTGGTGATATGTTATTATGCCACATGTTAACCTATGATTGCGTCACGTGGTGACCTTATATTTTGGAGAATTTTTTTGATGCTATTGAGAATCAAACCCATGCCATTTTTTTAGAAGTTGATGTGGTTGGTCACTAAACTAAGCTATTATTTGTGTGTGTATTTTCATATTAATATATATAGACAAATTTTTTTTATCACTTTTGACAACCAATTGATTGGTAAAGTTGATAAAAATCTTATTATTTTACTTTTGTCAATAATTTGAAATTATAACTAATGTATAGAATCAAATGAATATTTAGTAAATAATCATAATCAAAATTTTTGAAAACTATTTTAAAATTTTATTTTTAATACACAAAATATTTTCGGTGATTATATTTGAAAATTAGTTCTAAAAAGACAAAAAATGAAATTACTTAAAATTAATAAGAAATTTTTTTTTATTTTTATTTTGAATTTCTTATCACTTCCAATGAAATAAAAAATAACGTCACTTTTAATACAGTAAATATTAACTATATACTAAACAATTTTTAGATGTTAAAAAATATTTAATATTTAGCTTGTTATAAGTCACTCTTACATATTCATTGGAAAAAAATAATTATATAATTAGTGTTATTTGCATTTGATTTAGTAAATTTAGTTTTAGCTTTAATCTAATAATATTTTTTATTGATCTATGATTATAATTTTTGATAATTTTTGTAAAATATTAAATTAACTAAAATTAATAAATAAATGTTAAAATAAAATTTATGAAATCTAATTTAAATCATATAAAGAGATAAACAAAGTTGTTTGAGAGAAAGAAACAAATTTTAATTTTTTAATTATCTACTTAAATTTTTATTATTTTTGCCCACCAATTGGTAGCCAAAAGTAGCACAATTACATGCCAATTGATTGGCAAACGTAATAAATATATTACTAATATTTTTAAGTTAGTTTATAATAAATATAATATTATTTTTATTTCAATTTTTAAGGATCAATTGATTAGAGAAAGTAATTGTTTAGCGATCAAATTAATTTGGTCGCTAAAGAATAACCTTTTAGCGACTAATTGGTTGCTAAAAGTGAAACATTTACCAACCAATTAGTCAATAAAGCTAATAAATATCTTATTATTTTTTATTGGAGATTTTAGAGACCAATTGATTGGAAAAAGTAAACGTTTAACAATCAAATTAATTTGATCGCTAAAGGGTAATCTTTTAGCAATTAATTAATAGCCAAAAATGGCACCGTTACGACCAATTGACCTGCAAAGGTAACAAATATTTTATTATTTTTCATTCAAAATTGTAGCAACTTCAAATTAATTTGATCGCTAAAGGTTTACTTTTCCCGACCAATTGATCGGAAAAAGTTATCTTTTAGTGAATATATACGTGTTTAAATTTTTATGAAGTATACCTAACTTAATTAAAAGTCATAATGCTAGAAGCCGATCGCCGAGCAAGCAGATGAGAGGCTCTCGAGCTACCACTGAGATTCGGTAAAATTTCTCCTACGATGAAGAAAATCTATCATACATGTAATTAAACACACATCCACTAGGTATGGCACGTTTTTTGTAAATTATACAGACTGATAGGTAAAAACAAGTAATACTAAAAGTAAGATTTACCCTTTTCTAACTTCATATATACCCAATGCAAACTTTAGTAGAAAAAGTCATGCTTTGGAGAAACTTGATTAATTTTATTCGAATTTCGGTAGGTACTTGACGTGCATAAAGACCGGGGGTAAATCTTTTTCAAGAAGCAACAAGAAAGAAAGAAGAAAAAAAAATTAATAATGATTAATAGAAAATTAATTTAATTAGAGCTAGAGTTAATTCATGCAATAGAATAAGAAAGCTAAGTTTAAAATTAAGCAGTTAGGACCATTTTGCATTTAAATCAAATAAACATAATTGTGTCTGTGTCTACGTTTGTGTGTTTCTTTGATGAATAATTTATAAAATAAGGAAGGTAAAGATTTTAAATTTAAGATATTTTTAATCATTAGATTTGTTTAATTATGAGAATTACTTCTTCTTCTCTTCTATATTTTGAATACTTGTTAAATAAAGTTAACTAAAATCGTTCATTTAAAAAAAAAAGGTGATATTTAGACCGTAATTTTTTAAATTTTCTTAAAAAAATAAATATTTAAATTAAAAAGTAAACTTTAATTTGTAGCGATATGCATTACTTATTATCTCTTTTGATTGATTTTTTTTTTTTTTAAACAGGTTTAGACTTTGCCTACTAAATTAATTGATATTTTCTTTCTTTCTTTCTTTTTTTTTTTTCAAAGTTATTTAACTCATAGTAATATACATAACTCGTAATCTTTTTTGGTTATTAGTTTTTATTTTTACAAGTTATTTTAATAATTTTTCTTGTATACATAACTCGTAATCTTTTTTGGTTATTAGTTTTTATTTTTACAAGTTATTTTAATAATTTTTCTTGTAAACTTAGTTTTGGTCAAAGTGTGTTGATTTCTTTTTATCAGTAATTTTTATTTTTACAAGTTATTTTTACAATTTTTAATGTAAGTTTGTTTTACAAATTTATATTTGATCTCTTTGCAGGTCAAATTATGTTTTACTTTACAAATTTATATTTGATTTCTTTGAGATCAAATTATATTTCTGTGCATTTAAATACAGACAACTCCGAGTATTTTTATATATATAATTGTAATTATGTCATTTGGGACCACGTACAAAAACGGTTCAAATTATATGGTTACAATTCCTCTTATTTAATTTTGCCAAAAACTTCCAAATATTCACTGAGCTTCAAAGAAACGCATTCCATAAAAATAAAACAAGGGAATCAACTAACCGTTGGAAGTTTGCCATAAGCTGAGGTATCCAAACCTCTCTCAAGAAGGAAACTTGCAAAAGAGAGAGAAGAAAACAAAGTTGACACAGAAGAAGGTTCCCTGTTACTTTTGATCCAAATAATGTTAATTAAAATTCTTAAGAAAAGAAATAGATTCACAATCAAATTAAATATCATATGGTCCTTTTTTTCCTTCAATTTAACAATATATATATATATATATATATTATGTGAAGAAATTAATGTAATCAGTTACAGAAGAATATTTGTCCAGACTCAATTTCAGCAACAAACCCTTGGGGGGGGGGGGGGTTGATTGGGTCTAGACTTCAAATGAGTGCTCTGAAGCAAAACAAGCCGACAGAGAGACCACGATACGACAACCCAACAGCATACCACTGTAAGCACCAGAGTCCAGACCTCCCTTTTTTTTTTTTACACACACTCACACGCGCGCGCCAACTAAAAGAAACTTAATTAAATTTCAACGATTAAAAAAAATGTTTATTTAGTAATATTGTGTTATTGTCACAAACAAATGTAAATTCTCATATTTTTAATGACCATGCTAATTCACTACAATATATATATATATAATTGATTGAGAAATGATAAATGCACTTTATTTTTAATTTCTTACACTCTAAAAATTAATATTTATTACAAGAGACGGTGAAGTGTAATAAATTAAAAGTGAAGTGTATTTATCATCTCCTTATTTGATATCAGTAATAAATTATAATTATTTAACAATAAATAAAATAATTCTTTTAATCATATAATATTTTTAGTGTCAAAGGTATTGCAATGATTATGTAACGGCAACATTAATTATATTATTAATAATATAATTTTCCATAGTACAAATCCCACAGAAATGAATGCTTGAAATGGTAACGGCATTTTCCAAGTTTTAAAATTTCTCAATACCTACCCCTCTCATTTGTCCAAATTCCTCCTTTGTCCTTTGTTAGTCCCCACTTTCCTGAGAGGTCAAACTATTTCATTTTTTCTTTTTTTTTTTTTTTGTTCATAAACCAAATTGTTCTAGAGTTAGAAATTGTCAACCAAATTAACCTAGTTTGAATTTTCAAGTTAGCTTAATTATTTTGTGATCCAACCCAAATTTAAATGTTTATTTCTACATAAACTATACATAATGACACAGAACTAACTCGACCAAGATTGACTTAATCTACTTCAATTCTACATAACTTCCAGTTCAGTTTTTAGTCCAAAAAATTTGAAAAAAATAAAAATCAAGTTAGTTTGATGGGTCAATTCTAGGTATGATGTGAACCCAACCTATACACACCTTACTTTATATGGGTTTTGAGTTAAAACTTTATTAGTTGAATTTAAGGACGGACCCAAGATTTATAATCAATGAGACCAAATTATCTTTTTAACGTAAATAAAAATAAAAATAAAAATATAAATGGGACAAAACAAAAAAAAAAAACAAAAAGTATAATTTATAAAAAAAATAACAAAAAATAGTAAAATTTTAATGTAAATTTTTAATTCAGTAAGGACAATTACCTCCGCTGGGCCTAACATGAATCTACCCATGGTTGAGTCAATTAAGGTCTCAAATATGCTAACCTAAGAGCTAAACTAATTTGACTGGCTTACCTATTTTTAGCCCAAGAACCAAATCAATTCTTGACATATTCAAACTAAACTAAACCCACAAGATAAGGTCAATTCCATGGAACTCGGTTGCCTATATAGCCTATATCCCTCTCCCTGTTGTCTAGGTATATTGTGTATTTGTCGTATTGAAATATATATATATATAATTTATTATTCAGCATTTTCGAGGACCCAAACTTTCACTACATTGCCACATGGATTGTCAAAACATAACTCCGATGTTGCGGTGTGTTGACCATGCAACATTATCCAAACAAGGACACAAAACAATCAAATATAAAACAAAACATTAACCCTACTGAAATTAAATTTAATTTCTAATTAAAACTCCATTTGGTTTGCTATAAACCTCTGAAAACCTCTAAAAATCTCTAAAAAGTTATTCACTTTTTATTTCACTGCATAAATTATAAACTCACAATTTATCTTACTTTTTATTACTCCAAACACAATATATAATCTGTGATGACACCTCCACCTAAACCTAAAATAACTACCAAGCTAGACCCCCACCCCCCACCCCCAAATTATATATCTATAATTCCAAGGATTCCATATATATACACCATGTACAGTTGCTTCAATCTTCCTTAGCTTGTTCAACACTACTCTGAGTTGAATTGTTGCGGTGTCTACGACGAAGCCTGGAAGAACTTTTCCATTAAACAAAGAGAAAAATGCTATTAGAAAATGTTTACAGAAAATTCAACTCGAATAATGTCACAGTAATAGTGTTGTAATTAAAGATCAACTCAAAAGGGCTTTTAGTATTAGTGAGTATTTGCCACAATGCTGCCACATCTGTTAAACAAAGGCCAATATGTACTGCAAGCATGCTTAAAGTAGAACACTGCACTACAAAGCAAATAAGGTACCTGCAATTCTGAGGAACCCTCCATGAAAAAATTGATGATCTCTTCAATCTTGGTGGCAAAGACAAATATTGTTTCCAATCCTCAAGCAGAACTCTAAGATCATGAAGCTTATTGGCCAGGCCAAAACAACAATTCGCATGCATTGTACAAACTTGATTCAAATCTTTGCTCGGTTCGCAAAATCCGCCGAAGTATGCAGTACTCAAAAATCTGATCTTCAGTTCAGTGTCAATGACAAAAGGGTCAAATTTGATAATGTTAAGGACATCCTGATCATGGCTTCCTGGATGTATTTCACGTGATGAGTACCAGAACTTGTAGAACTCTATTGAACGGTTATTGGATTTGACAAAGTTAAATCCTCCATTTGGTCTATTTTCCAAATTGTATGAGCTGCCCACAAAATGGTCGCATGCAATTTGAAAATCTGCATCCAAATGAAACCTTGGAAACGGATCCCTAAGCCACATGATATCAGCATCCTGGAGGAAAACCAAAATCAATATTGATTTCCCCTCTGCATGTCATTGCAGATTTTACTGAAAACACTTCTACCATTTCTACCACTGCCATGCCCCCAGGAAAGAGATGGGGGAACTGGAGCTTACAAAGAAGCAACAAAAAACAAAACCTTACAAAGAGGCAAAAAAAAAACAAAACTATGTAGCAATAGCGAGAACTCAACTTGGAGCAGCTTATATTGTATGGAACAATTTTCAGCAATAAAGTAAAATAAATGCCGATAACATGAATCTTTTTCAAACATGACCTGACAGAAAAGAAAACTATTTTGTGACTTTCTAGAAAAGGTGACCTTAATAATTGACAAAGTGAGACTCGGATCAAAGTTCAACTATTCCTTATAAGCGCAATCTTGTGTTTACAATTCTGAAATAATTGCATCTTTCAAACTAGGTGATATTTGACCAGAAAATTCAATGTTCTTGGGATGCATGAACAGCAGAAAAGGGCACAGGGACCACGGCTCAAGTCTTTGGAAAGTTATTTGGAATAGATGGAATGGAATTTGGGAGTTAGCAATATTTGAAGCGGCACAGGGACCACGGCTCAAGTCTTTGGAAAGTTATTTGGAATAGATGGAATGGAATTTGGGAGTTAGCAATATTTGAAGCGGGAAATGCTGAATGTGTGAGATTTTGGAACTACCCATGGCTGGAAGGTAGGAAATTAAAGGCATTGTTCCCACAAATTTATGGCTTCACAGTGGATAAGGAAGTTTTAGTGTCTAATTATATTTCTGTACAAGGTGGCAACATGGTGTGGAATATTAATCTTCGTAGGAATCTTGATGATTGGAAGCTTGTTGCCTATGGTGATCTTTTGAGTATGTTATATTATTGGAGGATGGGTGAAGGAGAGTGTGATAAGATGGAAAATGGCTAAATTTTTGAAGTTAATTTTTTTTTTTCTTTTTTCCTCTTATGATTTGCTAAAGGGAAAACAAAGTGGTGGATTTTCCTTGGGTTAAAATATTGAGGAATGGTGCACCTCCTAAAGTTGTTGTTGTTTTTTTTTTTTTTTTTTGGTGTTTAATTCACATAATTGTAAATTGGTGTTGCATATATAAGAGTGGTGGTGAGTTCATTGATCATGTTTTTCTGCGTTGTCCATGGGCAGGGAATTGTGGAATTTGGCACTTCATTCTTTTGAGATGAATTGGGTTTTTACTAAAGGAATGAAACAAATGCTTGACGAATGGCAGGGCAATAGGGTTCAGAAGAGGCAAAGTAATGCAAGGAGAATGGATGCTTATTGCCTAGTTTGATTAATTTGGACCGAAAGGAATAGAAGATCTTTTGAGGGCATGGAGACTACTTTGCGTAGATTGGGAAGTAAATTTTTAAGATCTCTGTATCTTTGATATCAAGGGCAAAGGATATCGATATTTGGCTTTTTATCTTTTGTTGAACAGATGATTCTTTAGATAATAGCAATGATTATGGTTATATGTATTTGGGTTTAATAGAACTTTTCTTATTTACCAGAAAAAGGGAGAAAGGTTGGGTAACTATATGGGAAATAACTCTGCATGAATTCAAAAAATCACAGCAAAAGGAATCATAAGCGACAATTATAAACCTAATCTCTAGATTTTTAAGCTTTTGTAGACACAACATTACCACAATCCAGCTTGTATTATGCTTCAAAAGCAAAATGAAATTCAGAGGTTCTCTGGTGCAACAAATATAGCAAAAATCAAAAAAGCATCAGATCATTATATGTTCTTTTCTGGCTGTTTCTATTCAGAGCCATTAAAATGGTTACATCTCCAACTCTTGATGAAGTTTCTTAGAACGATAATATAAATCGATACTGATCAACTTAGAAGTGAACAAGATATGACAGAAAATAGATTTAGCAATCACGAATTCTTGTAAAAATTTGGAAATTAATAAACAAAAAATAAGATAGCCTTGTGTGTGTGTGTGTGTGTGTGTGTGTGTGAGTGTTGGGGGGGGGGGGGGAGAGAGAGAGAGATAGTACCGTGAAAACAAAGTTGTATCCCATCTCAAGGACAGATCGTAGGAAATCAATCCTTCTCCACATCATCTTCAAGTACTCAGGGGTCATAAAATATGCTTCTTGAGAAAAGTTGACCCCTTCAGTGAGAAGTGCAATGCAATGGATGTGTACGACCAAACAACGAGAAAATGCTTTCTCATCCAAAGCAATAATCACCAAATGATTCAGAAGTCTACGGGTGCCATATCCAATTCTGAAACTCTCAAGGAAAAGATCAATGATTGAATTTGGAGCTGCCCAAGCTTCATTTGAAGTTGTAAAAATAACAGTTCCATCTTTCATGGCAGCATTCTCCAGCACTCTCTCAAGCTTGTACTCGGCCCTACCCTGCAATGGTAAAAGAATTTAAAACAAAAAGGAAAATCATTCAAAATATTATGTCCCACAAAATCAAAGAGATAAAAGCAGATTGAAATAAGGAAACTAAAAACATACTGAAGGATACCATGGCATATGATTCACCGAAAGCCCAGGTACATGGTAACACCACACATATCATGAAAATGATAAGTACAGGACCATAAGCTTTTATTCAACTTGTGTTGCAACTAGCATGCTTTAAAATGAATATGGCAGAAGATTGGTTGGATACGTTTTAAGTTGATTTCAAGGGTGATCGATTAGTCCAAACTAAAACCAGAGTCATAATGTTAACAAATAATACAAAAGCAACCATCCAAAGCAATCACTGCACTAGACTTAAGAACATTTTCCATTTAGCTCTGATCTTTCTGATTTTTCCAGATGAAGATCATTACCAATCTACTGACACAAGTTACAGAACCTAAAAATTTTACAATGTAAAAATTGTTAACAGTCACAAGAATTTTTCCAGTTTGTCTATTTTGATACCATATTAAAATGTTGGCTGCCATTTACCTAAAAGTTTAAGCTATTAGGGAAAGTGTAATTTTATTATTTTTATTAACTTATTTTCTCTCAACATACTTCCTCAAGTGAGATGGTGACTACCATTCTAGCACATTCAACGCATAGCCTTGACATGGAATCAGAGTAACGCAGAAGTCCTAATTTCAAAACTTACTGCCACAAAAAGAAAGAAAGAAAGAAAGAGTACACAGTCAAAAAAGCTAATTTGACCAAGCATGAGGAGTGTCAAAGGGAAATATCAACATAAATAGGCCACGCGTGATTGATTGGAACTACTCATCCAATTGTGGTGAAAACATGTTGCTTTTGTAATATATAGTTGGCTACCAAGAGAGAATATCATTGGCATTCCATTTGTATTTTTGAAAGTTACAACGCATTTTACATTTTTTTTCCCTTATTATGGAGAGAGGAAAAGCATTTCATTCCCTCACCACTAACAAATGTAGTAAAGTGAACTAGAATTATTTTATTTTATTTTTATTGAAATCAAGCCAGTAGACAATAGATTAACCTTGAGTGCTTGTCGAATGGATCCACTTACACTCATGCATTCTTCGTGATTTTCCTCAGCAATAGAAAGGAGAGCCTTAGTTGTTTGGAGTCGCATAGAGGAGGAAACTCCAAACTGGTCAAAGAACGATTTGAACTTCTTGGACTTGATGAGGGTTTCTACTTGGGTACCTTCAAAGTCCAAGCATGTCTCCAAGGTAGGCAATGTGACTTCACATGCTTGAATTTCTTCGTGCTCTTAACAGTGGGACGCCATCATAACTTTTCATGCTCCATTCTTATGTTGAGGGAGGAGATCTCTTTCATTACATCCTTCGCAGCAATCTCCAAATTCTTGTCCCTCACCATTTCGTAGAACAAAAATACGAATTCTCAGCAATCTCTTATGGTGTGTCTTCTAGTAGAACAAAATCATGGCTTTCCCTCATCTTACCTAGTTGGGGGGTTCCGAGAAGGAAACAACTCCGTCTTCTACCTATGCAACCATGATGATTTTAAGGTCTGAAGTAGAGATGTGAGATGGGATTGAGTACATTGTGTATGACCATTCGGGGTTGTTGGAATGTTAGCATCTACTCTGTGAGGATTTGGACTTGGTCCGCCATGGTCATACCTGTATTTTTCTTCACTACCATATGTAGTTCTCCCTCATCCTGAGAGTTTAAATCATCTCCATCTTAGCCGTAGTGTCAAGCTGAAAAAGATTCTTCTAGTTTGAAGCCATAAATAAAACAACCAACACTCTTAACCAGTGAAGTGTGATAATTAGACCTAGAAAGAATAAATTGACTGTTTAAGAACAATGTTAAGCGTTGTCTATGGTGGAATTACCAAAGACCGATACGATAAGAACCAGGGTGGTTTAAAGCTAGAAAGAGATCATAAGAAAAGGATAGTCCTAGTGATAGTAGTGAATGATGATCTTGTTGGGATGGAGATATTTATATATATATTATATACATAGCCAGGAGGAATTCTTTAAGGCATGAATCAAGGCACTATATCTGGCTAGCGGGAATTTAAACTTATATTAATTTAGCCCTAGATAGTAAGGACAACTCCCGATGATCTCTCTAAAATTGATCTCTTCTATATCCATCTTTAGTGTAAAAAGCACTGTATTTTATAGTTGTTTATGGGAAGGGCCAAGGTGCTATATAATTGCTTTTATCTCAGTGATCTTGGCCCATGGATAAAAGGATTCAAAAGGCAGATAAAAGCAACTATACAATAGATAAAAGAAACAACTCCCGGTGATCTTTCTAGAAAGGCTAATTCTAGAGATATTAAAGAAACAACTATAAAATAGATAAAATTAATAAAATTGGAGTAGGTTGTTTAAGGTATTTGTTGTGTTAGAATATTTTATATTAGACATGAGATATTTTTCATATATATTGCCTACATTAGAATATTATATATCTTATTTTTTAGTAAGTAATTAGGTTTGTTTTGGTATGTAAATCATTACTATACATACCACTCATTGTAAGGCTATTTAAAGACCTCTTCTCTACCTTTATGATATATATGACAAGATGTAGCGTTTATATTATCTCTTTTTCCAATTCTATTATTTCTTGTCTTTTATTTTTTCATTTCAACATGGTATCAGAGCACAAGGTTTTCAATCCTAGATAGTCTACATTCTGAGTCACAGCAAAGTATTTTTTGCGTTATATTTCTTCTCTGGTATTTTTTCTTTTTAGAGTATTACTCTGTCCTAACACCATCACAACCACCGTAGAATTTTTTTCTTCCATAGTCTGAATTGGTTCTTAAGATTTTTTGACTCTTCTTATTTCGATTCTGACATATATTTCTTCATATTTCACCGTCTCAGTACACTTTTTATTTAGGATGACATATCAGCATATATTGTTCATCATATTCACAGTATTGTTCTTGATGGAATCAACTATAATACGTTAACAAATGTCAGTCTTTCTTATTGGCCATAAATTTTGGAGAGTAAAGTGCTGTTGTTTTTCAGTTTTGTCTTTCTTGCTCCATTTTCGCACACTGTATATTCTGTTTAGTTATTTTTCTTTCTTCGATTCGAAAAATAATTATATCAGTGGCAGTGAAATTTCTTCAGGAACTCACCGTCAAAACTTTGTCGCCATCAACAACTACACAACTTCATATTCTACACTCACGGCTTTTTTTGCTATTCGGTTCAGTTGTTTTTGGAATGCTCTTATTTCCAAACTCAAGTTGGTTTACCATCTTGAGTTTGAGGGAGGGTGTTAGAATATTTTATATTAGATATGAGATATTTTTCATATATATTGCCTACATTAGAACATTATATATCTTACTTTTAGTAAGTAATTAGGTTTATTTCGTTATGTAAATCATTAAGTAATTAGGTTTATTTTGTTATGTAAATCATTACTATACATATCACTCATTGTAAGTCTATTTAAAGATCTCTTCTCTACCTTTATGATATATATGACAAGATATAGCGTTTATGTTATCTCTCTCTCCAATTCTATTATTTCTTGTAGTTGAAAAAAGAGGGAGAGATTGAATTGAATTCTCTCTTCTCCCTTAAATATTATTTATAATGAAGGTTTATATCAAATTAGGAAATAGGAAACTCGGAAATTAGGAAACCAAATCAATTACTCCTATATTCTAAATAATCATATCTATATTCTAAGGAAATTAAGCATATATTCTATATTCTAACACACCCCCTCAAGCTAGAGCATATAAGTTGAAAATGCCTAGCTTGAATGTGAAACTCTGAAATGCAGAACGAGATAATGGCTTGGTGAGAAGATTGGCCAACTGAGAAGAAGAGCGAACAAATGGAGTACTCAACTCTTTGCGGAGCAGCAAATCACATATAAAATGACAATCAACCTCAATATGTTTTGTACGCTTGTGAAACACAGAATTATTAGCAATAAAGATAGCAACTTGATTGTCACAAAACATTTCCATAGGAGCAGGAACTTCAATACTAAAATCCCGAAAGAGTGACCGAACCCAGATCATCTCAGAAGTAGTGTGAGCCATAGCACGATACTCAGTTTCGGCACTAGAATGAGCCACAACCTGTTATTTCTTACTATGCCAAATAACCAAATTACCACCAACAAAGGTACAGTAACCTGAGGTGGAACGCCGATCATTCCGATTACCAGGCCAATCAGCATCACTATAACCAATAACACATAAGGAGGAAAAGGAACGATACAAAAGTCCACGTGTAGGAGAATGCTTCAAATACCGTAGAATCCAACAAACAGCCTCAAAATGCGAAAGACGAGGACTATGCATAAGTTGGCTGACTACCCCCACAGCATAGGTGATATCAGGATGAGTAACAGTGAGGTAAATGAGCTTACCCACAAGTCGACGGTAACGACCCACATCAAAAAACAGCTCGCCCGAAGTAGCATCTAACTTAGTAGATGGGTCCATAGGAGTATCAGCAAGACGGGCACCGAGAAGACCAATTTCAAAAAGTAAATCCAGCACATACTTGCGTTGGCAGAGGGAGATGCCTTGTGAAGAGTGAGCAATTTCAATTCCTAGGAAGTAACGAAGTTGACCCAGATCCTTGGTATGAAATTGAGTAGCAAGATACTTGCGTTGACAGAGTGAGATGCCTTGTGAAGAGTGAGCAATTTCAATTCCAAGGAAGTAACGAAGTTGACCTAGATCTTTGGTATGAAATTGAGTAGCAAGATACTATTTCAAATCCACAATACTCATGATATCATCACCAAAAATAATAATGTCATCGACATAGACAATCAATATAATAGTGCCAGAAGATTTTCGTCGTACAAAGACTGAATGATCAGCAGTAGAACGAGTATACCCAATATTAAGGAGAACAGAGCTAAAACAATCAAACCAAGCCCTAGGAGATTGTTTCAGACCATATAAAGCATGCCGTAAGCGACACACAAGATACTCACTACCAGGGATACTATAACCAGGAGGTTGATCCATATAGACTTCTTCCTGTAGTTCTCCATGGAGGAATGCATTCTTAATATCAAGCTGATGTAGAGGCCAAGAACGGCTTGCAGCTGCTGATGTAGAGGCCAAGAATGGCTTGCAGCAACAGCAAGAAGAATCCGAACTGAGTTCAGACGAGCAACAGGAGAGAAAGTCTCAGAATAGTCAACACCATACGTCTGAGTGTAACCTTTGGCAACCAACCGAGCTTTAAGACGCTCAACTGAACCATCTGGAAGATACTTGACAATATAAACCCAGCGACAACCTACAGTTCATTTGCCAATAGATAGAGAGGTGAGTTCCCATGTCTGATTCTGATGAAGAGCATGCATTTCTTCATCCATTGCGTGTTTCCATCCCGGAATAGACAAGGCCTGTTGATAAGTAGAAAGAACAAAAACAGAAGATAAAGCACAAACAAAGGAAGACAAAGAAGAGGAAAGCCGATGGTAAGAGACAAAATTAGCAATAGGATGTTTAGTGCAAGTACGCTTACCTTTTCGTAAGGCAATGGGCAGGTCAGGAGAAGGAGAATGATCTTCATCAGAATCAGGTACCTCAGACAAAGGAGTGTGATCTGCCAGCAAGGAAAGAATGACCTTTCTATTAGGATCACGTCGATAAACCTGTTGTAGAGGAGCAGGAGCAATGGCAGGAACAGAAGGTTCAGACTGAACTAATGGTTCTGAAATTGTGGAGGGATCGGTGGTAGGAGCAATGTTGTTAAAATCCCGATTTAAATCTTAAAATCTTATGATTTAACGATGTTAGAGTAGGAAAACTTGTTCGATTTTATGTAAAATCTTAATAGGGTTAAAATAGGTAAAATCTCGATTTTGGGACGTAAAATCAGTAAAATCTTGATTTTATAGGCAATTTTACCGATTTTACAAATTAAGCGATTTTTGTATAATTTTGTCAAATAAAATAAAATTTTATGATTTTTTTCAAGTAATATGCCACATCTATTTCACTTGTTGCCTTTTTTTTTTAAGATTTTTTTATTCTATAACACTATTATTTGCTATACTACACTAGTTGAGGACCATGTGCATTGTTGCACCAAATTGACTACTATAAATTAAATACAGTAGTTAGGATAGAAACCAAAAAACCTATAATAAAACATTACAAATACATCTCAACTCAGACAAAAAATTAGGATAAAATAAAGTCAGTATGTTAATGTTAACTGTATAAATCACACAAATCTTTTTAATGGTCCCTTGTGTAGTTAGGTAAAAGGAGTGCAAAACCAGATATTGAATCTTTTGTAAACTTTGTTGAGGATTCATTTTATTAATATGAGTAAGTTTTTGTGTATGGTATTTTTTTTTTATACATATCTTTTCTCTCTTCTCTTATTAATTAAATTATTAACTTATCAAAAAAATAGAAGCTTTAAATGAAAAATTGTAGCATAATAGACTATATTTTCATTTTATTGGCATTTGGTAAAATCTTACGATTTTACGATTCGATTTTACAATTCGATTTTTGGACCCTTTAACGATTTTAAGTAAAATCTCGATTTTAACATCCTTGGGTAGGAGTGAGTGAGGTAGACTGGGATATGGGAACATTAGTGGAAGATAAAGGGGCAGAAAGAGTAGGGGAGTGCGCCCCCTCACGAAAAGCAATAAGATCAGGTGATAAGAGGTCACTGACTAGGAGAAAATAAAGGAGTAGATTCAAAAAAGGTGATATCGGCACTCACAAAGTAATGCCGGGAAGGAGAGCGATAACAACGATAACCTTTCTGAGTGCGGAAATATCCTAAGAAGATACACTTACGAGAACGAGGTGAAAGTTTGTCTTGGTTAGGATCAAGTATATGAATAAAGGCAACTAGGGCTGGAAACGAGCCGAACCGAGCCGAGCTTTAACATGTTCGAGCTCGGCTCGAGCTTTTTATACTGAGCTCGAGCTCGAGCTCGATTCGAGCTTTTATATAGGCTCGAGCTCGGCTCGATAAAGAAGAATTTAGGCTTGGTTAAGCTCGCGAATAGCTCGATTAAACCAAAATGACGTCGTTTTGATTTAAAATATAATATATTTAAAAAATATAATAAAAATATTATTAAAAATATAAAAATATTATTAAAAATATATATATTATTCTAACCGAGCCTACTTGCGAGCTTTCGAGCCGAGCTTCTCTAGGCTCGAGCTCGAGCTTGAATCCAAAACGAGCCAAAAACCAAGCTCGGTTCGAGCTCGTTTAACTCAGGAATCGAGCTCGAGCCGAGCTTTTTTCGAACCGAGCTCGAATAGCTCGCGAACGGCTCAGTTCGTTTCCACCCCTAAAGGCAACACAACCAAAGGTACGAGGAGAAAGAGGAAAAGGTGACCAATTTGGATAAAGAAGAGAAAATGGAGACTTATTTGACAGTATCGGTGTTGGGAACCTATTAACTAGATAACAGGCAGTGAGGACAGCATCTGCCCAAAAAGATTTAGGGACATGCATGTGAAACATTAGGGTACGAGCAATATCTAGCAAATGACAGTTTTTGCGTTCAGCAATACCATTTTGTTGAGAGATGCGAGGACAAATAATTTGGTGGATAATGCCCCTATCAGCACAAAAATTATGAACAACTGTCTGAATATAGTCCAATGCATTATCAGAACGAAAGACTTTAATTCTTCTGTTGAATTGAGTAACAATTTCATTGTAAAAACGAGAAATAACAGAAGGTAAATCAGACCGTTGTTTAATTAAAAAAAGCCATGTCATTCGAGAAAAATCATCAACAAATATCACGAAATATGAAAAACCATTAACACTAGAAAGGCGGGTAGGGCCCCAAACATTTGTATGAACAACATCAAAAGGTTCAAACTCACGACTAATGCTACAGTTAGGAAAAGAACTTTGGTGATGCTTGCCAAGTTGACAAGCCTCACATTCAAGACTAGACACTGAACTAAAATTAGGAAAAAGTAGCTTCAACCAAGCTAAACATCGATGACCAAGATGAACATGCCACTGGAGAGGTGAGACAGAGGTGTGGAGAACTGTAGTAGTTCGCTGCTCTGGTGGACGATCACGATCAAGATAATAAAGGCCATCCTTCTCATGCCTCGAACCA
Organism: Vitellaria paradoxa; assembly: GCA_019916065.1. NCBI lineage: Eukaryota > Viridiplantae > Streptophyta > Magnoliopsida > Ericales > Sapotaceae > Vitellaria > Vitellaria paradoxa. The sequence goes on from CM034237.1 coordinate 1,144,411, forward strand.
ATCATCTTCTTCGTCGTGAGGTCTTGAAAAACACAAAAAGTAGGAAAGAATGTTATGGAACAATTTAATAATTTGGTTAACTGACTGACAGAGAGTAAATTAAAGGAAAAGTGTAGTACATAAAGACTAGAAGGGAGATTGAGGGATGAAGAGTCCCTCTACCAAACACAGGACGAGAAGAACCATCAGCTAACACAATACTATGATTAATACTACTAAGATTAGAGAATAAGGATGAATTTCCAGACATATGCGAGCTGGCTCCCGAATCGATGATCCAGGAGGGAGAAGAGGAGGCTACAAGAGCTGGTTTACCTGAGTTAGCCAAAGTAGCAGTGGAAGATGAAGGATTAGAAACACGCAAGGACTGAATGAGCTCTTGAAATTGTGATGAGCTTAAAGTAATTGTCTCCTGAGAATCAGACATGGTAGCTCCAATATCAGACGCTGGAAGTGACGAAGTAGCATAATCAGAGACATAGTGTGCTTGTTCAGGCTTCCCATATTTCTTCCAACAGTAAGGCTCAGTATGATTGGTACCACCACAAAAATTACACTTGCGGTCACCTCGACCATTTGATGAACGTCCTTCACCACGAGAACCACCACGAGTAGTATGTCCACCACGAGTGCCACGAGAATTACCTTGAGAAGAACTCCCTCGATTATGTTGACTAATAAGTGCTGAAGAATCAGTAGAGGTCACTGAACGATCGTTAGCAATGGATGGATGGCAACCCAATGATGACCTTTGTATATGGGCATAAGCACTGGCAGCAGTAGGAATAGTTTCACTTACTAGAATCTGATCATTAAAGCCTCGAAATGCAGGATTAAGGTTAGATAAAAAGTTTGCAATCATGAATTCTTCCCAATACTTCCTTTGCTGTGTTAAGTCTTCACTGAACAGTCTCTATTGTAATAACTGCTCCCATAAGCTCTTCAAGTGACTGTAGTAATCAGATAATGATCTCTCGTCCTATTTTGTAGAGAACATCTGCTCATACAACTCATAGACTCGAGAAATATTACTTTTCTAGGAATAAGATTCTACAAGATAATCCCAGATCTTCTTAGAAAAGTCGCAAAACTTAATAGCGGTAGCAACTGAATCCTCCAGACTATGCCATAATAGTCCCATAAGAATTGCATCCTCACTCATCCAAACACGATACCGAGGATCAGTGGACGAGGGTGGCTCATCAGTAATATATTGTAACTTATCCTTTCCTCGAAGAAAAGTCTTCACAGCATGTGCCCAACTCAAATAATTCTCACCGTTTAATTTTTTCGATGTAATAGATCGAGGAACATCATCTGCCTTTAAGAATACAGATTGAGGCATGATTGGAGTAGTATCTTCAAATTTTGACATTTTTAATAATAGTTAATAAATCTCCAGCACAATAATCAAAAAAGAAACCAAACAAAAGAGACCTCCGCAACCGTAGAACAACAGTGGTTAACCAAACCAACAAACCAACGCCACAATAGCAGCAACAAAGAAAATCAGAACAAACCAGAATGGCAGATCTAGTCTCGGACAAGAGGAAATCAGAAGAAAAACAGACGGTTACGGAAGACAGAGACAAAGACGACCATGCTTACATCCAAATCAACAATCCATCAAGCCAAAAGGCAACAAGAGGGTCACCTACACTAGGTGAACTCCGGCAAGAGTTGCCAGAAACTTCCCGGAGGGAGATGCGCCTGCACGCGCCGAGAGAAGACCTGCGCGTGGGATTTGGATGCCTCGGAAGACCCGTGCGTGGCTTATCAGCTGGTGACAACTCCGATGGGGCTGTGATCGTCGGCCACCGTGAGCCTTTTGGAGTGATCGGACTTCAATTCCAGTGGCCGAAGAGCTGTCTGCTGGCGATGAACAGTACTGCTAGGGTTTTTTTGTTTTCTAACAGTGCTGCTAGGGTTTTTTTTTTTTTTTTTGTGGAACTAGAATAAGCTCTGATACCAAGTTGAAAAAAGAGGGAGAGATTCAATTGAATTCTCTCTTCTCCCTTGAATATTATTTATAATGAAGGTTTACATCAAATTAGGAAATAAGAAACTAGGAAATTAAGAAACCAAATCAATCACTCCTATATTCTAAATAATCATATCTATATTTTAAGGAAATTAAGCATATATTCTATATTCTAACACTTGTCTTTTATTTTTTTTATTTCAACATGTTGAATCATTGGTAAGCATGATTTGACTCATAATTTATGATAAAATAAAGTAACGAGCATAAGCATGTTGAGAAACCAATTGAAATAGGAGGTGAAACATTTTTCCCTCAGAAGAGGTGTGATCCACATAAGTCTCTCAAATACATCTCCTCAAAACGGGGCACTGACATTTTGCATACCCATTCCCTTTCAGCCTACTATATGGGTCAACATTCAAGTAATGCTCTAAATGGCACAAATAATTGCATAAACAACTCAAATTTAAATCTGATGCCACTTGGCTAAATTTTAATTTAGATTATATATCACTATTCACACTCCATCCTCAGCTTCCCGGACTCAACAACCGTCAACTGAGAATCATGAGAAACAGTACTGGATAAAGGATCGGAAGAAATCTGTATGTGCTTAGAAGTCTCTTTAGGGGGTCCTGTGGTTCCTATGCCGCCGCGTTTCCCAGTCCTTTTCTTTTAGTGCTTCGACCCGAAGCGATAGCTTCTAGCTAGTTCAGTGGATAAGATGGCTGCGCTCCAGCTCACTCAAGCATGGGACGCAGGATGAGCTAGACACCCACATAGAATGGAGCCCGGCAGAAAGGGACAGGAGAGAACTCCAATTTTTGGATAGAGTTAGGAAAGACATCAGAAAACGCGGCCCCGACTCTATCTATCCTTAGTTTTTAGTAATCTCTACAAAATATATCCATGCGAGTTGTTATGTACCAAATCAACCAGCTAAATGAAAAAACATGGAAACATTGTAAAGAAACTTCATAAATTTTAATCAGAAAAGTCATCTCCCACCGTGATCAAGTTACAACAACAAAGAACTACTAAAAATAATAATAATAATAAAGTAAAACCCGAATTCTCATTATATAAAAGCATTAGATTCCATCAAATCCATATCTTAGGCTAAAGAAGGATCAAAGAAATAATTAGAAATTTCAATAGCCACAATGTAACGTATATGTACCAAAATTGAAAGGAGCTTTTCATGATATGAGCCCAAATTTTGAGCACAACTCCGGACGGTCTGTGATCATCACTTTTGATCATCACTTTTGAACCTGATTTGGCACACAAAGGCGACTATAAAACCGGCATTGGACATTTGAACTCACCTCTGTAGGATTGCGCGCGACAAAGGGAATAACGTAGCGAAGACGAGAGGAGTCGAACGATTCCGGGATTCGTAACCCGGCCGACTCGGCGGCTTTAAAGAGGACGAGACACGAGACCAAGGTCGCGGCTAAGAAGCAGACGGCGACGAGAGGGCGACGGAGGAAGTCGGAGGAGGAGTCCGGCAGCACGCCGCCGAGAGGTTTACCGACGAGAAAGCGGGAAATCATTGCCGGAGACCTTCCTCGGTGAAATACCAGCCGTCGGTTTCTGCTAAGGGTTTCAATCTCATCAACCACTGATCGGGATGGTACCATATTCGTTCGGAGAAGTCAGACGAGGCAGCTCGGTGAGGTTTTTCAGGCTTGGAAATAGTGGCAGTTGCTGGCCATATGTGACATGAACGGGCCCACTAGTTGATTGAGAACAAAATCCCAACGGTATAATAGTTACAATTATATAGGGTTTGTTTGGAATTAATAGTTACAATTATATAGGGTGTGTTTGGAATAAGATAAAATAAGATAAGTTATAAATTTGTAATTTGTATAATGAGATAAAAAGATAAATAAATTTTAAAAAATTTTAGAGATATTCAGAGTATTTTAACAAAACAAACATAGCCATAATTATAATGTTATTAAATAATTTTATCCATTCAGATTTTTATACTTTTTTAAATGCTCTATAAATGGTTATTCATTAATTATTCACCCCTCCTAACCATTACATTTATTTTTTTAAAATTTCTTTTAATTAGTTAATATCTACTCAAATATTTTTCATTATTTTTATTAATTTTTTATAATTTTTATTTCATTCCAAATAAAAAAAATTTAATAAAATTTAAAAGCACATTACCTACCCAGTTTTAGTTTAAAATAAATAATAATCTAAATGTATGAATAAAACACATTAAAAAATACAACTTCAAAATAAAACATTCATAAATAATAAAGCAGGTGGTTTTTTAAAATGTCCCATTCACAAACTAGGATCCACCGATTAAAATTAAGTTTTATTCTTCAACGAATGGTTAAGATATTTTACAAAATTTTGTTTCCTTATCCCACATCGCCAAAACATTACAATTTCACTTTTTCTTTTATCTATAAAAACACCAAAATTGTGATCTATGATTTTAATAAATGTAAAAAAAAAAAACTTATGAGTTTTGAAAATGGACCCACCTTCTTAAATTCCGAAAGGAAATTCACTTGCTCATAAGCTCCAAAAGGAGGATACACTTGCTTAAAAATTTAATATAGTTGTTAAATTTATATATTACAATTACATTATTAATTAAATTAAAAATACAGATAAAAAATTGAGTTGAATTAAAAAAACACAAAATAAAAAGAATTTAAATTAATAATAAAGTTATTTCTCATACAATAACAACTTTTAGTATTTTTAAAATTTAAAAGTACAAAAAAATACTAAATATTAATTAGGCTCAGAAGTAGTTATTTTTTTAAATTTTAATTTTAAATTTAAATTAATCACATTGATTATATTTATTTTATTTTATAAAGCACATATGATTAATAATAATATTTTTTATTTAAATTATTTTTATAAAAATCAATTAAAAATTTATTATCAAATCCAATATGGAATTCTATTTCATCATTTTACTTTTTTTATTTTTTATAAATATTTAAATAAAATTAGTCTTCAAGAAGTGATTTTTTTTCTATATAATAAAACATAATAACCAAACCAAACTAAGCCTTTTTTTCCACTAGGTGTGGTCGGTTATATGGATTTGACGACGCCAATCAAATCTGTTTAGGGTCATATCCTCTGTTAGATCTAAGTAGGCAATGTCATGTTTAATAATTTCTTTCAACTTCTCTTGAGTCTTCCTCTTCCTCTCTTATTCCTAGTAATCTACATACTTTCACACATTTTAACAGGTGCCTCTGTTAGACGCCTTCTAACATGGCTGAATCATCTTAATCGATTTTTTCTCATTTTATATTCAATCAATGATATTCCTACTTTATCCCTAATCTTCTCATTCTTAATCTTATCTCTCTTTGTAATCCCGCACATCCATCTTAACATTCTCATCTCTGCAACTGTCATCTTCTGAACATGATTATGTTTTACTGCCCAACATTCTGATCCATATAGCAACGCTGGTCTTACCGCCACCTTATAATACTTTCCTTTCACCTTGCAGGGGACTTTTCGATCGCAAAAAACCCCCGAAGTACTCCTCCATTTAGTCCACCCGACCTGAATCCTTTGACTTACATCAGTATCATTCCTTTCATCTTGTTGCACTATAGATCTATGGTACCTAAAGTTTTTTTCTTTACAATCTTTTGTGTGCCTAAACTTATTTCTATGCTACCAGTTACTCTACTTTGACTAAACTTTCATTCTATATATTCCATTTTGCATCAACTTAGCCTAAACCATTTTGTCTCTAACGTTTCCCGCTACAATTATAGCTTAGCATTCACTCTTTCTCTTGTCTCATCTATTAAAACAATATCATCTGCAAATAGCATACACTACGGTACCTCATCCTGAATATATCTTATAATCTCATCCATAACTAGAGCAAACAAGTACGGGCTTAATGCTGAGCCTTGGTATAGACCAATCATGATAGGAAACTATTTAGTCTCTCAACCAGTCATTCGTATAGATGTCATGACTCTATCATACATGTTTTTTATCGCTTCAATATACGCAACACACACTCCTTTCTTTTCCAATACTCTCCATAGAATTTCCCCATGAACCCAGTCATAGGCTTTCTCTAAATCAATGAACATCATATATAAATCTATTTGACCTTCTCTAAACTGTTCCATTAACCTCCTCAGGAAAAAGGTAACGTTCATGGTTGATCTCCCAGGCATGAAACCAAATTGATTTTCTGAAACATTTGTTGTCCTTCTTAATCTTCTCTCAATAACTCTCTCCCATAATTTCATCGTATGGCTCATCAATTTGATCCCGCAGTAGTTCGCACAGTTCTGAATATCTCCTTTGTTCTTTTATATGGGTATAAAAATATTTTTCTTTCATGTATCAGGCATCTTCTTGCTCTTTAGCACTACATTAAAAAGTTTTATCAACCAACTTATGCCACACTCCCCTAGGCACCCCCAATCCTTAATAGGAATACCATCTGGCTCAACCGCTTTCCTATTCTTCATCTTTTTCAATACTTCTTTTACTTCTTATGTACTGACTCTCCTATAGAACTTATGATTTAATTCTTCCCTAAGGTGGTAAACTGCCCCAATTGTATGTCACAACTACTGCTTTTGTTAAATAACTTGTAGAAGTAGCTCTTCCAATGCTCCTTTATCTCCTCTTCCTTTACTAATACCTTTTCATCATCATCCTTAATGCATTTAACTTGGTTTAAATTCTTGGTTCACCTATCTCTGGATTTAGCAAGCTTGAATAACTCTCTTTCGCCCTCCTTAGTGTCAAGTCGCCCATATAAAACCTCAAATGCATTTGCTTTAGCCTCACTAACTACCTTCTTGGTTTCTCTTTTTACTTCTTTATACCTCTCCAAGTTCGCTACATTTCATTCATTTTTCCAAGATTTTAAACACTCTCTTTTAACTCTTATCTTGTCTTGGGCAGCCTCGCTCCACCACTGTGCCTCTTTCTGTGCTGAAGCACTCCTTTTGGATTCTCCTAAGACTTCTTTCCCTACCATCCTAATATACTCTGATACTTGATCCCACAAATTATTTACACTCTCATTTACCGCCCAAACGTCTTTCTCTAATACTTTTTCCCTAAATGCTAGTTGTTTATCACCTTTCAAGTTCCACCATTTAGTCCTTAAACATCTATACGACTTCTTTTTTCTAGTCCACCTTTGAAGCTGCACATATATGACCAATAACCTATGTTGGGAAGTCAAGCTCTCCCCCGGTATAACCTTGCAATCTTTACAAGTTACGTGGTCTCTTTTTCTAGTTAAGAAGAAATCAATCTGTGTCCTTGAGGAGCCACTCTTATAAGTCACCAACTGTTCCTTTCTCTTCCTAAAAAAGGTGTTCGTCACTATGAGATCATAACCCACTGCAAACTCCAAAATATCCTTCCCTGCTTCATTTCTATTACCGTATCCATATCCCCCATGTACTCCTATGTATCCATCTATGTCACATCCCTATTTTAGGATACATTTAATCCCTTAAATAAAGTGGACATTACCAAATTTTCTACCTAAATATAAAGTAGCAATATTTACTCAACATGTAAAGTTTAAAATAAAGAGGCAAACAAAAATTATCCATAAAGCTCCAACTTACATAAACTTACAACCCATAAGACTCAATTAACCAAGTCTTAATCTGACACCATCTAGCCTTAAACTACTTATACAAACCTTAAACACAAAATTAAAAAATAAGATAAACAACTCAAGTTCTCCTCTAATCACTCGCAACCACTTCTAAATTCAACCTGAAATGTGTAAATTTGGGTATGAGTGTCACACACTCAGTGAATGTATTATACTTAAAATAAAATATAGTAAATATGTACAAAAAAAATTATTAATTTACAACAATTATATCCGTAACTATTCCACAACCAATTCATAATCAATTCAATTGTGTCACATCAGATAAATATATCTCAATACACAATCCATCATTACTAGGCCCCATCTTGCCGTATTATAGCACATTTGCATAATAAATGATTCAAATAATCATGCAACATACATTTGGCCCCATCTAGCCCATAAGTTGAGCGTTCAACGATGGACAGTGGCTTTAATTTAGTTTGTCCTATTAGCCCCATCTGGCTATGTTATTTTCTTCAGCCCCATCTGGCCGCATATTATTGATTTCTGGCCCCATCTGGTCTCATTTTTTTCCTTGGCCTGGTCCCATCTGACCATAATGCAAGTGTAATGCACACAACTCATACTGATATGCAATAATGTATTATTTTTTTTTCCACCAGAAAAATATTATTTCTCAAATTTATTATCTCACAAATAACTACAATTTTTCACTAACATACAATAATTTATAAGTAGCAAGCAGAATTTAACAACCTAAACATTCGGCAATAAACAAATAAAATTTAGCTATTCATATTTAATAACTTTTATTTTTAAGTTTAATACACTCACGTGGACAGTAAATATCCTGGGAAAGTCAATTGACTGAGGTGGTGGCTGCTGATCCTTGGGTCCTAAATTTTTTTTTGTCCAATAAAATATACAAATTAGACATTGAATATTTAAAACTTATTCTAAATTAATCAAAATAAATAAAACATAACCATCCTACCCTCCTCATATTTAATTTATCTAACCCAAAAGAAAAAGTATATATATATATATATATATATATATTGATTTTAATTTAGCAAATTAACTTACCTCAATTCTCCCGCCAAAATTCCCTAAAATTTCCTTCTTCTTTTTCCCTCACTTTTTTTTTCTCCTCTTCCTCCGTGCGGGTCCTCTCGGCTCTTCCTTTTGCACCCAACTCACATCTATATATTTATGCACGGCCAAGCTTGCTAACCAAGCATGATTTTCATTTTTTTTTTCTTGGTCACCAACTTGGACACATGGCCCTACTAACCCTTCCATAATCATTTGGGTGAATGTAACCATATGGCTATTTAGTTAAGATTTATCCATTAGATTAGTTAAAATAATATTTTAATAATTTAATTAATCAGCCAACTAATTAAAACTACATAAGTTTTATAAAATATGAAATTAAAATTTCCAAGCATAGAAATTAAATAAATAAATAAATAATAAAATCAATGCATAGAATAAAAATTCAAAATGTCACAATCTACATCGCGTCCTACATGACCGTTCAAATATCCTCTTATGAAGACCATCTCTCCTTGGGTTATCTCTAATAACATTCTTTTCAAGTCTTCCCAAAACTTCTCCTTATGTTCATCTCTTAAGCCCCGCCTGGGGGGCATAAGCACTAATTACGTTTACTATCTTTTCTCCTAACACTAACTTAATTGCAATAATCATATCTTCACAACGTTTTACATTAACTATATATTTCTTTAGATCCTTGCTTACTACTCTGCCGACCCCATTCCTAAATCTATTAAGTCCCGTATACTATAACTTGTACCTAGTCCTCTCAATCTCTTTAGCTTTTTGTCCTACCCATCTTGTCTCTTGCAAGTAAGCAACTTGCGATTCGTCTCTTTTCCATTGTATCCACCACTTCTATAAGTTTCTCAGTTAAGCTCCCAATGTTCTAAGTATTTAATCTCAGCCTTTTATTTTGGACCAGATTCTTTACCCCCTTACTCGTCCAAGAAAGTGTGAGAACTCTTGCCTATTTAACACTGCACCCGAACGCTGATACAGCGGTCCTTGCTTATTTAACATTGTACTCTGACCATACAGCGCATCGCTAAATATGGGACGCCCCCATGAAATCTCATTAGGTGTCCATTTTATAAACTAAAATCCAAAAGCTTAGATTGAGTTTTATTTTTCAATGAATGACTGAGATCTTTCATAAAATTTTTATTTCTTTGTTCCACATCACCAAAAAACTACAACTTCACTTTTTCTTTTACGTATAAAAGTACTAGAATTGTCATATATAATTTTAATAAATGTAAAAAATTAATGAGTTCTAAAAATGAACCCACTTTTTTGGGTTCCGAAAAAGAATTCACTTACTCATAAGTTTTAAAAGAATGATTCACTTACTTAAAAATTTAATATAGTTATTAAATTTATATATTTCGATTACATTAGTAATTAAATTAAAAATATAGATAAAAAATAGAGTTGATTTAAAAAAAACCTTAAATAATAATAAAATTACTTCTCATATAACAACAAATTTTAGTATTTTTAAAATTTAAAAGTACAAAAAATACTGCATATTAGTTAGGCTCGAGAGTAATTATTTTTCTAAATTCTAATTTTAAATTTAAATTAGTCACATTAAATATATTTGTTATATTTTATAAAGCACATATGGTTAATAATGATAATATTTTTTATTTGAGTTATTTTTAGAAAACCAATTAAAATTTATTATCAAATCGAACGTGGAACTCTTTATATTCATCATTCTACTTTTTTATTTTTACAAATATTTAAATAAAATTAGTCTTGGGGGTGTAATTTTTTTCTAAATTCTAATTTCAAATTTAAATTGGTAAGATTAATTATATCTATATAATTAACTAAAATTCAAAGGCTGAAATTGAGTTTTACAATGGTGTGCATATTTAATTTTGGTTGAGAAGTGCTATAAGTACAAGTTATTTGCTAATGTATATAATAAAATATGAAAATTTTTGAAAATATCTCTTTCACAAACTAATATCTAATGGCTACGATTGAGTTTTATTTTTTAACAAATGACTAAAATTTTTTACAAACTAAAGATTACCCTGAAAACTTTTGTTTCTTTGTTGCATAATAACAAAATATTATAACTTCACTTTTTGCTTATAAAGGCATTAGAATTGTGACTTATGATTTTATTAAATGTATAAAAACTCAAGAATGCTAAAAAGAGATCCGCTTGCTTAAAAATTTTAGGAGTTTTGGAGGCCGGTCACTATTTATAGACTTATAAAAATTTTAGTCATACCAACAAAACTTGTTTATGAATAAGTCATACTTGCAACAAAAATACAAAAAAGGACACCGCTCATTTTCAATACATTTTGAAACTGCCAGTTTTATCTGAATGCTCGTAACTTCTGCGACTTTCCATCTTCATCACAAATAGATTCAAAACTGATTTTTGAAACATAATCAAAACAGATTCAAAATGTATATTCGGTACTATTTTTACAAGAGCATACATCTTATATGAAACAGTACCACATCCAAACAACACCATTGTAAGACTGCAAACAGCACCATTATACCAAACAGCATCATTAATGGTGCTGTTTGCAGACTAGATGTATTCGATACTGTTTTTACAAGATTGTACATTTATACGAACAGTATCACTAGAAACAATACTAGTATTGTTTTTTACTGGTACTGTTTTTATACTGCCATAAAAAATATTAATCGATACATAACACAAACCAACCATTAATGGTGCTGTTTGGATGTGGTACTGTTTAGTAGGCTCTATTAATGGTGCTATTTGCATACTAGATATATTCAGTACTATTTTTACAAGATCATGCATCTTATACAAAACAGTACCAGTAGAAACAGTATCAATACTGTTTTGTACCGGTACTGTTTTCATACTACCATAAAAAACAGCAATCGATACATAACAAAAATCAACCATTAATAGTGCTGTTTGGATGTGGTACTCTTTAGTAGGCTCAATTAATGGTGCTGTTTGCATATTAGATATATTCGGTACTGTTTTTACAAAATCATACATTTTATACGAAACAATACCACTAGAAATAGTACCAAGACTGTTTTGTACCGGTACTGTTTTCACACTATCATAAAAAATATCAATCGATACATAACATAAACCAACCATTAATTATGTTGTTTGGTATAATGGTGTTGTTTGAATGTGGTACTGTCTACTAGGCTTAATTAATGGTGTTGTTTGCATGCTAGATATATTCGATACTGTTTTTACAAGATCATACATTTTACACGAAACAATATCACTAGAAATAGTACCGATATTGTTTTGTATCGGTACTGTTTTCATACTACCTTAAAAAACATCAATTGATACATAAAACAAACCAACCATTAATGGTGATGTTTAGTATACTGGTGCCGTTTAGATGTGTTACTGTTTAGTAGGCTCTATTAATGGTGCTGTTTGCATACTAGATATATTCGGTACTGTATAAGATCATACATCTTACACAAAACAGTACCACTAGAAACAGTACCGGTACTGTTTTGTATCGATACTGTTTTCGTACTACTATAAAAAAATATCAATCGATGCATGACACAAACCAACCATGCAAGCCAACATCATTATATTTTTAAAATCAACATCATTTCTCAGAAAAACATGAAGGATGTTTATGGATTGAGTAACTAAATAACACTTTTTTCATATTGAAACTCAACCAATTCTCACACACTATCAATGGAAAATCTGAAAACAACAAATTCAAAGACATGACTGCTCGGAATCGTTAACAGCACAAATTCACCTAATGCATAAATAAATTTGTATTTATTCCTTTTTCGACTGACGTTAATATCAGTCCGTGCTCATTCAAATTAATGATATACCATATCTTCACGCGATTTATAAGGAAGGAAAACAAAAATGGAAGAAACGTGATTTTCGATTAGCGCAATTTTCAGCAACTCTCATCTAACTTAATTATAGAAATAAAAGGTATTCTTAGTATATTAGAAATTATATTTAAAACAAACTCGTGGGATCCACTCAAAAGTGTGACCTATTTACAAAACTTTCTACACAAATATGACTTAAAAGCAATACTTTTTTTTGGAGTGACTAATAAGCTTAAAATAATGCAAAATATGACTTAAACACAATTTTCTAAAAATTTTATATAGTTGTTAAATTTATATATTTCAATTATATAAATAATTAAGTTAAAATACAAATAAAAAATTGAATTGAATTAAGAAACACAAATTAAAAAGTTTAAATAATAATTAAGTTATTTTTCTTATAATAACTCTTAGTATTTTTAAAATTTAAAAGTAGAAAAAAATATTGAATATTAATTAGATTCGAGAGTAATTATTTTTTAAATTCTAATTTTAAATTTAAATTAGTTATATTGATTATATTTGTTTTATTTTATAAAACACATATGATTAATAATAATAATAATATTTTTTATTTGAGTTATTTTTATAAAAACAATTAAAAATTTATATTCATCATTCTATTTTTTATTTTTACAAATATTTGAATAAAATTAGTCTTTGTGGAGTGATTTTTCTTAATAATAATTTTAAATTTAAATTGATAAAGTTGATAATATCTATATAATAAAATACAATACATATAAAAAATATTTCTCTTACAAAATAAAATCCAAAAACTGAAATTGAGTTTTATTCTTCAACGAAAAACTGAAATCTTTTACGAACCAAAATTTCCTTTCAAACTTTTGTTTAGTCACTTCACATTTTTATAAACTATTGAGTTTAATTTAATAAGGATATTTGAAGAATTGCATTTAGAAAAATAAAAATTTTACTTCTTAATATTACATTGTCTGAGTAGAGAGGAAGAATGATACAAAAATCGTGCATATTTAATTTCAGTTTAAGAGTGCCGTAAACACGGGTTTTTTTTATTCATATTCAAATGTTTTTTTGTTAAACAAATATTTATATAATCTTATTTTAATATAAAAAATTATGAAGGAGTTGTCTATTTTTTTATCATTTACAAGTTAAATGATAGTATCCATGAGCTGTACGAGAGAAAATAACACCCCTCATTTGCTCATAAACATTGTGTCGCAGATATTTATTGATCTTACGGGCCGATTGGATGCAGCTAAAGAAGGGGGGCAAAAATTTTGCCCATGGGCCTCACATTTTTTGTTTGGTTTGGCAGCCGAAATGCTTTCTTTCTCCCCCGGATTAGATTTTGCATGGTATTAAATTTAGTCACCGCGGGGGGATAATTTTTAGCTAGAGTTTGGGCTAGCTAAAAATTATCCCCCTTCAAGTGGATAAATTTTTGACGTTTTTAACTTTCGTTAATGGTATTGTTAACTTGATTAAAATAAATATAATGTTAATAAAAAAAATAATAGATAAGCCAACAAGTCAAAATAAACATAATTAAAAAATTGGATAATAACCAACCATTCAAAAGTACATATTTAAAAAAAAATTTAAATAAATTAATAAAAAATTAAATTTTCAATGAAATAAATAATATAACTTCAAATTGTCCAAAAATAATTAAATAGAGTGGGTTTTGTAATTTAATATTTAATTTAATGGATAACCAAGTTTGGGACATCACAAGGGCAAAAGAGTCATTTGACTCTTTTTATCATCATTCACCTTTTCTCATTTATAAAACATCCAAACTAAGTCAAAAGTTATCCCCCCTTCATAAACATCACATCAATGTCGGCCAACCCTCTAAAAATAATATCGTCTCTTATCTTATACCCCCTCTAAAACTTATCCCTCTAAAATTTTAGCACCATCCAATCGGCCCCTTAGGTCTTAATATTTGGTAGACTAGAAGTCCGCACGCACTAGTATTATTAAATATTTTTCAATTAAAATAAAATTATAAAAACTAATAAAAGTGACTTAAATAGTAAATAATAATAGACAAATGTAGGAAAGTAAATATTAACTAATTAAGAAGTATTTAAAAAAATTACAAAAATAATGGATAGTCAAAAAGTATTTGTGAAAGACAAAAGTATAAATAGATAAAATTACTTAATTATGTGATAGTTATATATTAAAAATAAATAAATTTTCAATACTATTAAAAATATAGTAGTTATAAAAAAAATTACCTTTCAATACTATTAAAAATGTGTGCGTGAGTAGTATAAAGCCTTAGTCAGCACACCAACTTTTGAGTTGGTGTGTTGATTCTGACAAATTCTGTTCAATGTTTTGTCAAAAAAAAAATCAATTCCGGCTCTTCAGTGTCAGGCCTTTGGCCCATGGAGGTGCTTGGTGAGCCTGGGGGGCTTGCTCCCACAACTGACAACGGGAGTTTCTTGTGTGCGTGAGTAATATAAAGCCTTAGTCAGCACACCAAAAGTTGGTGTGTTGATTGGCAAATTCTGTTCAATGTTTTGTAAAAAATGTAGGTAGTTATAAGGAGTTTAAGGATATTATAGTAAGGAGAGAAAAAAAAAAAAAAAAGGTTTCACTAAAATTTAGTTTCACAAATTTTAAAGTTTTGCCTACCCCTAGTGTTTATTTTATAATTGTATATACATTTTTTTTAATAAATAATTTAGTACACCATTTCCAATTATATGACAAATTAGAGATTTTAAGGACATACTTTGTTACGATTTTTTTTTACCAGCTGGATTTTAATTATGGATTATCTTTTTTAGATGACCAGTGTGTACAAGTGATCCAAATGGTCAAAGCTTCAAAGGCAGGTTTGGCTGTAAGAAACGCCAGGTTACTCTTCGAGAGAAAAGCCTAACCTAACACTCAAAAAACCTGAATTCCCAAACCTAACAATCAAAACTACCACAAAAAGAAGACTTGGAACTTTAGGTTTGACTTACAGAAGACAGATACATACAAGATTGAGAGGGTGGATGGATGGATGGATTTCATCAGCACCTCCAGACTCAGCATTATCAACTCCAGCTTCCATTTCAAAATTTCAGCTCCTGCATCACTTGCACAATTGTTGAATCATTCTTTCATATGATCTCTAGCTACCAAATTTTTTTCCATCTTTGCAGAATTCTCGTTGTAGAAGATCAAAGGAAGTTACAGAGATCAAATTATCCCCATTCACAGGTATGCCCAGTCCCCTACTTGCTTATTTATATTGAGGTCTCTTCTTGGCTTCTAAAGAACCAAACTCAAGTCGGTGTGGTTGCATCTCCTATCTATATTATGAAAATTGAATTAAATATATGTATATAACTATTTTTATAAAAGGATAAACCATCTATGATCCATCCCCTTAACATGTTGTTGAAAAATTATTTAAAAAAAAAAAGAAAAAAGAATTATTGTTCTATAATATAGTTATTCATACTATCAATCCCACAATGAAATGAGAAAAATAAACCAACTGGGGAATCAAATGTGTACAAGTATTGTCTTTCCATTTTCCCTCCCTATAATTTAAAAGAATAGAAACATAAGTGTCAAATTAATAGATATTTGCGCCAACAGAAAGCACTAAGTATATAGATTAAAGATCACAACATAAAAGACAATTACCACACCAAAAAGTCACAACATCATTCATTTTTTGGCAACCTTTTCAAGTGATCCTTTTAACAAATCCAGAGTCCTGCCATGAGATCACAAGCTGACATTGAAGACTTCCTGAGATCAACTGTCACCCCCATATACAGTTGATCATTTCTTTCCAACATCTTCATAAGGGAGAGAGACAGGGTCGCAAACCAACTCATCCACTATTTCTGATATGTAGAAGTTTCTGCTTCCGCTACCACAATGTCTATCACCAGTCCTGTCAGCGGATAGGGTGATATTGCGTGATCCCGCGCTTCGGAGGCAACTTCCTCAAAATGAAAAGGACAAGAGATGAAGGCAATATCTCCACCAACTGTAAATATGGAAGCAAAACTGAGATAAGTTCTAAAAACTTAATTTAAAAAAAAAAAAATGGTTCTCAAGATCCAAAAAAAATTACACAACACAAAAGAAAGAATCTAATGTAGAGATCAAACCACAAACCGGGAGACCTACATATCCTAGCAACATTTACCTTCCAATTGGTGTTACTCTCAACCACAAAAACAAACCAAAAAAGCAATAACAATAAGCCCCCCCCCCTTTTTTTGTGGGTAGGTGGGTTTTTTCCCCCTTTTGTGGGGTGTTTTTTTTTTCTTTTTTTTGGGGGGGGGGGGGTTGTACAACGCAATCTGAAGGGCAAAATATGTATCAATCTACTTCACTAATTCCTCCAAGTGAAATATAATGGATGACCATTTTTTTCCCCAAACAAATAATGCCAACCAGTTGAAATTCACATCATTCACTATGTCAATATACTTGCTAGTAACTTTAGATAGATAACAAGTTCTGATACAATTGCTAAGCCAGAGTTATGTTGAACATCATTTACTTCTGCAACCTCCAAACCCCCGCCCCCCATGGGGAAGGAAAAAAAGCCATTCATAACATAACAATCAAGCCCATGAAAGGAAACTTACCAGGTAATAGATGAAGTTCAGAACAGGATGATCCAAAACATCAAGGTCTGCAGCTTTATCAAATGCATTTAAACACATCTGTAGTAAAACAACATTGTGATAAATCTGGAATTAGGCATCATGTGGTAGCAAGGTCTACATTTAAAAAGATAAAATATAAAAAATAGAAAAGACTGCCGATTGATCAGTAAAGCAGTGTGAAGGGGAGTGACAAATCAAAACTAATGAGATCCCAATTATAACTCAAATAACTAGAGACTACAAACTGGCATGCTCATACCAATACAATAGAGCTTGATAAGCATATTCTTCATCATACTTGCAATACATTTGAGCATCAAATAAAAACTATCAAATAAATTATCTTCATAGTTTCTTAATATAATGTCAAGGCACAAAAGCATAAGTCAACTCACCATAATGCATCTAACGAGGAAACATGTAAAACATATGGTGGTCACATAGCCAACCTGAATAGATGAAATACAGCATTAAATTGGAGAGGAGAAGAACAAGAACAAGAAGAATAATATGAGAAAAAATATACCTCCTGTAGCTTCTTTCGTCGTCCTTTTGATTCTACAGGGAATCGCTTCAACATTAAGAAAAGCCTGCATACAGATGACAACTGAAAGACATTAGGATTCCAAATATTACACCAAATATAAGTTCAAAATATGAGCAAAAAGATGATTATCCAATAAATGTCACATCCCTTGGAACCCTACATAATAGGGCTGCAAGTCAGAGTCAATGCAAAAACTGATCAAACCTGACCATATTATGTTGCTTGGGTCAAGTTCTATAAATGTGGTCTGTCTGAGTTAAAGTTGAAAATCAAAACAATTTGCTTCCATTCTAGGTTGTAAGTTCTCTAACCAATCTGGACTTGTCAAAAATAAATGAATAAATGAAGTTCTTTAACCAACCTGCAAATTGTTATTAGCATATGCCCCTTTCTTTAGATTTCCTTGTATATTGTCACGTGTCACGCTCTTATATACATGAGATATGACAGCATCGCTGTACCACAGATCTTTACACACAATGACAACCAATTCGATCACTCACTGGAGACATGGCAAAGGATCACACTGCATCCCTTTTGATTCATTTCCAGTAAATTTCTCTCCACGTGAAAGCAAACACGTCATCACCATTGGAGCTCATTTATCATTGGGCTTTCTTTGTCTTCAGGATTCTTGTCCTTTAGAGTCCCTAGTGATGGGTAAGAAACCAAAAACACAAATCCCCAACCCCCACACACCAACCCCCTCCCCCCCCCCCAAAAAAAAAAAGAAGTTTCTTTTCCTAAATGAATATAAATAGTTCTCCATAATGACTAACCAAGATAAATCAACAGTACATCTTTTTTACAAAATTGTTTCAAATTTTTAAGGATTCCTCAATATTCTATCTAAATCATTTTTCCAGCATTTTTTAACATTTAAAAGGTTCCTTGGTATTGTACCTCAATCATGGTACAAATGCATAATTAGAAAATCTGTTCAGAGGCATTTTTTTTATTTAGAACAGGCATTCATCAGGTTGGTTTCTCTATGTTGCTTAAAAAACGATTGGTTTTTTGAGAACCAATCTTCATAGATCCAGCTAGTGATTGAAACCAAAACAAACTGAGTTGCACCCTGCTATGATCTATCTATTTGGGGAGCAGAATGATGTTTTGCAAGTAGGCAAATAGTTAAAATGCCCCAGCTGATTATTTATGAGTCCATAATATGTGGCAAGAACACCTAATTTCAGCATGCTTGTTTGTTAGGTAAAGACCAATGGAAGGCACAACAAAGGAACATCTTAGGTTCTATTAGATAAGCCTAGAGAAGTGTGGCCACAATCAAATTGATGCAACGCATGATGATGGAGAGCGTGGATTGAGCACCTCCCACACAACCTATGAAATTCTTGATCAAAACTCACACGTATGCAAGAAACTATTACAAGGATTATCGGAACCACTCAAAACAATAGAAAAGAAAGTGTAAAACACTTAATTGAATTGATCTTCCAAACTGATGGAATCTATAGGGTTACAATGCTTAAATAGAGCCACTAACTTAAAAAAAAAAAAAAAAAAAAGGAACCCGAATAACATTTTTCAAGAACACGTCAGGAAAGGGATGGCAAACATACCATGTATCCACATTGTTCTGGGATCACTAATGGACCGTAATACTGGGCAAGGAGTCAGCAATTCGATCTATTTGAAGCAGCCCTGTGAGGGCTTAAAGTCCAATGACAAGGTAAATTCCTACCTTATTTCACAGGCAGACTTCAAAATTCCTACCCTATCTCACAGGCAGAGTTCATTTTCTAAAGTAAAGACAGTTATGCAAGGTTTCATTATTCATAGATGCTTATAACAAATTATAGGGCTCTGTACATGCTTTTTAAAAAAATTGAAGGGTTCCCAAGATATATTAAATTACAAGGTTAACATGTGCATGCACAAGTACTCTGAAGAACAGTCTGATAGGGCTCTGTACATGTATGTTAACTGTTCACATTGCCAATGCAGTAAAACTTCAATGCTTTATCATGCTATCCCTGATGTTGACATTTTACATGTTTCGCCCAACTACAAAAAGGGCCATGACTGACTGGTTACAGGGAATGGGTAACACTTATGATCTTTACAGCTAAATGATGCATCCCTGCATGCACTTACACTTTTCAACAAAACCAGACTCCAAAAATTTTGGTGGATAGATAACCAATACTTTTCAACAAGCTAGACTTCAAAATTTTTGGTTTAACCAAATGGTGAAAAATTACCTTCCTCCATAAAGAAGAAATCCTAGGGCTGCAAACAAAGAAACACCTGCAAAAAGAAATGTGTTAGGAACAAGCTGTACAAGTTATCATTAAACTAAAACCGAGAACTAAAAAGAAATTGATTTAATATCTATATTAGAGGAACCTGCAAAGAACATCTTGGACATAATGATCAGAAGTGGAATTGGCTTCCACCATATGATCAACCACAAAACAATCTGTAATTAAGACATGAAAAGTTAGTGTCCATTTGGGTGATATCATCAAGCTTATTGATATTTAAATTAAAACAGCTAAACATTGAAGACTGTTTCGAAAGCGCTTCTCAGAAGTCAAAAATGATTATCGATGTTAATCCTACCTTTAATAATAAGTGATTCTCTGTTTGTTTCCTAACACAAACTGTGGAAAATAAACGAACAATTTCCAACCAACAAAACTTGCAAGTGGATTGGGAGGTCTAGGCGTAAACAAAGGAGGGTTGGTAAGGGCTACGGGTCGATGATTAGGGGTTAGGTTGGGCGGGAAGGCATGGGGGAGGACAAGGTGTGGTTACCGATTACTGACGAAAAAAAGTGGCAAGGATGATCGGGGGGCGAGGAGGGGGAAGGGTTGGGTGATAACTAGCCAAGGAATGGGGTGTGGTTAGCAGAAAGAGATGAGGAGTGTTGGGTGGGTCATCAATGGGCCAAGGAATGACTAAATGAGGGGAGTGGGGGACTAAATGAGGGGAGTGGGGGACTAAACAAAGGATCGGATTGGGTCAGAAGGAAAATGGTGGAGAGGGCTGGTGGATCACCAATGGACCCAGTGTAACTGAATGTGGGGTGACAAAGCATTGAGGCGGCTGGTGGGGTGGTGGAGGAAAGAAGTTGGCCAGCTATGGAGGAGGTGGTGGTGGGATACATTAGTGAAGAGGAAAAATAGAAGAGAGGAAGACGTGAAAATCTAATTATTTATTATTGTTGTCAAATTATAAATAAAATTGTTGTATTATAAATACTATTGTCAATTAAAATTTGTGTACTATGATTAACTAGTGCATGCACAACGGCATAATTATTTCCCTTTTCTAATCACACAACTCTTGTAATGATTGATAAGTGTAAAAAAGAAAATGTAAAAAAAAAAATTAAAATTAAAATTACTTAAATCACCAATTAGTTTTAAATAAAAATAATAATTTCACATCTCTTCAACTTGTGGATGGTTAATAGGTGTTAATGGAAAAAAGAAAATTTTCCACCAAGTCGTTGGGTTTCACCAAATTTAAGGCTACACCGACTAAAGTTGTGGATAGTTACAGGAGATTAAGGTGTTAGTGGAAAAAAAGTTCAATTTTTACTAAATTTAAGCTTTACCAACTACCCCTAGTGCTGCCTTATTATAATACAAGTGGATGCACACACTTTGTGTGTGCATAGGAGAGAGGGATACTCATTTAACTTTTACTTTACTTTGCTCTTATTTTCTTTATTTTTTTTAAATTGTCAAAAAATTAATTAAAAAATAACAAAATTAAGACATTTATCTTAGCTAATAAAGAGTGGCATTTCAGTAAGTAATTAGCAATTAAGAAGTATTTAGAGGAAAAAAAAAAGTAGTAGGAAGCTAAGAGGCAGATTCATTTAACCACATTTATTCGTGGTTAAATGGCATTAAAAGGAAATTTAAAAAATTCATTCAATGGTTGGCTTCATCAATTTTTAAGTTTCACCAATATCCCCAGTGTTCCTTTATATAATAGTATAGACTATGATTAAAATTAACATTTAAGCATTCATAATTATATTCTTATTATAAATGTCAATTTTAGTTAATCATTTTAGAATATAAACTTCAATTAAATATCAATTCATGATTATTATAATATTTTGTAACTTTTAGCATTTAAAAATAGCTCATATGTTGGGCACATGCATTCTTGTCACATTTACTATAAGTGATTGGCAAAAGACAACCGTTGCAACTTGACTGTAATTATAAAGGTTCACTATAACAATTGAAAATAGAGCAACCAAGAAGGATTATTTTAGCAGCAGAAGTGAAAAGAAGCCAAATTAGCCTTCAGTATAAATCTAATGCACTTTCCAAACCCAATTGCAGCACATCTTTCCATCTTTACATGCCTAAGGACCCAATATTAACTAGTCTCAAATAAACTAAAAAACAAATTTTTAATCATAAATTGAAAAAAAAAAGGGTATACCACGGCAATTATCACATCTATTTCATGCTTTTAATCTCTCAAAAGACATGATTATTGTGGGTGATTAGACCTAAAAGGATCTGACCGCCTGGGAATAATGCCAGTCACTGTCTATGGCAGAGTCGCTGATGGCGTGAGAAGAAAGAGTAATTTTGGTGATAATAGGAATATGAATAAATGATCCCTCCAAAAAAGAAGGTATTTATATAGGCCAAGAAGAGCCCCTTAAGGCATGAGTCAAGGCTTCATATCCGTCTAGCAGAGATTCAACCTTTAACTGACGCGACCCTACATGGTGAAAATTCCTACTAGAGATATCTCTCTAGACCGATCAAGGGAGCCTCAGTGTACCCTTCATTCTAGCTACACAAACTACTGAAACCCCAATAATCCCGCTAAGCATATGTATTCGTTGCAAAAGAAGTTCTTGGATCTTGCTCCTTATCCGAGAGTAGGGGCTATAATCCCACAGGAGGAGCTTTCCCATATGCTATAGTTCTGCCGCAGTTAAATGTTCCAGGGAGAATCCACCCTTCGTAAAGTGACGCAGGAGGGGTCCCAATCCTGAGATGTGGTGCATGCTCATGTTTTGGGGAAAGTTCCTTGTGAAAATGCGAACCAGGTGCCTACAATTATTATATCCTTGAGGGCTCTAACATCAAGTAAAGACTTTATCTAACAAAAAATCTTTACACAGACTTCATTTTTGTGATTGTTTAACATGTTAATGGAGAGAAACACTAGAGAGAGTACATTTAGGCCATGCAATTGCATAATTTAAACAAATTTTCACTATCCGTTCCATTCAATCACATCTCATTCTTGTCAATATTTAAACAAAGTGTATATTGGAAGAAAGCAAGAAAATGACAGGAGTAATTACACTTGACCCCCTAATGCGTAAGGCCATTTCACTTCACATCTCTATAGTTTTAAATGCAATTTAACTGCCTCGTAGTTACAACTAAAGAGCAACTGTTAACTTTTTCTTGTCTAAACTAAATGTGTATGATTCATGAGTAGTAATTAAAATAATTTTGTTTCAACATTAAATGTTTAAATCAATTAAAATAAATTTTTTTGCCTCGTTAACTATGTATCATTCATGAGTAGTAATTAAAATAATTGTCTCAATTAAATTTTTAAAGATATTTGAGAATTTATATAGACAACTTGACACTAAGGAGGGCGAAAGAGAGATATTCAAGCTTGCTAAATCTAGAGATAGACGGACCAAGGATTTAAACCAAGTTAAATGCATTAAGGATGAGGATGAAAAGGTATTAGTAAAGGAAGAGGAGATAAATGAGCGTTGGAAGAACTAGTTCTACAAGTTATTTAACGAAAATAGTAATAGTGACATACAATTGGGACAATTTACCAATTTTAGGGAAGAATTAAATCTTATATTCTATAGGAGAATCAGTAGAGAAGAAGTAAAAAAAATATTAAAAAGGATGAAGAATTGGAAAGCGGTTAGGCTAGATGGTATCCCTAGTGAGGTTTGGAGGTGCTTAGGAGAAGATGGCATAAGTTGGTTGACAAAACTTTTTAATATAGTGCTAAAGAGCAAGAAGATACTTGATGCATTGAGGAAAATTATCCTTATACCCATACACAAGAACAAATGAGATATTCAGAACTGTGCGAACTACCACAGATTAAATTGATGAACCATATGATGAAATTATGGGAGAGAGTTATTAAGAGAAGACTAAGAAGGATAACAAACGTTTCAGATAATTAATTTAGTTTCAAGCCTGGATGATCAACTATAGAGACTATCTTTCTCTTGAGGAGGTTAATGAAAGAGTATGGAGAAGGTCAAAAAGATTTACATATGGTGTTCATCGATTTAGAGAAGGCATATGACCAGATTCCTAAGGAGATTCTATGGAGAATATTGGAAAATAAAGGAGCGTGGGTCGCATATATTGAGGCGACAAAGGACATGATAATAGAGCCATGACATCTATACGGACGACTGGTGGAGAGACTAACGAGTTCTCTATCACGATTGATTTACATCAAGGCTCAGCGTTAAGTCCGTACTTGTTTGTTTTAGTTATGGATGAGATTACAAGACATATTTAGGATGAAATGCCGTGATGTATGCTATTTGCAGATGATATTGTTTTAGTAGATGAGACGAGAGAAGGAGTAAATGCTAAGCTAGAATTGTGGCGGGAAACGTTAGAGACAAAAGAGTTTAGGCTAAGCCGATACAAGACGGAATATATGAAATGTAAGTTTAGTCAAAGTAGGATAACGGGTAGTATAGAAATTAAGTTTAGGCACACAAAAGATTGTAGAGAAAGATAAATTTAGGTACCTTGGATCTATGATGCAACAAGATAGAGGGATTGATACTGATGTAAGTCACAGGATTTAAGCCAAGTGAACCAAGTGGAGGAGTGCTTCGGGGATCTTGTGCGACCGAAGAGTCCCTCTCAAGGTGAAAAGAAAGTATTATAAGGTAGCGGTTAAACTAGCGCTATTATATGGATCAGAGTGTTGGGCAGTAAAGTATAATCATGGTCAGAAGATGTCAGTTGCAGAGATGATGATGCTAAGGTGGATGTACGGGATTACAAGGAAAGATAGGATTAGGAACGAAGAGATTAGGAATAAAGTAGGAATAGCACCGATTAAGATGATTTGGCCATGTTAGAAGGCGTCTAGCAGAGGCACCTGTTAGAAGGTGTGAAAATATGGAGATTGTCAGGAGTAGGAGAGGTAGAGGAAGACCCAAGAGAAGTTGGAAATAAACTATTAAACATGAACTGACCTACCTAGATCTATCGAAGGACATGCCCTTAAACAGATCTAATTGGCATCGACAAATCCATATAACCGACACCACCTAGTGAGAAAAGGCTTGGTTTGATTTGGTTTGGTTTTGTTAAATTTTTAAATCAATTAAAATAAAATTTTTTCCTCGTTAACCGTGTATGATGATTCATGAGTAGTAATTAAAATAATTTTGTTTCAACATTAAATTTTTAAATCAATTAAAATAATAAATTTTTGCCTCGTAAGCCCCTTCTCTCTCTCTCTCTCTCTCTCTCTCTCACTCACTCATGTGAAGGCTATTTTTTGATTAAAGGTTATTTTTAGTGGTTCTAGTAAAAGGTTATTTCGTCTTTTTACATTTTCTGTTAAATTCAATAATGCAATTCATTTGAAAATGTGAGGGGCTAACTGTTGCGCTTAAAACTATAATGAAGTGAAGTGAAAGTGGTCTTAGGCTTAGGGGATAAAATGTCATTAACCCAAGAAATAATTAAAAGAACAAAAATCCTTGGACAGCAATGCAAGAACAACCCTGTGCTTTCACACGTTAATTATCCAGTTTAAAAGCTTCCACTTTACTGGTTGCATAAATTAGGAAGTGTGAAGAAAAATTTCACTTGGTACATAAACTATATGAAATTATGAATATGAATTTCACCTGAACAGTGTAAACCACCACATTAATTACATAGAAGAATTTTACTGGTTACATAAAGTAGAAATTCTCTGTGCAAAAACAATCCTATGCTTTCAAATGTTGGGGATCCAGTTTCAAAGCTTCCCCTTTACTGGTTACAAAAAGTAGGAAGTATGAAGAAGAATTTTACTCGTTATGTTAGTCGTATGAATGAGAATTTCACCTGAACACTATAAACAACCACATTAATTGTATAGAAACTTGGTCTGAGCCCATCAGTAGATACAGCACGTGCCTGTCAATATGATGCCAGCAACTAAATCAGAACCAATGGTAATGAACTGGTCAAACTTAATTAAGTGTCAACATAACCAAACACAACCTGATAGTATATCTCTGCCCAGAACAAAACCAGGAGTGCATATGTTGTGAAGAACGCAAGACTTGGCATGTCCAGCAAAATATGTTGGACAATCTAACAAAAGCATGACAAGCTAAAAGTTTAAAAAGTGATTGAGAGATAAAAATAAATAAACAAAATGGCCAGACGAGTGAAGACTACTCCAAACCTCCGGTTGCAACTTCTGGACATCCCGACGGAGCACAAAAATTAACGATCGAACTGAAACAAAGTAGCCAACTCCATACTCAATTTAAAAAAAAAAATTTGAAGTAAACCGGGGGAATATATAGAAATTGAATAAATGAATAAGACTTTGTAATATCAACGAGAGAAGAGATACAAGATACACACCCCCATTCACCAAGAAATTGAGAAAATGGAAGACCTTCTGAGTTGTCCAACCATATTCAGGTACTCTCAATTGTATACGAACCAATTGTACCTAATATAATCAATGCCTGGATAATTAAGAAACTTATTCATGGCCAGAAATTTATCAAATATTGCTTCCCATGCTCTTTTTTAGTTGCTTGCTCTAAAAAGTGCAGGAAAAATTATTTACTAAACCAAAATTTTCACTGCAGAGGATGGGAAACTGAGTTTCATATGCCAAGAAGAACAGAAAATATAAGACCGAGTTATCAAAACACAAACCCAACCCAGCGCCCAAAAAAAAAAAAAGAAATTAAAAAAAAAAAAGAAAAAAAGCACAAACAAGTCTAATAAGACACACAGTTTTAAGCTTCCTGCCCTTGATCTTCCAGCAACCAAACTGCTGATAACATTGCCAACAGACTCAATCTTGGCACTAAGAATTCGACCTTTTCAATTTGAGATTTTCATTCAACAGAAACCGTAGAGCAAAATTAATGAAGCTATTTCAGCCTTTCAAAGGACTATTGAGTTTTTCCTGATATATTTCAAATCAAAAACAACAGAACAAAAGAAAAAATAAAATAAAAATCTTAAATTTTATGCGTTTATTGTGTGATCGTAAAAGGCATATCATGTTTTTAGGTTCTCTTTCGTCTCTCATCAATAAACCGCATGTAAAAATCAGTGATCCAATCTTGCCCTAGAAATAGATAACCAAAACGAATTTCGAATTCGCATTAAGTCCATCCACTTAGGGAGGAGGAGGGCGCAATTCCTCGACCGACTCACAGAAAAGCAAATATTAAAAGTTCCCCCATAAAATCCTATAGAAAAACTGAATGAATTACCAGAGCAATGGCGGCGACGATGCCGTAGAGTGCAGCAAGGACGTGAAAAATTCGATCCTGCCAAAGGTGGGACTCGTTGATTTGATCCCACCAACTGGAAGCGTCTTTGAGGGCGTAGGCGACCACCGCCGACGGGGCCAGCGCCGTCCGCGCCATCGCGGGGAACGGATTCCGACTAGAAAATTTCTCCTAGTGAATACAAGAGAATCAAATCTCGTCGCTTCAATTTGATTTCGTTGTTCTATTTTTTTTTTCCCCCTTCTTCTTTATTGGGAGTATGTCTGTTCCTGATATTGGAAGTCCAAAACGGCCGGCAAAGGAAAGAGAAGGAAAATAATAAGAACAACGTTGGGGTTTGATGAGCGTTGGTGTCTCCAACTCAAGGGAAAGTGGCAAATACCACCGTGGGATTTAGTGGTTGAAGCTACGCGCTCCGATGCTTTTCCACGTGGCTTACACGTGTAACATTTTAATAGTGCTTCGGTGTTATTTGTGTGTTACAAAGTATAATTGTAAGGTTTAACTGGCCGGATGCCCGCGTCGTTGCGGGTTTTTACCGGGCTCATTGGCCATACATTAATTTCAGGTAATTTTTGACAACCTTAGTAAAAAAAATTTTTTTGGTAATTTTTGATAATTTATAATAATTTTTAAAAAAAAATTGGTATGCTAAACAACCTCATGATACTTATACAAGGCACAAGCTGGTTTATAAGAATAAAATTAAATAATTTATTAATGCGTGTTTAGAGTAAGATTTTAGTAAGAGAGCGGGAGAGTAAAAAATAAATAAAAAGAAAATTTAAAAAAATACAAAATTTCAATTATATTTTCATATCTGAATAGATTAAAAGATATAAAAAATAAAAATCATTCATTATTATGTTAACTTTTTAATTTAACTAATTTTATGCCTTACTCTTTGCATTTTCTATCATGATATAAATGAGAGAAATAATTTTGAATTCACATTATTTTCCTTTTTCTCGTGATAAGAGAGGCCGTTTTGATATTCAAAAACAAGAAAAAAAATGAAATTTTTGGTAGTTTTTTGTGTTTTTTATTATATTTTTTTGTGTGTTTGGTGGAGTAAAGTGTAATTTTTAGTATTTTTTTTTGCAACTTCTAAGTGTTTGTTAATTTTTTATTTTAACAAATTAAAAAAGTGGTAATTTTCTGTGTGTTTGGTAGGTTTTTTATTGTAACAAAGTAAAAAAGTGGTAATTTTTGTGTGTTTGATAAAACTTTTTAATTTTTTTTACTGCAACAAATCAAAAAAATGAGAAAATTTGTGATTCTACCAAATGCACCAAAAGTTACATATAAAATATAACTTTTGGTACTTTTTTGTTAGTTTTTGAGCCTCCAAATGGGCCCAAAATTCTTAATTTCAACCTAACTTAAAATTATATTTCGAGCAAGGATTTAATGAGAGAAAAGAAAATGGAAGAAAAAATAGTGAAGGAGAGATATGCAAATACAAGTGCCCACTGTGTGTTTGAAGTTGTATAAAAGTGTATAAAATAAAATAAAATTGTAAAAATAAATATCTCGTAATTCGTACAGTGAGTGAAATTTTTAAATTTTACTGTCTCACAACGTATTTATAGAGATTTGTAAGATTTTATTTTATTTTTTTAACTCTAAACGGAGCCTAAAGTATAGTACAATTTACTGGTTTCGTAGCAAGTTATGTCGAGATGTGTGTTTGGCATTTTCTAGATAAAAACTAATTTTTAGCTACTCAAATTTTTTGACTTCTTCTAAAATAACTAAATTTTTCTTTTTATATTTTAAATTTTTTTTAAACCTTAAAGATAAAAATGTTAAATCAACAAAAAAGTAAAAAAAAAATTAAATTTTTTTCTTTCCAAACAAAAAAAAAGTTAAATTTTTTAAAAAGTAGATAAAAAAAATTAATATTTTTTTTCTTTCCGAACTCAACCCAAGTTCGGTACATGCATGAGGCTTCGGCCCAAGAGGCATCATCAGGTAAACCTTTTTCCCAGCTCAAGGCGTAACTTTGCGGGTGATAAAGAAAACGTGAGGGAATGACAGGAATCCAACGTGTGTGTGTTTTTTTTTTTTTTTTTTGGGTCTTGTATTTAAAAGTATATATTTTGACACCGTTTGGTGCAACAAAAGTTATTGAAAATATTTAAAAATTTCTATAAAATTTTATACATTCCCACCTTATTAAAATTCAAAAAACATTTAATATCTTTCCAAAAAAATTAGTAACTAAAATTCAGTTAATCAAATAGTAAAAATTTTTTTACTATTCTTACCGTGGACTCCTAAACTACCAAATGACACTCACTTTTATCATTTTTTGTGGTGTTTTTAAAATCGTTCAAACGGATTGTAGAAACTGTTCCGATGGAATCGCGCAGCTAACTTTCGTCCAAACAATTTCCACAATCCGTTTGAACGGATTATAGTGTAAAGAAGTTATGATTGCTTAAATTTTTTAAACCGTCCAAATAGAAATTCAGTCCGTCAGAACGAAATTTTATTATTCATCACTAAAAAATATGATTTGAACTGTGTGCATTAAACGTAAAAAATTTATCTAAATCATATTTTATCTCACTTTTTGATACGTCAAACGCAGTTTTTATATTTTTGGTATAAAACTTGCCCAATTTTTTTACTTTTAAACAAGAAAACGTCGTGTTCACCAAACATATGAACCCCTGCGCAAAGGTGGCGCGTGAGAGAAATGGACGTTTTGCTTCACCATGGCTCTGGAAAGAATGAGAAACGACTCATCAATTTCGGTCGGCTAATTATGCTTTCAATATTTATTTATTATTTTATTTGTTGTTTTATTATTATTATTATTTTTAATTTTTAATCTTCATCAGCTGTGCGTGTACGGATGAGATAACAAAAGGCAAAAGAGACAGCTTTGGCCAGCTAGCTCGCTTCACTTGCTGCCGTGCATGCATTGCAATTTGTACTACGTACAACCAGGCGCAGCGGGAGGGCTAAAGGAAAGCGGGAACAGCGGAGACAGGGCCTCCCTTGTCATTTGTACTACGTACAACCGGGCTCAACTCAACACGAGTCTAGGAGTGACCCGGTGGGGTCTGAAATGCCAATGCATTGTTTGAAAAACATTTTATTCTCGAAATTAATTTGATTTTAAAGTAAGAAAATTTAGTTGAATTAATTTCTTTTGATAAATAAAATTTTATATTTGTAATACATGTTTAAATTTAATAATTCAATTAAAATTCTCATATTTTGAACTAAAGCAGAATTAAATTAATTTAAAAAAAACATAAGAATTTACACTGTTGTAAATGGTACATTTCTTGTAAAAGAATTAGCTACAAATACTGTTTTCAATTTAATAAAATTAGTTAGTGGCTCCATGACAAGACTCGAGGTGAACAGTAATTAATGTGGAAA
Organism: Vitellaria paradoxa; assembly: GCA_019916065.1. Lineage (NCBI taxonomy): Eukaryota > Viridiplantae > Streptophyta > Magnoliopsida > Ericales > Sapotaceae > Vitellaria > Vitellaria paradoxa. The sequence continues at coordinate 1,175,023 of CM034237.1, forward strand.
TTAGAGTTATGAAATAGGGAGCGACTAAGTGTGGAGAAGAGAAAATAAAGTACCATAAGATATGGGAATAAATATGTCTATTTATTAAATAATTTTATGGCTCAAACTGAATTATGTTAAGGAATAAGTGAAAATTTTTATAGATCAAATTAAAAATTATTATTTAAGGAGAGTTTTTATTTTATCAACATCTGTTGAGTGAATATAATACAAAGGTTCGGTGATTTAGATGCACATTTATGAAATATATGAAATTTAAGTGCACAAAAATGAAATCATATAGAATATAAGCGAAATAACTAATAGCATACAATAATCTATTAAATTTTAATTTAGAAGAAATAATTATTTTAAGTTGGACGGATTTAAAATCATTATTAAACATTGAATATTATTTTAGGAAAAAAGATTACAGATTATATCTTTGGTTAAAAATTTTATATTAAAAATTATTTTTTAAATTCTAATTCTGAATTGAAAAAAACTAAAAATTCAATTTTTACTAAGTATTTATATTATTTACAGTTAAATACCTTTTATAATGTACAGTTAAACACTTTTTATAATTCATTGGATTCAAATTTCTACGAGGCTGTTAAGTTATTGACCAATATAAATAAATTTATAATTCGCAAGTATATATATTTATGGACCCATATAATAAATTTTAAGAAATAGTTGAAATATTTTATTGGCAAGGTTAATGAAGTTGATAAAATTATTAAATAGTTTGTACAAAATTATTCGATAGTAATAGATAAACAATAATATATACATATAATTAAATCAAATACTTGCATTACTCATAGTAATTGTTAGACAATATTACTATCACTCTACAGAAACATTCTGTATCTCAAAATTAATTTAATTATAAAGTAAAGAATTGATTTGATTTTTAATAAATAAAATTTTATGCTCAAAATACATTTTAAATTTAAAAATTAAAATGAATTTAATTAATTCAAAAAACATGAAATTTAACTATATTAATTAAAATTTAATTAATTATTATATATAAACGCAGATTTATCCACTTAATTACATAATTTAAGAAAATAATAAATTTTCTCGTTACCTTTAATTATTTTTTGAAGTTAACTTTAAATGATTATAAATTTTAAATTTTAAATTATAAAATAAAATAAAATTTAACATATATAAAAATCTTATTTTCATTTCAAACGAAAACAATTGATAAAAAGTAGTAACAAAATAAAATCAACTCTCTCGTCAAAATCTCCCGTTCTAAAAAACTCCCGATGCTCTCTCTCTCTCTTATGTCACTCACTCTCCCACGGTTCTTGTTTCCCCTCTCCGCGAGCCTAGGCAGTTGCTCGGCCAACGTACTCGGTCAACCCCGCGAAGCATCAAGGAACAGGCAGAGGAGGAGGAGGAAATTCGAGAAGAAGAAGAAGAAGTGTATAGTGGTGAATATCAAGGGCGTGTTGAAGGTACGTACGGATTTATTTACGCTGCGTGTTCGCACCGGACAAATGGATTGTGGCTTTGGCATTTTATGGTTTTGGTTTTAATCTGGCTATTTACCTTTGATGCTTGAGGAATTGTATGTTGTATCGTTGCTACTCGGCGATTAATTGAACCAGAAAAACCAAACTTGATTGTGAATAATCTGGAAATTAGTGTTTTGGAATAAAACTAGGGTTACGTTGAAACGAAACGCGTTTTTCTTTTCAAAAAAAATCTGGTATTTGGAGTTGTAAGCAGAATTGCCTTTTTTTTGGGGCCCCGGGGGGGGGGGGGGTTCTTTGCAGCTCCTCTTTCTGTTCTTTTAAAAACATTTAAGTGTAGAATTAAATTGTTGTCCCTGAAGGGCATATGGTCTCTCCACAAATCATAGACTGTAGCATTCACAGTATGCAGGACTTCTGCTTGACCTTGAGCTTTAAATTTATGAAGGTCCGCCTAATTTTATTCTTTTTCGTGTTTCTATTCCGCCTAATCAAATCTTTGGGACTTCATTAGTAATTTTAGAGTTGGAAGGCCACCTGTAAGCTTTTAAAAATCTGTGTAGGAGACATTCTGTTATGGTTGCTGGTCGGCCTGTTCATCCCTTTGGCTGTGAGCAACATTAAATAGTAAGTGCACTTTTGGTCAAATGTGAATGGTTAACTGCTGATTTCCATAGAACCAAGATTTTGGAGTTTCAGTGACTTGTGAATCCCAATGACTTCTATCATATATATGAAACAGTTCCTTGGGAAATGCTTGCATTTACCGATTTCGGTTTAAAATGGTGGTCTGTATACAGAGCTTGATGCAATTCTCCAACCAGGTCTAGTTAAGGCAACACACTCTGCCACTTAATCCTTGTGTGTGTTGCTGTCCTTGCATATGGTAATCGCGAAACAAGTTCTTGTCCTGTCCTATTTAGTGCGCATCAATGTTTATGAATATTAGTAATTACAGTTTCTTTAAGGCTTTCGTATTCATTTTCTGTAACGTCAAGTATGGGCTAGCTAGAATTAATTATCTCTAATACACTACGGTGAATGGACTATGAAATTAGATAAGTTCATTTACAGAAATAATCTTTGTGTGGATATCTTGAACCCATTTTTTTCAATATTCCCACATGATTCTCCCACACTGCAAAAGGCATAAATAAAAACAAGTCCCCGTACAGAATAAAGCCAAATATATTTGATGTCTCATCATATAGTGTTTTCAAAAGGCTTTTATATGATGGTTTAGTGTTTTTCTCAGAGGTGTTTACATGACGGTCTAGTGTAGCTATTAGTGGTTCTTAATTGCATATCTCCTTAGTTTTTTTTTTTTTTTTTTTTTATACCATCAATTTTGAGTTCCCTCTAATCCTCAGGTATCGTTTAGGATAAAGAAGTTTGGGGCTTTTTTTTGGGGGGGGGGGGCAACTTTGTTCATTGAATATTTTGCCCTTTGTGAAATGAGGCAATGTTTCCCTGGTGCCATGTTTTGTGTAAAAAGAGGGTAGACGGTCATTTTATACCAAAATCCAAAAGCTGGTTTTTTTTTAATGCTTGCCAAACGCTCACTAGCTTTTGGCCTAGATCTCAAACGTAACCTCAGTATTGGTACTTCAATGTTGAGTGCTGTCATTGGGTCCTAAAAGTTTTATATTCATCTTTGTAGCTCAAGCACTTGAATTACAATTTAATTATAGGATGACTCCAATTTGTCTCGTCATGCTATAAGGATTATTCCCCTTCCTTGTTCATCAATAGTTGATGACCCATCATAACTCAACTTCCAAAATTGTTCCTCCTCAAACTTCGAAAGGTTTTCTCAACTTCAGATTTTGTTTGTCTTTTCTCAGTGGTTTTGCTTTGATGGGAGGTAGCTTCAGAACACTGTCATTGACAAATTTCTTCAAGACCAGTTTTGCTTCAGCAAAGTTTCACAGCAGTGGCAGAGGGGGGATTTTTTTTGTCACATTCGCATCTGGATATTCCTTCTCCTCCTCCCCCCCCCCTGGGGGCCGATCTTTGTTCTCTATCTTTGGTTGCAGCCATTAATGGCCCATTGATTTGGTTGCCTGTTAGTTGTTTTTTCTTGTATGTACATAGGAATATATACTAACTCTTTTACGTGCCCCTGCTGCATTTTGATAAAATTTGAACTTGCCATGAGGGCATATCATCATGTGATATCCCTGTCTTCGGTCTGTTTTCATGCTTTTTAAATTATAAATTGGTTAACTTGGGAAGTTGGTTAAACTGATTTACTTGATTCTGACTTGTTTTGTAGGAGAAATTTGAATTTTCTACTTAATCATGGATTCAGCTGAAGCAGAGTATGCCGCATTTGAAGAGAAAGTGAGACGAACAGTTTACTTCGACAACATCTCACCTCTGGTTACTGAAGCTGTTCTGAAAACAGCACTCAACCAGTTTGGAAATGTTGAAAAAGTTGTGTTCATCCCAAACTACACAGAGCCAAGGATCACATCACGTTGTGCTTTGGTGGAGATGGAGAATTCACAGCAGGCCAAACAAATTGTGTCAGAGATGAGTAATTTCCCTTTCATGATGTCTGGAATGCCAAGGCCTGTACGGGCACGTGCTGCTGAAATGGAGATGTTTGATGACCGCCCAAGGAAGCCTGGGAAAAGGATAACATGCCGTTGGTTGGACCCGCAGGACCCTGATTTCCAGGTAGCTAAGAAGCTCAAGCGTCTGACCAGGAAACATGCAGCCGAAGCTTCATTCTTGCTCAACGTAAAATCTAGCCTGCCTTCAATATCCATTGCAAACATCTTGTTTTCTGTAGCTCATTCCTTAAAATTTTTTGAAATTCTGATATTTTATTAACTTATATCTATTCTCTCAGCTTCAATTGTTAGAGGAAGAGAAGCTTGCAAACCAGCAGGCAGAGACCCTCAAGGCAAATCATAAGAAGTACGAGCTGGTAGATGGTGTCCTAATTGATGGAACTACCAATCGCTTGGCACGTCGCTATAACATGAAAGTATCGAATGCTTGATGCAGGTTTGTTTAGTGGTTTGTTGTTGTTAGGACTTTTACCGGTAGCATTTTGTACAGAAAGTGAATGGATCAGGGATTCATTCCTGCATTTCAACTGAAGCCGACTTTGCCTTTCTTGCATTTTATAGGAAGTCTCTACTTGAGTATGGGGATTCACTTTGTTGTATGATCTTGAATCTAGTAACAAAATTGGCAGATCTTCTATAGGAATGAAAATTGAAAATTCATCTTGTATTATTTTTTGGAATTTGATGATCACCATCACAACCCGGGGTGTAGTTTGACAAATCATAATCGTGGATGCTTTTGTTGGGTTGCATGAATAATGCATTTAAATCTTTTTAACAATTTGTTTATAAGGTAGACGTTATTTGCATGATATATATATTTTTTGTGAAGATGAAGAAGGATAATTTTCAGGTTTTCAACCATAAACTTACAAAATTTATCCTACAAATCAGTCACAAAAAAAAAGAAAACTAATATAATTGCAAACAGTTTTATTAGGGCAGAGGGCACGCGATTTCTGATGCCTGATTTAGATAGTGTCTGATGTTTTTATCACACTTCAACAAACTGCCCCTTTTAGCCGCAATGTTAATGATCAGCAACTAATTTTAATGGCAGAGTACTGTACAATTATTTATGCATTATGGTACAAATGAGTGGTTAGTGAATGCTATCCCCAGTGGCGAAAAATTCAATTGGTTGTACCATTTATGCATATATATTAATTTATTATATATTTACTAAATATAATTTATATTATTAGTTATAATTTTTTCTTAATCCCTCCAAACCTAAAATCTTGACGTTGTCTTTGGCTATCACTTCCTTTACCAAAATAGTTAAAAAAAAAAAAAAATTCTAATTTGCTTGATATCATTTTTGTTTTCTGTTTTCTTGTATTTGTTATCAAAAATATGAAAACTAGAAACAAAGCATGGTAATGTTTTTGTCAGTCATATTTTTAAAAACAATTTTAGAAAATTTTGACAACACAAAAAATGTGTTTTCATTTGTTATCAAAATTGTTTTATATTTTTGTCACTCATCACTATAAAACCACCATTTGTCATATTTTTTAAAACAATTTTAGAAAATTTTGAGAACACAAAAAATGTGTTTTCACTTGTTATCAAAATTGTTTTACATTTTTGTCACTCATCACTGTAAAACTACCCTCTCTCTATATTATTATAAAAAAAATATATTATTTTTCATTCTTGGCCTATATTTTATAATATGGTTTTCTAAAAGTACAAAGAAAAGGAAAACAAATTATGTCGTTTCTAATCAACATAGGACTTTTCTAGTTAATCTAAGCTAAGATCATAAAATAATTGTTTTATCTCTATGGCTTATGTTTTACCTAGATTTGTATTATGAGGATTCCAAAAGATTTAAAAATATTTATTAGCAAGTTTCATATTATCTTAACAAGTATTGGACTTATCCAAATTCGGTTCATAAAATTATTGTTTTATCTGTTGGTTCGTTTTTTTTTTTCTCAAATTGATATTTTAGGTTTTTTAAAAGATTAAAAATATTTATTGACGTGTTTCTTAATAATTAAAAAAAATTTAACACGATTCGAACTCGAACTAAAAATGACCGCATTCACTTTTTAATAGGGGTAATTTGATTTGATACTTGAAAATGACTTACTAAATACCAAAACCAAATCAACAATTCAAATAAAAATGTTAATGACTTAAATCAAATGTTTATTTATCTTAATTATGCAAAAAATGGCTGAAAGTTAAAAAAAATTATTATAGAAAAAAAATTATAAAATAACTTAAGAGAAGCGATGCACAGGAGCATGTAGGAGTTGTGAAAAGTCAAGAAGGAGGAGCGAGAAGAAGTGTGGTGTAGAAGTTGTGAAAAGCAATCAAGAAGGAGGAGCAAGAAGAAGTGTGGAGAAGCTATGTGGGGGGGGGGGAGCTAGAGTTGTAGTCACAATGGAAGCTCTAATCAAGCAAGAGATTTTTGCGAGTGACAAAGAGAAGATAGACAAAGAAAGCTTTTGGTTTTTAAAAGAGAGAGAAGAACGCAACATGATATAATAGTACATTTTCTCTTAAGAAAAAACACGAGATGAAGTTGTATTTTTAGGTATGAAATTGCGTTTTTAGAGAATTTAAAAAGGTGTCATTACATTGTGTTTTCACGAATAACACATTGATAATTAATTTTTTCCTAATTATACTTGGCCAATTAATTTATTAATAATATGAGTATGTGTCAAAATATAAGATCTTAAATCTTAATTCAATATTGAAACATGCATCCAATAATTAGTGTAGATAAATAAATACATCATAAACATTTAAATATATTATATATTTATGATATATTAACATATGATATGATTATTATTATGTAATTAAAATTTTGATAGAATTTAAAACAAAAAATTATTCTTTATCCAAGTGAAAGACTAAAAATTTTGCTTTTACACTTAAAAGTCATGTTATTAGTTCTTCAAATATCCTTAAAAATTAGAAGACCTGAGTTTTTAATTTAGGTATTGAAGTCAAATACATATCTCATAACTTACGCCTGTCATATTTCGTAATCACAGGCAAGTTGAAACAAATAACAGAGTTCCTATTTGAAATTTAATAAAATTTAGAAAAAAAAAAAATTGTTTACCATATCCAAGAAAAAAGTTGAAAATTTTTCTTTTACTATTAAAGTTAAAATACTAATTCTTCAAATATTCTTAAAAATTAAAAGATCCGAGTTTTTAATTTCAATATTGTAGTCAAATACACATCCCATACGGTGTTATACCTCAAGTAGACTTCTATATTTTTGTTGTTTTGAAGTGATAACCTCTCAAATAGATGGGGGCTAACATCGATTTTCGATGTCAGTTTTGTAATAATTCGATCTGGACCGTCGAATTAAAAAATATATATATAACGATCAAAACACATTTATATATTTTTTTAAATTAAAAATTTATTAATGTACCGGTCAAGATCAAGATGTCCCCCTTTTTCTAAGCTTTCTACGACATTCTGCTTGTTTTTTCTGGTTACGTAATATTACTCGTTGTGTAATGTTGATGTCGAAGATGCTTGCTATTCTAAGCCAAATTACTCGAACAGAAAAAAGTTTCTGACACCATATTTTTTTCCTGTCCCGTTCTTGTTGCTTTTATGGGAACGCTTCTATCGTGTGAAGATACCTACCTGACACCATTGATGTGGCAAGCGGCAGCCAGCAGAGGCCATCTGGATGTGAGTGTTAAATGTGCCATCTGATTATTTTGGAGGCGAGATGAAAATTCACTGGGAACATGCAACGATATATACATACACAATGTTGTTTTCATGCTTTGTATGGGGGCTGTGCCCTGTACATTAGTCCGTTCACATTAGGGACTAACTGGTTTGTTTGGCTATTTGGATATGGTGCCTTCTCTGGATATGAAGCTATACCCCCATTTGTGTAAGAATTGTTTTGATTTGATATAGTTGAATTTGAAGCTATACTCCCAGGCACTGTCCACTTATTGGTGGTCAAATATATATTATCATTGGGAGCAGATGACGGGAATGCTTTTTTGGCTGAATGTGATTATTATAAGCTGGCAGCTGGGAAGATACTATGATCGTAGTACGCAGTTGTCAATACCTTACCGCATGCCCAAATGATAAAACGCTATAAGAACTTTAATTTAAAAACATGGGTTTTGTATCAACAATTGTACCAGTTTGTAAGTTTACCAGAACTTTTTAAGTTCGTTATGTGCGAACAATTCTGCCGATTTCTAAGTTTACCATAACTTCTTAGTGTTTTTTCGTAGCAACAATTGCACCAATTTATAAGTTTTTCATGGTGTTTCTATACCAACAATTGTGACAATTTATAAAATTTACCAACAATTGTAACCATTTATAAAATTCAGTGCATTACCAAATTTTTACAGATCGTGTTAAATTTCACTATTTTTATAATAACATTTATGTTTATATTTAACAGCTTCTATTTCCATTCCTGTTCATTTCATTAAATTAAAAAATTTATAAGATATTTATTTTTTTAATGATAGTTAATTTTAATGAAGTATATTAACTAAAAAACATAATTTAATACATAATTTTATTTATTAAAAAATTAGTTTAACCATATAAATCATTTCAACCATATTTATGATTTAATAATTAATTTTAATAAAATAAAATAAATCATTTTAATAATATATTATTTATTAAACATCATTTTAATTTAGTAAAATATTGAAATAAAATAAAAATTATTTTAATATGATGCAATAAAATTATTCAAATTTTGTTATTTAGGATCCAATAGTGATTAGTGTTTCTTAGAGAGGGAAAAAAATCTGAGTGAAAAATATGATTTTTCTCTATTTATGTTCTAAGCTCAATTAGAAAAAAATAAAAAAACTACGCTACCAAACACAATTTCTTTCTTTTTTTTGGGGGGGGGGGGGGGAGGTTTTAAAAAATTATAAACATAAACAAAAATAATAATAAACAAAAACATTGGGGCTTAAATGTCCGGACACAAAGCATTGCCGAGAACATAGCCAAATGCAACACAAACCAACCACAACGTTAAGCGACTACTCTAATTTCTTACCCTGTTGCTGTTCATACATCCTGAAATAGATACAAAAACACTACAGACCTCTGCAGATAATAGTAGATGTAGTTACAAGGTTTGTTTGGAGTAAGAAAAAATGAGATAAATTGAGATAAATTGTGGTTTGGGGAAAGTTCGTTATGCATGCAGTGAAAAAAAAGTTGATGTGATATAAAATTAACAGAGATTTATAGAGATTTTTGGAGATTTTCAACAAAATATTGCACACCAAATGCAGCCAGAATAACCCAGAAAGCAGACCTCTGCAGAGTTACAAAAGAAACCAGAGACCCTTACCACAGATTCAAAATCATCCAACGGTAAATTAAATTTTACTGATAAAGCAAATTGGTGGAGTGAGTTAACAAAAAATCAGGTCCTAATCAGAAATTTCATAGAAGGCTGCTGCACTTGCTATTTTCTCCTTAAAACCAACAGCCACTGCCAACGGAAAGAGATACGTTCTGAGTGTTTTAACTTCACCTGTAATCAATCTTCAGTAATTCATCCAACCATATGGCCAGAAGTAAACACAAGCTCTACTACAGAAAATCACTGATAACCCATAAATTTCAGAGGGTTAGTTCTCCATTTGGGTACTTTAAGCCTAAAAGTGAAGTCCTGCAAGTGAAAAGGCAACAATCTCTATTCAGAGTCAATCCCAATCAAGAGTGTAAAGGTAATTTTTTGGATTTATTCAGAGTTAAATATGTTAGCTTTGACTGTTTTTTTTTTTTTTTTGATGTTTTCACTTTAGTCTTGATTAGACGAAGTATAGAGGTAGTTTTTATTTTGTTTTTTTAAGGTAATAAGTGAATTTCACTTTCAGTACATGATAGAAAGCCATTTACCCGTATAATTTATTTTTGTCAAAGAGACAGCAACTAAGATTTACAGTATCCGTGCCATCGAGAAGGGCAGCTCTGTGTTTTGTGAGGGGATAGGCCTCCCTGACCAATGACACGAATTCTCAAACTATCAACCTTGATACAGGATGAAACGAGTGCTCCGTGAGGACAACATTTTGGTTCGTTACCGTACAAGTTGCCAAATGCCAAAAACTTTTTTTCCCCTCAGATCGAATCAAACCATGAAACCAAAAACTAAAATGATATATAGACAGATATACAATCATCAGAGAACAAATTTCCTACCCCCATCTTAGATGTTTGTTGCCTGTGAAATTGAAATATGAATGAGCTTGTTTTCCAATAACTTTGCACTATCTATATCACTTACCATCCAGTGGATAAGATAAGCTTGCCGGAAAGATGAAAAGTTCACAATTTCATACTATTTCAACAACCAAGAAAATAAAATTTCAGGTTGCCATAAGTGCTTTGATGCAATCACCAAAATCCAATTTTCTCAGGGTTTTAACTTTTAACAGCAATAATACAAATCCTAACTTTCAGGCTTCTTAATAGGAAACTCAAAGCATGGCCAGTATGCCTATTGAAAACCTTTCAATTCGTACAGAGTTAACCAGAATATCCAGAATATTTGCATGCCCAGTCCTCATCTCAAGTACAATTCAGGCAATTCGGGCTAAATACTAAGGGTGGAATGATTTATTTTTTATTTATTTTTTTGGTTTAAATAGGCTGAATGTTAAGTTTCCTAGCAACACATCAAGATGGTGACAAATTACAACTTACATAACATAAATAACAATATACTAGTGGTAACGATATACTCACTTGGTAGAAATTGGTTTTGAAGAACCAGTAAGCATGAATGAGGTTGAATCTTCATGTTTGCAAGAAACGGTTACTTTGTTACAACTGAAGAAAATTTGTCCTGGTTGGTAGGCCCAACTGGATTTCCTGGTGCAGTAGCTGGTACAAATGTGTTTGAAGTCGGAGTCATTGTCATCATAGATCTTGAAATTGGTGGTCTTTGAGCGGTCATGTTCATCAGTGGCCTCACTGCTGAATTTGCAAAACCCATTGCAACCCTGTTGATTGGTAGGGACTGTTGCAGAGGCCTAGATGATGAAGCCAGTAAGCCAAGACGGGCCGCAATTATCTGTGCTTGCTCTTGGTAAAGCCTCTGCTTTGACCTTTCCATTTGCTCCCTAACCCTCATAACCACACTTTCCATCTCAGAAAAGAAAGCTAATTTGGTTTCCAACTTGCGTAATTGCAATTAATGAAACAATTGGAAAGATCCAACTTCCACAACTAACAAAAAACTATCTGAATGAAGCCATTGTCAATGATATACCTGCTTTTCGATTAACAACGTAGCAAGATGTCGAATTTGGTCTTCTTCCTGGTCCGCAAGAAGCTTTGCTTTCACTGCTGCAGCCGAGATTGCAGTAACAGCAGCACATTTCATCTTATCAATGCTGTGGTCATCGTTGATCTTTGAAGGTTCTTGGTTCTCATTCTTACATTCTTCTGTTTCTTTCTCGCCTTCATGAAGCAAACAAAAAACAGAAATTCAATCAAAAAAATCCAATTCATTTTGTCTGAGTCTGCTGCCTATTTGAAAAGTTCATAAATAATTTCGTTAAAATCTCCCACTTAGCAGGACAGAATTTTCTCCAATACACAATGCTTCCCCCCCCCCCCCCAACAACCAATAAATAAATAAATAAATAAATTCTTGCAAGAATATTATTCCCTAGGTTTTGATATCATCAATTCCTCAAAGGTGAACTAAAATCTCCATGGATTTACTATTTTAAACTATATACACACCAACTGAATTTATACTTTTCACATTAACAAGAAACTTTCAAAAGTAAAACCTGCATTTCTTTCATTTTCAGCAATTGAATTTGATCTGATCAGCTGCTCAGGCTCGTTCTTTTCTGACGACATAGAATTAGGAACAACAACTGCATCCTTTGCAGCTTCTGTAAGTTGAGAAGGCCCCTCCTCCAAGGCTCTATCACCTGGCTCCTTTGCAGAACTAGAAGGAATCTCTTCTTGGGGTGTCAATTCATCTGATTCTTTTGCAGATCTTGCTGAAGGATCTTTTGTCAAATCTGGGTTCTCTGATTCATTCAAAGTAACAAGTCTTCCCTCTGTACGAGTTATCACATCTGAAGGTCCATCACCTGGCTCCTTTGCTGCTTTGGGTGTCAAGTCATCTGATTCTTTTGTATCTCTTGTCACTAGGTCTTTTGGCATTTCAGGGTTCTCCGTTTCCTTTGAAGAAAGGGATCCACCCTCCTTGTGAGTAGCTGTCGCATCCAAATTTTTTATACTGTCGGACTTTTTTGTGCATCCGTTATCAGAAGAAATTGACAGTTCCTTCTCTTCTCTAACAAAATCTTTGCCTCTTTCATTATTCTAATTAGTTGGTAAATCACTGTCATCCAATACCGTTTTCGACTTTTCCTGTTTCTGATTTTCCACATTGTGCTTCTCATTCTTCGTAGCATCCTGCTCAACTGTTCCAGTAATAGCTCTGCATATCTTAACGTTTCAATGTTAGATATAATACTTGTAGTTTTCTTCAAATTTAAGCCACAAACAAGCTCACAAACCTCATGGAATCAGCCGGTTTATTTTTGTCACTTGGTGGATCTTCCAGAAAAAAACAGTGCCTTGTAGCCAACTGCATGCTGGAAGCGTTGCCAGCTATGGATTTTAAAGAACTACGCGCCAAGGCAGTAGCCACATTCGGTTCCACTAATCTCGCCAGGAAAGCTGCCTGTGGAAAATAAAATCAGCATGTAGCAGCACATCAAATACAAATGCAAATTTAAAAATATTCAATAGCAACTTTGAAAAAAAGAGAGACTAATTTGTGACCATAAGCCTCACTATGAGAAGTTTCCTAGCCTACTCACAAACAACATCCAGGGAGGCAGTGAAAGACGAAAATGGGAGCAGATGTATAGGGTTAGAACAGTATAAATTTAAGCTCTAAAATGTATTTCACATTTTCACTTCTTGCAACAATCAGGTAAAACCTGTTGAGCCTGAATGTTTCATGGGACCTGCTTAAAGAACTCAAACAAAGGTGTAGATGCCACATTATTTAGTACGTACTGGGACTTTAAACATCAGTACAGCTAAAATCATTCATTTTGTCACCAAGACAAAAAAATAAATAAATATGCCATTTTAAGTTCAGATTGCGATTTCATTCAGTCAGTTACTATTTGAGTATATAAGTTCTCAACTAACCAATGCCATAACAGGATTTCCAGCTTCAGCAAATGAAAACTGGCCTTCAGGCATAGGAAATGAACCCACAGCTTCAAATGCTTCCTTGAGTGCCTTTACTGCACAGTTATCATCAGTTCCCCCACCAACTTTCAGTTCACAACCATTTTCTGGCTTTGGAGTGCGACGGGGGAGGCTGAGGCTGTTCATCTGCACCAGTGCTACTCTCTGTTGTTTCAGGTGCAACTTTCGGAGCAGAAGAATCATTAGTGGCTGTAGCTGGATCTCCATTTTCTTTGAGACTAGCCTCAATTTCATCATCACAGTCCATAAAAGCGTCCTCAATTGGCATTTGAAAAAAATGCAAAATACATTGAGTTTTTGTTTTTGTAGCAACATGCTCAGCAATCTCATTCCAGTTCTCTTTATAAAGTTCCAAGGCTTCAAGGAGGAGGAAGGTCTCCTGATCCGTCCACTTCCCTCCACTTACACCAGCAGCCTCAGCAGGTTCCATGAGAATGAAATCCGTCGATGACATATCAAACTTCCCATCATTGAAGCATTCAGTACATAAATCAAAATCTGCCTGTGCAAGAAGAACAAAATCAGTAGATGGAATACCTTTCAATAAAATTTTAAAACAAAGCAATAAATAATCAGTTGTCACATCACATCAAAGCTCAGCACTTACAATTAAGTTTAAACACTTGTTTCAGATGATGCAAGCAAAAAGGTTATGGAAGCAACAGGCAATCATCTTATTCATACCCATCCTCAGTTGTTGACATCATATAAATTGTATTTTGCCTGGCAAAATTGATAGATCCTCCTTGCAAAATTGAATATATCTATTGATATCTTATACCTTAAACTACTGCAATATCAATATATGCTTACAATATCCCCCTTTTTTTTTAATAAATTATATATACTTGCAACATATCCAGTTACACATATCCATGTATTTGTGACTGCAATATATCCTTTTTATTAACATTTTATACCATAACTGAAAGTATCAGGGTCCTAGTCTTATAATTTTAAAAAACTTGGAACTCGAAATGTTTCATTTTGCTCTTAACCTTGAATTAAGAGATGGGAGCTTGGTCTTCATTAAACCAGTTTTGTGCAACAGAGGGATGCCGGAGGCGTAAATCAACAAATAGTTTGATGGCTGCTGTGTGCTGTCTGAAAGGTACCCATTTGCTCATGACTATTTTTTTTTTTTTATGATAAAAAATTTTATTAAGAAATAAAAAAAAAAAGGAGAAGGCATTAAGTAAATACCAATACAAACCCCATCCAATCAATATAGTGAACCCTCCGTGAAACAAACGAAAGAATCCATATACAGGTGCCAATTCCACCCAACTATGTAATTGAGACCCAAAAAAAAAAAAACTCTTGGTTTTAACTAGACACTTCCGTTTCTTAAAAAAATCTACGGAACCTCTCACTCCAAGTCAGCCGAACTGAACAATAAAGAGCCATATGCCATGTTCTTCTAAACTTCTTTCTCAGCCTGAATCCCCAAGTAGTAAACAAACACTTTTATCACCTTGGGAAAAATCCATTGGATCCCGAACTTGCAAAGCAAAATATCCCATAACTCTTTGGTCCACTCACAATAAATGAACTAGAGACTCCCCTTCAACCTTGCACATATTACATCTATTAACCACCGCAAAGCGTCTACTGAGATTGTCCATAGTTAAAACTTTTCCATGAAGACAACATCAAACAAAGAGAACCACTCTTGCAAGAACGACCCTACCCAAATTCTTTTCCACAGGAACTTAGTTCCTCTAGTCCCCCAAAGGATTTCGTAGAAAGATTTAACCTCAAACTTCCAGACTTGGTTGTCATCTGATGTGCATCATCTCCATCTACCACTGGTTTCCTTGTGGTCAACAGATTTAACAACTCAACATATCTTCCAATTTCCCAATCATTCAGGTTCCTTCACATTGCCAAGTCCCAGTCTAACTCGAGCCATCTTCAGGCCACACAACCTACCACTACAGCATCCTTGTCTACAAAAATGCTACATAACTTGGGGAAGAGCTTCTCAAGTTTGCCTTATGAGTTTTATCTAAACTTCCAAAATTTAATTCTAGTGCCACTCCCTAGACGCCAACCAATATGCTCCTGAAGTCTATTCCATTCTTTTTCTGATATTGAACCATAGACTAGAACCAACAGGGAATCTTTTGTCACTGGATTCCACTCCCCCCATTCTGCTCCAAACTCATGAGTGATAATCCTCCACCGCCACCTATCCCTTTCCCTGGTGTATCTCCATAGCCATTTATTCACTACGGCCTCACTAAACAGTCCCTAACTTTTTTTATGTCAAGCCTACTTCCAGGGTTGGGATGCACGCCAACTTCCAATCCACCAAATGAAATTTGAACCCATCACCTCCATTAACCCCCCCCCCCCCAAAAAAAAAAAAATCTTTGCATCATCTCCCTTAGCATCCACCCTTTTCATTTTCTCTGGTTATTATTATTTTTATTTTTTTGATAAATAATCAAAATTTTATAAGTAAAAGCATCAAATAGATGCAAAAAGGACCAATGGTCATATTACAATTCCAGACGACATAAAAATTGCAAAAGGTGAAAAGTTTCATTTCCTTGCCCTACTCAAACGAACTGTATAAAGTGTATAAAAAACTATTCAACCTATACAAAGCAAGCTCCGTATCAACGAAACTTCTTCTATTCCTCTCTTCAAATAAGCTAAAGAACATAAAATAGGATAAAATCCCACACTCTTCTCCTATGCTAATTCTCACACCCCACCAAACCTCCAGAAACATCATAATTCGTCTTGGAGGAACCCATGACATGTTGAATCTAGATAGGGCTAGATTCCAACACTCCTTAGCCCACGAACAGTCCACGAAATGTTGGTTGACAGACTCAGACGTACTTTTGCACAGGAAACGCGCAAGTTGAAGCAAATAAAAAAAAAAAAATTCGTGTAACATAACTCAAAACCACAACCTAGCATATGAGAAGAGACAAAAACAAGCATTAGATATTGGATTCTGACATAATGCCAACAAATTCACGATCCTATTTCAACATGCCTATTTCCATCTAGCCCAAATATACAATTATGGCCGCTTGATATTATTATTTTCTAATTCTATGAACTTCATTCAAGTAACTGAAAAAAAGGGGGGTGTATTTGTAGCAATGTCAATGTGTCATTTGGAATCCATCCGCCATTTCCAAAACTTAATCCAATCATTATTGTCCCAAAAGAAAATAAATAACAAGAACCTTCAAATCTATCTTCCATTTTCATTCATGAAAAAGGACGTTAACCGCAGGTACTGCCACGGGAAAAAAAAAATTAAGCATTCTGCCAGAAACAAGACTAGTAAATACCATACCAAGTCAAGTTGTACACACTGCAACATTAGTTGAATGCAGCCAGAATATTGTCACTAAGGGCCGTTGTATCACTTTTAATGCCTGGAATCTCGAACTCCGATTGGGGTCCTTCAACAGAAACACAAGAAGTGCACCCTGACAATTTTGATGGCCTGACAGATAACTGAGGAGCATTCTGACCCTTTGTGCACGGTATGCTCTGCCCTTTTCAACAACACCAGCTACCTTCTGGTTTGGCAATAAACCCCTAGCCCAACTTTCTTCATCATCCCCAGCTCCAGATTTATAACTCCAGCTGAACTCTGAGGTAGCTCTGTGCCGAAAATTGCCACTTGAGGAGATTGAAACAAGTATAATAGCCGTGAAATCTCAAGAAATATATTCAGTTACTTCATTTAACCAGATGACAGCTTTTTGCAAGATCCACAGAGAGCATAAAGCATAGACAACTTGGCAGCACTAAATATTTTGCTTAACTGCCACACAGGCCTTATTAATGTGCATTGACACAGCTTATAGATTCTGTGTGGCTCTAATCATATAAAGAAGTGACGGTATGAACACAGAATGCAATTCAAAGATATAAATTCATGCAAGAACATATTTTGCAATTAGAAATAGGGCACACAATAATGACAATAATGACATTATCAAATACTATCCTGTGCTGAATTCATATGCAGGTTATAAAGACCAGCACCTGATTGCTGTCACAGTCTTTTAGCATACAATTCCCAACATTTTATGCAATAAGAAGCTTTGCATCTAATTATCAACCACAAGGCCAAAATCAATATCTGCTGTCCACGGATGGTTTTGGATTTTAATTTAAAAGTTGATGCCCACAAAGTAATAATAATTTACCCTATTACATGTTTCACTAGTACAAGGTAACCACCCTATTTTGACCATCGATAAAAACATGACAGTAACTATAAACAAAACAAGGTATATATATTACAACAAGATTATAACCCTCTGATTATATCATTCAACAGGACTACAACATAGCTTTGATTATAAAATTAGAATAAATTGCTATCATAACTTACTCCCTCCACTGCCGGCATGCAGAGCATTAAGAGGGCAGAACTGCTTTAGATATACAAAAATTGTATGCATGCATTTGGGGCTACCACCAAACGTGGGGATACCACTAATATTAAAAATAAATAAATTTTTATACTTGCATGATTAATGCATGATTTTATACAAAACTGTACACAGGTGTCGTGATAAAGTGAAAAAATATTTATTTTCAAAAGTAATGAATAAAAGTAAAACAGGGAATCTGTAGCCATACCAGAGTCATAGCACTGAAAAGTTTCATTCCGACCAACAATATCATTGTGGACAGTATTGATTGCTAATCCCAAGAAATCATAATTCTCATTGAGCAAACATGATGTCACTATGTACCCAACCTGCAGACGGTGGTAGCACGATAGAAGTTAAATTAACTAAGAATCACAAATCAATCCTAAGTACAGAAAATCAAAAACACATGCAACGTCCCTCCGAGGCTCCAACAATATCATCTCTAACATCATCATCATCTTAAGTTAATATCTAGGCTACTAAAATGCCACTTTACCTAATTAATGCTGCTTTACATAATTAATTAATCAAAATGATACGACAATTATAATTTCACAATTAAAGTGCATTTCAGTAAGTGCTTTAATTTAAAATGATAGGCCCACAAATCTTCACATCTTTGTCCCATTCAGACACAATCTAAAAATAAATAATTAATTAAGATATTGAAAAAAAAAAATTACGCATTTATGATAAATCTTTCAGGTGGATTTTTTTTATAGTAGAGCATAACACTCAAGGCTACCTATCTAGCTATATTTCTTGAGAGAGACAATGAATCTAAAACACATAAGCTAACAACAATGAATGTGAGTTCACTGGGGACACAAGTGATTGACTCCACAATATTAGTTTGAATGTTCATGTAATCTTCTTATGTGGAATTTCCTTTGATTCCTTGTTATTGTGACTGCTACAAAACCAAGTTCATAATCAATATGACAGTGATTTGGAAAGCTTTGGCACAAAAATCAGGCTTTGCTGGACTGCTGCGGTTATTTGCAGAGAATTACAGAAACTAAAAGCATATTCCTAAGAATTACTGTCACTTCAATTCAATTACCGCCACATAGGCACAATTATAGTGGGTCCCACTGAAATGTGTCTATGTAGCATGATCCCAACAGGAGCATTGCTCGAATATCACCAAAATTTGCTTTTCCCTGTCCGCCTCTAAATTATGCCACGGCATGTGCTTGTCCATCAAGCCCATGGTTCAAAATATCGTCCGAGACGCCAAGATATCGTCCGAGACGTATCGGACTCAATGGATGGCGCGACGAGATCTCAACCCGCATCAAAGAAATATGATAAGAATAGTCATTTCGCGCTGTCACGGCCGAGACAAGCCGATATCTTGGCGATACACTAAGACGGCTAACTGTCGCGGCGAGAAATTGACAAGACAAACTATTTTTCGGTGATTTGTGTAAAAGAGGGAAAAAAAAATTAGCTTATTCACATGTTGTAAGTAGTTATCTAATGTTTAGTAAAAGAATTACTATATTTTTTGTTATGTAATATATCCATTTTATTATTTAGAATATTTCTATATTTTTTGATTTTTTAAATTAAAAAAATAAAATATTACATATCGCCCGATATCGTGACGCGACACCGCGACTGCATCAAAAATTCTCAAGCCGATACAATGCTCACGACCGAGACGTTGAACCATGATCAAGCCTGCAGCTCTGTCTGTGGACAAATGAAATTCTCTTCCAACAAAAGAAACACTCTATGAGATAAATGCAAGTAGTATTGTTGTATGGGAATGGGATAAAACTAATTGAAGCACTAACATGACCTGAGCATCCCCTACCTTCAAATATATAGGCCTAACAGATCCACAGGCTATAATATGCCTATTACCATCCAAAAGATTGAATCAACAATGGAAGAATAGGAGCAAAACCAATCAAACAATTAACCAGCAGCAGAAATCCATTCTAATCATATGTAGAAGAATGTTGCACAAGTGTTACCGACCAAAACAATAGGTTAATATTTCATATCTAATTTCCATTACTGAACTGCAAACTATTCAGCTACACTGCACTTTTTGCTGTCTTAGCTATGTTGGATTACATTCTATGTTAATGGGAAATGTCTTCAAACTTTCAGAGCAACTCCCCTCATGCCAAACAGCAATCAAATAAGATAATTATAGAAATCTGACCCTAGCTACTCTATTACCAGAAAAATATTCAACTTAGCAGTTAAATATATATAAACCACACAATTCGTACAACAAACCAAGCATAAGAATGATTGACAATTCATTAGTTTAAGTGCAGTAGAGCATGTTTAATCTGTATGAAATGGAGTATATACATAGAGCTGTCAACAGGGAAATAACGGTAGGCAAGGGGGCCTAAAAAGCATGATATCTTTGAACTTTAAACCTTACAGTTTTTACTTTGGTGGCCTGTGGACAATAATCACACTAATTGGACCTATATCACCAAGCAAAGAATCAAACAAGACGTATCAAGAGTTATCATGATCACTGTAGTTGGATGCCTCCTCGTCAGAATCAGACTTACTATCAAAACTAATAACTTGGGTTTCTGACATTCTATCCAAGGTTTTACCACCTGCTTCCAGAAAATCTCTCAATTCATCTAGAATATAAGGTTCTACGAGTTTCCAGAACCATGTTGAATTGCTTCCAAGAAAACCTATCCAAAATATTCTCCCTTTCCTTTTGAACTTGCAATCCAAAGATTTTGCCTTCAATGCTCTCACAATTCTCTCAACACCTTCTTGACTTCCTTTTGCTTTCAACAAAATATCCCCTGATGACGTTCTGAAGCCCCCATACATGTACCAGTATGCAAGAACCCGTGGTGTTAGCCACCGATGAATTAGCTTTGGAATCACAGGTCGACCCTTTGGCCAGAACTGGTCTGCATAGAAACCAAAATAAGAGTGTGAGATTGTACTAAACTGTGATGGTATGTCATCACTGCTATCGTTCGGCTTACTTAAAGAAGATAACCACTCATGGTACTGGTCATGTATGTGTCTCTTTAATGTAGAATGAGTCTCAAGTTTCTCACTGAACTCAAAACAGACTGCATGGTTTTTTCTTTCTTCATCAGATTCAATCCGCAGCCCACCTAAGAGCAGCCCCACCAAAATCTCTCGCTGCTCCTTGCTTAGCTTCAAGCTCATGGGTTTCTTGACAACTTTTCTGCTCAAGCTCAGAGCATGATCAAGCTTTTCCATCAATGCAGATTCTATGTCATATTTTTTCTGGCACATTAAATCATATATCTTTTCTGCCTTTCCATACTCTCCACCAGACAGGAAACCTCTTAACATAGTGTTACTCGATCGGCTGTTAACACCAATTGCCCCATTACTAAACATTTGATTGAAGATCTCTTCGGCCTTCTCAATATTGCACATTTTTACCAATGACTCTAAGTATATGCTATAAATAGTTCGATTGGGACGGCATTTCTCAAGGCTTTGGGAGAAAGCTGACTCCAATTTATCATGTAAATCCAAACTGAAGTACATATCCATTATATCAATAAAAGATGGCATTAAAGGCTTCAACCCACTGTCCATAAACTCTTTCATGAGGGACTCTGCGAATTCCAGTTCTTGAGCTTTAGATAAAACTTCTATGATTTTATGATATGCCACTACACTAGCAGAACCTAACTGCTGCTGCATTTCCCTGAATATCTCCAAAGATTTAAGAGGTTGTCCAACCTTTGCATAAACTTCCATTTTGTACACAAAAGCTTGAGAAGGGAGAGACCCATCACAATGGAGGAGTTTAAGCCAAGTTCTTTCAGCTTCCTGCACATTCCCTTCCTTGGCAAAAGCTCTCAAGATGGACACGAGCACCTCTCTGCTCTCTTGAATTCCTGCAACCTGCATCTCTGCTCTCAGTGATGCTATTCTCTCCTTGTCTATTGTGTCCTGGTAACTATGGAGCCAAATCAAACCACCATAAATATCCTTATGTATCTCAAGTCCAGAAGTCACTAAATTATGAAATATGAACTCTGCCTGTTTGAGATAGTGCTTAGACAATCCTCCTGGCTTGCTTACAAGGGCTCTGAATAGGGAATTGTGCAAGCTAAGCCGGGGCTTGTACCCTCCCAATTGAATCATGCGGTTGTAAATGCCGCATGCTTCCTCAAGGCAACCTTTAACTGGTGAACTAAGATAGGCAACAACCAAAATATGAAAGGTGGACTCACTAGGCACTCGTCCTTGATTAATGATGTCATCAAATATCTCTCGGCATTTAACATATTTTCGCTGTTTGCCCAAGAAATCCGCTAGCTTAGTAGCAAGAGCAAAATCAAATTGAAACCAATGTTGTTGAATCATCCACTTGTACACCTAAAATATAAAAGAAAATTTTCCTTAATAAAAAATTTGAACCCAACCCAAGGAAACTGTATATTTTATTGATTAATAAGAAAATAAAAACAAAACACGAAAGAAGGAAGCCAATTCATGGGACTACTTTACTGATGCTACTTAAAAATTCAACTGCCACCCAGCCCTTCAATCTCAA
The DNA here is from genome assembly GCA_019916065.1 of Vitellaria paradoxa. Lineage (NCBI taxonomy): Eukaryota > Viridiplantae > Streptophyta > Magnoliopsida > Ericales > Sapotaceae > Vitellaria > Vitellaria paradoxa. Next base: position 1,197,302 of record CM034237.1, read on the forward strand.
AAGCATCATGCCTAAGGTTTTGTGTAACTTATATGAAAAATTAATGTATGTATTTCTAGAATAACAATTGAAACACTCTAGCAATTCAATGACAGCAGCATGTTTTAAATTAGAAAAAGAATCATCAACTAGCTATAGTGCCATAGCAAAGGAAATTAATTCTTTTGATTTCAGGGTTTATCCTTTCACAAACTTTCCTATATTGATAGAAAATTGAATTTCCTAACCTTCCGGAAAAGCTTTTCAACCAAATGATTTTCACTTAGAGCAGGGAGGAGGCTATGATCCCCACCCCCCGGGGCGGGAGGGATGCCTCCTGAGTTTCAGAAAATGCTACCTACACATATAAATTTTTAAAAAATTTATGCTATGGCTCGGCCCCCATTCAATTTTAAAAAATGATTGGCCTCTGTCAAGAAAATATCACCACTGGTACATACAAATTTTGGGTTAAAAAGAATTTAAATCATGGACCAACCTCCTTCAAATTTTATCTTTTTAATAGTTATACGTAATTCAAAATTTTAGAAGCTATACATATATATTAATTTATTTTTTATTTACTAAATATAATTTGCTTCGTCCTGACCTAGAGGTAAACACACACACACACACGAACCAAAAAAAAAAACCCACAAGGAAAAGCAAGGTTTTAATTTGGACAGAGCAGAAAGAGAAGAGAAGGAAATATACCCTAAAGCCAGTATCGTTCTCGCGGATCCGCATACAATGGACCGCTAAATAGGTAGCATCTTGTTGTCGAACCCATTTCCGCTGAGCATTGAGTATACGAATCAGCGTCGCAGGCTTATAAGCCGGCAATTCCTTACACAGCCACGCCAGCTTCGACCTCCTCCACTGTTCCGGAAGCTCCTCCAACTCCGGAACCTGGAGCGGCGGCGAATTCAAAGGCTTCAACTCTGTTGACTCGAAAGATACATCAAAAATGAAACTTTGATCATCGGTGTGCCGCGAGAAGTCCCAGTTGTCTCGGACGGTGCCGGAGTCGGTTTCGTCCACCAAGTGTTCGGACAATGTACTCAACGGCACTGCCAAGGGCGCAAATATAGGTAATCGGCGGGTGTTGTTACTCGAGAAGGAAAGAGCGAGAGGGGCTAAGGGAATGGGGACAGAGAGAGAACGGAAGACGCAGTGGTGGCAGAGGCGGTGGCGGTGGAGGGAGGGGGCCAGAGAGCGGAGGATAGCGAGGGCCGTACGCATGGGAGAGGTGATGAATGTGTTGGTGTTTCGGTTAGAGTTAGAGTTGGAGAGGAGAGATTGAGTGAAGGGCGAGAGCACTTGACCTCTGCTCAGAAGCATTTCCGGCTGCTCGTTTCGTCGAGAAAAGGAAGCGAGCCGGGGGAAAGGAGAAGGGAAAGTCTGGTAGGAAGCAATGACCTCATTTGGCACTTCCAATGAATCCTATCCTAAGATTTATTGGGTGAATGATTTGAGAAATTATTCTTTTTCTTTTTGGTAAGTGGATTTGAGAAATTAGTCACTTACCTTTACACATAATTTTTGGAAGTTTAAAAAAAAAATTATATTCTAACCGCTTCAAACTACTATTTGATAACATTTAGGGGCGGGCGTTTTTATTTTCCATTCTTTGTTTATATTTTTAAAATTTTATAAATTGATAATAAAAATATATTTTTTTAATCTCTTTATATTTTTTGTTTTTAAAAAATAAAATTTTAAATAAAAAACGTAAAAAAAAAATATTTTCACCACTTTTCTATTACAAATATTTTATTAATTTTAACAATTTATTCATTTCTATTGCGTCATATTAAAATTAATTATTTTATTTAAAATTTTTCTTAAACTAAAATTATTTTCAATAAATAAATGTTAATTTGATTATCTAAATTAATATGTAATATTTTTATTATTTTGTTTATAATAAATGATAAATTAAATTAATTTGTATCAATTAATTAAATTAATTTGAAATATATTTTATAAAAGTAATTTAATAAATAATAAAATAAAATTTATTTATTTATCTAATTATCAAATTAAATATTTAATAATTATTAATGTATTTTCAATATGAAATATATTTTATTAAATTATTTTTAATAAATAATAATTTAATTAATTAATTTTATAATTGATTTAAATTAATTAATTTAATTAATAATTATTATGTTTTATTAAATTATTATTGTCAGACATCATAATCAAATTATTTAAATTATTATAAAATTTTATTATTGAATTATTTAAATAATAATGTAGTTAAATTACAATTAATATATTTTTTATTTACTAAATTAAATGATATAATAATTATATTTTATTCAATTATTTATTATAAATAATATAAATAAATTATATATTAATATATTATTATATTTATTAAACTATATGATTTAATAATTAAATTAAATTAATAGGAAATTTATTTTATAAATTCAACTAATTTTAAAAATCATAAAATTAAATATTTTATTAAAATAAAAAATTAATAATTATAAACAAAATTATATTTTCAAATTTAATTTTAATTTTTATTTCAGAAAAAATAATAATAGAAAGTAAAAAATAAAAAACATAAATATACAAATATAAACAAAAAAACCGACAGCGTTATCAAATGATTCCTCATATTTCTTTTTTTATTTATAAATTTGTAAAATTAACAACAAAAACTTATTTCCTTAACCTATTTTTATTTTTTTATTATCAAAAAATAAAATTTTAAATGAAAAATATAAAACAAAAAATTATATTTTCACTCTCATTTTCATCTTTTATAAATATTTTATCTATTTTAACACCTTGTCTATCTTTATTACATCATATTAAAGAATTATTTTGTTTAAATATTTTGTTAAATTAAAATTATATTTGATAAATAATAATATATTACTATAATTATTTATTTTATTAAAAATTTATTTTTAATAGATAATAACTACATATAAAATTTTTCTACTAAAACGAGATTAATTTATTATTATAATAATTAATTTTCTTAATAAAATTATTTTTAATGGATAACAGTTCAATATAAACATATTTATTTTATTAAAACTAAATTAATTGTAACTCAAATAATAATTTATTTATTTTAAAATGGTTTATTTGTTAAACTAAAATTATTTTAATAAATAATAATTATGTATTAAAATATTTATTTTATTCAAAACAAACTAATTATTAAAATGATTTATTTATTAAAATAACTTTAATAAAATTAAAATTAATAATAACTACATATTATACTAATTTTTTATTAGAATTAAAATTACTATTAAAATGATAATTTATTTTATTTAATTAAAGTTTTCAATAAGTAACAATTACGGCTTAAAATAATTTATTTTTTATTAAATATTTTATTAAATTAAATTAATTAAAAAGTAAATAATAGTAATTATTAAATTATGCTATTTATTAATATATTTTGTTAAAAATAAATATTTTATAACATTAGATTTATCAATTTAAAAATATTCTATCAAGTTAATTAATTAAATTAATATAAAATATATTTTATTAAACTTGATTAATTTTATAAAAAATAATAAAATCAAATATTTTATTAAAAATTAATTATTATAAATGAAATTGCATTACCAAATATGTTTTTAATTTTTTGGAGCAAAAAATGACAACTAATAATAAAATTGTTAAACATAAGTGTTGTCAGACAAGTTTTTAGTTACATATATGTGCTTAAAGTTATTAAAATTTATTTTTAAACTAAAAGATTATAGTCATAAAAGACTAAGTTAACTTTAGTCTATCTGAGGGGTGTTTGGTTTGTCAAAAATAAAATAAAAATTTATTATAAAAGTAATCAATAATAAAATTTGTTAAGTTTTTTATTTTATATTTTTTTGATAAGCTAAACACTCTTTTAAAGTGATTGTGTTGTTAAAATTATTAAAAGCTAAATACGAGTTTGTAAGTGAGATTCGTTTAGAATAAATAATTAGATGTTGCTAATAATACTGAAAAAAAAAATTATGTGTAGAGTGAAATGAAAAATAAATATTTAAACATCAAGATTACATTTTTTTAAAAGAAAAAAAATTAAGTAACTTAAATATAATTAGAAGTTAAAATTTTTTTAATAAATAGTGTGGTTGAAATAATAAGTACCATAATAAAATAAAAATAAAATAAATATGATAGATATAATGATACGACAAAATTTAACTTTAGATAAAGGGAAGAAAAAGGGATTGGACAAAATTTTAATATTTAATATAAAGCACCACTTAATTAATTACATTTAAAATTTATTAAAGCATCGTATAAATTTTTTAAAATATTAAAAATGATGCACTAACAAACTAAATCTATTTTTCTCATATCAGTTTTTAGATTTGAAAAACTATTTGAAAATATAATTATTATTTTAGTTATAATTAATTTAATTTCAATAGAAATAAATATTTCCACTTGTAATGATTATTTTCTATATAATAAAACACATTTTTTGGCGAGACATTTGTCCCAGTCATCACTTTGTCATATCATCACTTATTATATATTTATACTAAAACACATTCTTTGAATTTGAAATTTGAAATTCAAATAAATATATATAGTATATTTTATAAAATTATACAAATTATATTTTACTTATGTTATCTATTATTATTAAATAATGTATAAATACTTATTAGACAAAATCAACTAAATTTTTATTTAAAAAGTATATTTTAATTATAAATTTTTAAAAATTTTATTAGAAAATAAACATTTAAATAAAAAATTTAATTTTAATGTGCTTAAAATTTAAATTTTAAATATATACACATTTACACTATATGTCATTTATATAATAAGGGAGTTTAAAATTTTGAATTTAAGATATTTTTAACTATTAAATTTGATAAATGGTTAGGATTATTTTTCTTTTTCTCTCACTCTTCCCATTTTTTTAATTATACTTTTTGTATAAAATATGTCATTTATATATACTAAGAAAGTTTAAAATTTTGAATTTGAAATATTTTCAACGGTTGGATTTATTAAATGGTCAGGATTATTTTTTCTCTCACTCTTCTCATTCTTTTTGAATACTTTGTATATAAAATATTTTAAATTAATATTTAAAAAATTGTGATAATATAAATAATAAAATTTTACACTTTAATATATTTTGATTAATAATTTTTATTTTTGTAAGTTATTTTTATATTTTTTTTATATAAATTTATTTTATAAATTTAAATTATTTACACATCAAATAATATTTTCGTGGCTTCAGCCACAGGTAAATACTAGTACATATATACGCTCGGTAAGAGCAATTTACAAAATTGGACTTGGTGTCGTCACTTGGGACGACGACACGGTGTTTCTTGCAAGGCTTCTCCTTCTAGCCCGGTGACACTCACGGCCTCCCCTTCGGCCGCGTCTCCTACGTCACCCCCTCGAACTTCTTCAACAACGACCCCGCCGCCGCCTCTGCCTCCTCATCCCCCTTCGACACCTCTAACCTCATCGCCACCGTCACGTGCTTCTTCTGCTCCAGCTCCGCTCCCATCTCAGCGTGCCCTCGCTCAACTGCCTTCTCTCCTCCTTCAATCACCAAACCTACTACCTTCTTGGCTGGTTCTCCGGCCGCCGCCAAACCCCTCTCCGCCCTTCCATGAGCGAGTCTACAGTCACCTCCTCTCTATCGTCCAAGATCCAATTTTCCTTCCCAGTCGAGAACTCCCCCAAATCCTACGCGTTCCCTCCCTACGTCTTCCTACTCCTCACGACGCCATTTCAAGACCAATTGATTGGCACGCACAAATAAAAAGCCTATCAATTGATTACCACGCGACTCGAGCACATTATTCGTCAACTGGGATCGAATTCCCATAGTTTCAATCTTGCAATTCCAGCTGATCTCCATCTGTTATGCTCGGAAGATTCGCGGATTGATCGCAAGAAGATGAGCATCGAGCCATTTAATCGGTAATTACACAATTTTTGATTTCCCTAGTTCATGCCCATCTCTCTAATTTTGACAAAACAAGCTGGGTTTTATCCAAATTGTTTCATCCTGTCTTGTTATTTTCTGATTTATTATTTGTTTTGTTGGCACTGGGGATTGGGTTTGTAAAGGTTGGTGAAGCTAGCGGCGAGATCTTTTTACGATGATGTCACAACGAAAGGAGACAATCAGCCTAAAACTGGGAGGAGTGATAACCGAGGCATTGCTGTGGTGGTACTTGATGCACTCACCAGGTTTGTTATTATTATGTTCCTCGTCTTTTTGTAATATTACTTTTTGAATTTTTGGGTATAGGACCCTGAAATTCAAGAAATTTTGTGGGCCTTTGTTTTTCAGTATTACACGCGGTACAAGTAGGTTGCTAAACCAGAAGCAAAGGTTTTTCGGTGTTTGTGTTTGTGCACGATATATTGAAGGTTTGGGAAAGCAATTGACAAGTTGTTTGACTTAAACTGTAGTATTTTTGTCTCAATGGGACGCTAAAATGTGAAATCAGTATAGATACATGGTTTTTTCTCTGCAATATTTTTTTTTAGTGAATGATTGGAAGTGCGTCCTCATTGCAAAGAAGTTGAGAAGATCACACTTAAAATAGCAAAGGATTATTTGAAAACTATTTGTGCCTGCAAGCTGGAAGAAGATCAACATGAGTTGAAAGTTGAGAGAACTGAGTAGGCATTTAATACCCTTGATGAGTATTTGTTGTTCCAAGACGAAGCAAAGCTTACTATCTTAAGTCCCTAAATTTGGTGCGGTTGGACTTAGCTGTTTATGAGATGATTTCTTCACTCCAATCCCATACCACAGAGAAAGACAATCTAAAAGGAGAAAGAGGGAATCAAAAGTGGACTAACCTAGTAGACATGGAGCTTAATTGGTTACTGTTTACCTCTTGTTGGTAACTGTTGTTTCTGAGGTAATATAGTTACTCTCCTAGTTAAAAGAAAAAAGAAAAAAACAATTGTGTACTACAGACAACTCCACATCGTATGCTTACAGAGAAAGGAAATGTATATTTTGAACATCTTTTTTTACCGAATGTAATGCTCACTTCAACTTTTAAAATTTCACACACAAACACACGCATACACCGGCAGTTCCATGCTGTATACTCACAAAGAAAAGAAACATATATTTTGAGTAAGTCCTTTTTGTTAGCATTCCCATTACAAATTTTAAAATTTCACAAGCGCACGCGTGTATGTCTGTGTCTAAATTGTTAAGAAAATGTTTGGTTTACTCGAGAATGTCATGTTGTGCTTCCATATCATAAATTTTGGAGGTCGCACTTATGTGCGTACATAGAAAAATTAGATATATTGCATTATAGTTTTATCTATTCTATTGTATTATAATTTCAAGAGATTGGAGGGGGGGGGGGGAGTGGTTAAATTCATAGTTGTTATAATCGTACGATTCTCGATTCCAATCTTACAAAGAGCCAAAATAATTTGGTTGAAAGATGGTGATGTGAACTCGAAATTATTTTACCAAGTGGCCAATGGTAGAAGCATTATAAACTTTATCAAGAAGTTAGAACTGAGGGAAGGAGAAATGGTGGATAAGGAAGAGTCGATTAATGAAGAGACCCTTAATTATTTCCCTGAATTTTGCACCTCTAGAGGCATTGGAAAATTTGAGATTGTAGGACTTGCTCTAGGCCCCATTAATCACAATAAAAACATTTGGCTCGAGAGACCTTTGAATTGGAGGAAATAAAAAATGCAGTTTTTGCACGTGGAAGATAGAAATCTCATGGCCCAGATGGATTCACAATAGCATTATTTCAGGATTGTTGGGAGGTAATCCTGTTTGACTTGATGAGGATATTTGAGGAGTTCTACCAGAATGATATTGTTAATGCATGCACTGATGCCACTTTCATATACCTATTTTCCAAGAAAAACCAGGCTAGGAGATTGAAGGACTCTGTCCAATTAGCTTGGTGTCCTCCTTATACAAGGTCATATCTAAAGTGTTAGCTAGGAGGGTTAGGTATGTGTTTAGTGAGACAATATCTGTAACACAGAGTGCATTGATAGAAGGAAGACACATTTTAGATAGTGTCCTTGTGGCTAATGAGGTTGTGTAAGGATTACAGAGCAAGTGGTTGGGGAGGTTTTGTTTTTAAGATGGCTTTTTTGAAAAGCCATTTGACCATATGGAGTGGGATTTCCTTGAATATGTTTTGGAGCAAAACGGTTTTGGAATTAAATGGAGAAAATGGATTAAAGGATGCCTAATTGTGACTAACTGCTTGGTAATAGTCAGTGATAGACCTGGGAAACCATTTTTTGCCTCTTGAGGTCTTAGACAAGGAGATCCTCTATCTCCCTTCCTATTTACCTTGGTTGTTGATGTTCAAAGTAGGTTGGTTGAAAAGGCTACTCAGAATGGAATTGTAGAAGGAATGCACATTGGAAGGGATAGAGTTCTGGTCTCACATTTGCAGTTTGCTGATGATACCATTTTATTTTCTTGAGACAATTAAGAAAGCATTTTATCCTTGATTAGAATCCTTAAGCTTTTTGAGCTAGTTTTGGGACTTAGGATTAATCTTAGTAAATCTTCGTTCTCTGGGATTAATATGGATAAAACAATAGTGGACAACATTTGTGGGCAAATTGGGTGTGTGTTAGAATCATGACCTTTGGAAGTATTTGGGGCTCCCTTTAGACAGTGGAGAATCATGACCTTTGAAGTTTTTTGATTTGTATAGACTTTCTAGAGGCCATCATTGTACAATTTCTTCTATGCTATTCACTGACCCTTCCATAAATTCATCTACTCTTAAATGAAATTTTAACTTCTTCTGTAATTTATCTGAGAGAGACACTCCTGATTTGCTATTGCTTCTTGATTTGTTGGAGAATTCAGGTATCTTCTCATGTAAATCATTATTTCAATCCTTGATCATATTCTAGGAATTGAATCCCTTCCCTCTTGCTGAGATGATTTGGGAGGCAAAAGTGCCAATTAAAGTCCAAAATTTTGCTTGTTAGTGGCCCACCAGAAGCTTAATACCTGTGATATGCTTCAGAAAGGAGATTTGGAGCATGCTTATATCTAAATTGGTGTATGATGGTTAGAACAGTGGGGAGTCCATGGACCATTTGTTTCTCCATTGCCCATTAGCTTCATATTTGTGGATTAAATTGCTTAATTAAACAGGGGAGAATGGGTGTACCTGCATTGCTGTAACTCCATCTTTGTTACTGACTTTTGGGGTTTTGGTAGAGGAAGAAAAGCAAAAATTTTGTGGTCAAGTGCAGTAATGGCAATAATGTGGTCTCTATGGAAGGAAAGGAACAATTGGATATTTGACAAAAAGGAATCATGTAGCTATGGTCTTCTTTTTCTTGCTTCTAGGAGGTCATCTCGGCCTCATTGTATGTGACCTTTTCTCTTTTTAATAAAATTTCGTAAATTATTAAAAAAAAGCAAGTAATATTATAATAAAGTTATCCCTCCCCCCATAACTTAAACTTTTAGATGAGATGGTAAAGATCCTGAATTTAAACTTTACTGTCAACCCAAAAAATCAATAGTTGCACGATTGTTTTAAAAAAAAAAAAATACAAAAGTCAGGCCACATGTGAGGTGCTGTGCTGAGAGGAAAGGATGTTAATATAAAATATAATAAAGTAGCCATTTCCCTAGCAGCTTAGGCTTTTAGGTGAGATAGTAGCAGCTTAAGCTTTTAGGTGAGATAGTCGCCAACAGGTGATTTAATACCCATTCACTAAAAAACAAAAAGCGAAGGTGGGGTGCATTTCCTCCCCTTACCTTTGCTTTGTTATATGATATGTTGTGCTCCTCATAGATTAGTGAAAGATGTTACAGATGTGTAAACATCCCATCAATTTTTTGAAGGTTTATTATGATTTTTTTGGTAACTGTGATGTTCTGGGTGGATTTTAACTATTTGGTTTTTGTATTAGCATAAATTGAGATCATAATGTAGTATTTCATGGCATTTATCTTTTCAAAAAAAAAAATGTAGTATTTCATGGATTGGACCATGCGACAAAAGCTTAACTTTGTCTGGTATGATGTTAAGCATGCACTCGAAGGTCCTTTTGTGATTAAAATGAGGATATTTATGGTTCAAAGATAGGCTAAGAACTGTTCTCATCATATTCTGCAGTGCACATGCTTTCCCTCTTATTTATTTATTTATTTATTTATTATTATTATTATTATTATTTTTTTGTTTGGGATGGGTGTGGGGGTGGGGCTTGGAATGCACCAGATTTTTACTCAATTGTTTCTTAATGAAAAATATTTATTTTGATGTATTCAGGCGTCAGTGGGTCAGAGAGGAAGATTTGGCAAAGGACTTGAAGCTGCACTCGAAGCAACTTCGTCGGACTTTGCGATTTTTCGAAGAAGAAAAGCTAGTCACTAGGGATCATAGGAAAGAGGTCAGTTTTGTCCTTGGTTTTTACATACTCTCTGGAGCTCATAATTATTGTATTGTTATATTTGTTGTCAACTCTTCTGCAATATGTTCTGGATCTGTTCCTAAGGATATATTGAGCATATAATTTTTTTTGTGCTCTGTGGATTCTGGAAGGATGGTTGTACTTGAATACTGAAGTTTGTGTAGTAATTATATAGTACTTTGATTATCGTAATGTTTGCAAGTTTTGTAGTATGATTTCTAGTGCAAATTTCAGGTTTAACTATACATGACCTTGTAGTTGCAGTTTGGCTTCATAAGGCCATTGGTGTTTTGTAGCTTGTTATTAGGGCAAGCACATATAAGCCCTGTCTCAGTGTGTGTATGGATCCATATATGTATATATATTTGTGTTTTGTATAATTTTTAAATTAATTAATTCTACTCAGTGATGTGAATAAGTAAATTATTTGCTGCTGAGCTTGGCTGTTGGCTCAGTGGCAAACGCCTCCTTATGCCTTGCTCACCACCCGGGTTCTAAACCCGGGAGTCCCCCCCCCGCGGGGGGCCGCTTAACTATCAAAAAAAAAAGTAATTTATTTGCTGCTGCAATCTGAAGCAGCTTTATTAGGACTGGCTATCTTTGTTTGATGCTTGAAGATGCATGCTCAATAGTTTAACTCCATCATTTATACGGCTATTGAATACTTTCTCTTGCATTGTTCTCCCTCTGCTGCCTGTAGTTAGCTTACCCAGTCAGTGAAATGTGCCTCTAGTTTTTTTAGTTGGTTCGGGAAGGGAAAGAGGAGGAGAGGGATTTATACAGTTTTTTTTTTGGTATACACCTTGACACCATGAGTAGGCTGATTTTTGTATGTGTGGCATCCCTTTTGATGCCCTTTTTATACGTATTTTCTTCCTTACCCCCCCCCCCCAAAAAAAAAGGAAATACTTCATATGCTAGATATGCCTTTGTGGTTATTGATTGACTTACATCCACTAAGCTACATATCCAGGAGTGTTGGTACTTCTAAATTACTTTTGCTGTAAACAACAGCTGACAGTGCTTTATATTTGATTTGTGTATAGCTGTGAGTATTCTCTGTTCTTTGCACTTCAGCTAAAATATGGATTTCTAAATTGTGGGTACTTTGTTTTTGTTAATCTCTGAATGCTGGAGATGTGTTTTTCTTTATGTTCATTGCTGAATGCTGGAAATGTTATTTTTTTTAATTTAAATATTTGTTTTTTTTTTTTTATGTTTAATTTTGTTAGACTGCAAAAGGTGCAAAAATATATAGTGCTGCTGTAGCTGCCACAGCCGATGGTCAGCAGACTGGACGCGAGGGTGATGAAAAGATTAAGCTCCACACTCACTCCTACTGTTGTTTAGATTATGCACAGGTTCCTTGTTATAGACCAATAGTGCTTATTTACTATAGATTTATGTTAACTTGTCTATTAGTCAATGCACATTTATTTAAATACTTATTTATAATTTAAAAGCATTTTCAATGACGATGATTCTAAAGCAAACTGATATGTTGCAGATATATGATGTTGTGAGGTATAGACTGCACCGAATGAAGAAAAAGCTAAAAGATGAACTGGAGAACAAGAACACAGTTCAGGAGTATATATGCCCCAACTGTGGGAAAAGGTTTTTGCTGTTGCTACTGATGATGATTAGGTTTTCATGTAGCTAGATAAAAAACTTAAGGATTTGCCCAATGTCTAATGTCCAGATATACTGCTTTGGATGCATTACGACTTGTTTCTCCAGACGATGAGTTTTTCCATTGTGAAAGTTGCAATGGGGAACTTGTGGCTGAGAGTGACAAGTTAGCTGCTCAAGAAATGGGAGATGGAGATGACAATGCAAGGAGACGGCGTCGTGAAAAGCTGAAGGATATGCTTCAAAAGATGGAGGTTGGTTCTCTTCTTTTCTTTTTACCTTTTCCCTTCCAACTTTATATTGATGAGGTGGCAGCTTAGGTTGCAGCTTTACTTAAGTAACTACTAATTTAGATTCCGCATTCACCGAAATATCCCTATTAATATTTTCTGCGCAATCTTCATCCCCACATTTCACAAATGTGTAGAACTATTGTGCGGTGAACTATTTCATAACTGTGGTATACTGTAGTGCATTAACTCTGAAAGTCAATGCTTAACACCAGTAGGCTTTTAGAATATTCATCCTGTGTAATTCAGGATTTACACTAGAAGCTCAAGATAGATAGTTAGTTCTGCACGGGGTCAAGTTTTTGAAACTTCTTCCTCGATTTGAATAAACTGCTGTTCATGCTTTCTGGAAATTCTACCTGTTCATTGAATTTATGTTGTCCTATGTGGTTTTCTTTTGTTTTTCTTATGTGCGATGTTAATTTGTGCAGGTAGATCTTAAGCCATTAATGGAGCAACTCAGTAGAGTAAAAGATTTGCCAGTTCCTGAATTTGGAAATCTCCATGCATGGGAACTTCGGGCCAATGCTGCTGCACGTGCAGCAAATGGTGATTCTGGTGCCAATGATTCATCTAAATCTTCACAAGGGCTTGGGTTTGGTGGAACACCAATGCCATTTCTTGGAGAGACAAAGGTAACTTTTCAATATCATTCTTGTGCCCAAAAAAAAAAAAAAAAATGAAAGGAAATAAAAGGAAAGCAAATAAGGAGGGGGAGGGGCAAGAAACTACCGAGTGGTTTGCTCAATATGAAGTGCCGTGCGTTACTGGTAACATGTTGGTGCAGTCTGCACCTATAATTTCGGCAATTATTCTTTAGATGCCACCTAAAAGTGGAATTTCTCATGACCTTTATTATTTATTTATTTATTTATTTTTTATTTTTTTTTTGAGAGGAAAATAGAAACGCGTGCGCACAAAAAAACATGTGGAGGGGCAACCACCCAATCATGGGCGGACCCATTAAGGGCCCCCATTGATTTGGAAAATTACACCAAAGTTCTGTTTATTTTGCTCTTTTTTCTCATAAATTACACTTTTTCCCCGTTGTTGTTAATTTTTTGCACGCACTGTATTTTTGCTTTTACCCCTATTTACCTTGAAAATATAATTTTGTCCCCAGTATTTACAAATCCTAGATCCACCTGTCTGCCAAAAAAGTTTGTATGCACCCAAACCACTATCTCATGATTAAATTACATTTTTCTGGTGTCTGCCCTTGTCCTTTTCTCAATTTGCTTGCTCCATTCACTAATTAAGAGTTAATTAGCTCTCCACTTTAGGGGTCCTTGTCTGCCGGCGGAAAGAATTTCAGTACAAATTTGAGTTCTTTTGGACAAAGGTTAATGTGATGAGTAATGCTTGATTGAGACTGCTTGGTCTGCATCTGCTGAAGGACATGCCAGGTCTTGCTTAATAGAGTGCTGAAGTCATTGTGTTTACATTAGCCCCAAGAGATTAGTCACAAAATCCTTTTGGTTTCTTATTTTATTTTGTTTATTTTTTAATTTGTTATTTAAATATAGTGGGAGAAAGATAAAGTAGAGGATTCTACCTAGTTTGAGACCTTCACAAACAATTATTGAGGATAGGGTGGCATTCAAGTGTTATTGAGTAGTCCTATGTTACAGGAAAGTCATCTCGTCATTTGAATATTTTGGGGCCATGTGTTGACTCTTTGGAATCAAGCCCTGGAGTTTTGACAAGGCGGTGACTAAATGAGTTACCTACCTTTTTGGATTTTGTCGATCACTGGAAACTTTGAATTGTAGTTTGTGTGATCAGGCTTATCTGCTTTCTGGTCTGTTCTTTGGGTGGCATCCCCTTGATGCTATTAATTCTAAATTTCTAACCTTTACTTATCTCCCAAAAAAAAAAAAAAAGCATGAAAGTGTTTGTGCCTGTATTGCGGAAATTAGTAATGTGATCTGGTGCTTCAGTAAGTAATTTCATCAGGATGACTTCTGCAATTATCCTTAACTGCTTTGGAGAGATATTAGGTTACCTTCTTCAAAGTTCTAAGTTGCGGTGACCTCATGTGATAGAGTTCATGGACCTTGTAGTTACTTCTGTGAATCCATGCTTGAATGAATCTCTTAAACCACAAATAATGAGTGGTTTAGGTTCTTTCTCAGCTATTTCGTAGATTTGCCATTGATGACCTTTTAATCTGGGTGGAGGTTGGGTTTAATAGCTTTGGGACAGTAATTAACTTTCATGTGCCAGCACCACCAATAAAAGAAAGTTGCTGTTGTAGAGAGAATCTTAACACATCATGAATACTTGGTTGGAATTTTTGTACTTTTCCTTTTATGCAGAGTTGCATGTAGTGTTGGTTCAGCTTACAGGAAGCTTGAGAATGGTTATGACTTGTGACACAGGACTCTTAGTCCATTCCCTTTTAAGTTTTCTTTCGTTCTGATTTTAGAAGTAAAAGACCATTCCGTGTGATAGCATTTATTCTTGAGAGGGTTGTTATCAATTTAGGTAATTGAGCGTAGGATGCTTTTGTTTAAAAAATAAAAAAAATTATTTATCAGTAAAAAGGGAAAAAGCAATAAATTTTTTATTGTAAATTGGTTTTAAACAGGTTATGTCTATTTCGTGTCAGGTTGAAGTTGCCTTTTCTGGTATTGAAGAAAAAGGAGAGGATGTCAAATCAGAGAGTGCGAATGCACCTATGAAAGTTTTGCCTCCTTGGATGATTAAGCAAGGGATGAATCTTACAAAGGAGCAGCGAGGGGAGGTCAAGCAAGAGTCAAAGATGGAGGGCACTTCAAAACCTGTAGATTTGTCAGATGACAAAAAGTCAACAGCTGCAAAAGATGATACAAACGATATACAGGCTTGTGCTGAGCATTGAATTTACAAATTTCTTCGTGTTTGAATCATGTGCTTCAGCCTTCTGATTTTTTTTTTCCCCACTATCTACTTTATGTTGTAGAGTGAATATGTTATACAGGCTTGTGCTGAGCATTGAATTTACAAATTTCTTCGTGTTTGAATCATGTGCTTCAGCCTTCTGATTTTTTTTCCCCACTATCTACTTTATGTTGTAGAGTGAATATGTTAAAGCCTACTATGCTGCTCTACTTCAGAGGCAGCAAGAAGAAGCTGCCAAGAGACAGGAGGAGTTGTTAAGCAATAACATTTCTAATGGTGTTAATGGTACATCTGAGCGCCAAGTTGGCATGAAGTCCAAACGTGATGAGACCGAGGGAGATGAAGACGTTGAATGGGAAGAGGCTCCACCTGCAGGTAGATGTCAAAATTCATTGTGCTGCTTTCAAATTCTAACGGTATTGATAAAGTTGCACGAGCTTCTCAATATTAACTAATGAGGCATGCAATGAGAAATAAACAAACACAGCATGAAGTCATTAACTGTACTTGTAGGAAAATGAAGTTTAAAGGATTTAGATTAATTATGTATGGCTATACGAGTTTTTCATTTTTTTTCTCTCCCTCAGGTGCACTTTTGGTTCTAATTATTAATCTCTACATGTGATATAAAAATTTTGTATCTTCTTCATGTGTAAAATTCTGGATGTGTTTTCCTCCTATTAACATCCGCTTTTTTCCTTTGGTTTTGGTCTTTTCGTTCTATTATCTTTCTATATATATATATATATTTTTGGAGAAGGGGGGGGGGGTGGGTGGCTTTGTTCCCAAATGAGAATTTTTGCACAATCTTATCCCTGAGAACTTAAATCTAGCTTTCTTCATTTTGAATTTTTTTTTTAAATGAGAAAATTTGTATGGAGGTGAGAGCATGTGGAACCTTAATTAAAACTTGATACAAAAATGTGAAAGACAAGATGATTAAGCATGATGACAGAGACCAGTTGTAAACAGGTGCTCTCAAATCAACGTGGGTAAACAGCACGCTGAAGGCAGATGGTGGTTTTGTTTGTTTGTCCTTTTATATATATATATATATATAATTTTTCAAAAATTTCGAGGGGCAAATAGAGCCCAAGGGTGGGTTATTGTGCACTTGTTTTTTTCATGTGTGTTAAGATTTTTTTGTTGTTTGTATGTGAATCTTGGTTTGGTGTACGTAGGTTGACTAACCATTCTTCATTCACCTTATTAGTCCATGCAGTTGAAAGCTTCAAGGTGAACGACTTGAATGTTCAAGCAGATGCGTCGGGAGATGAGGAGGATGACATAGATTGGGAGGAGGGTTGACAGCATATATATATATATATATAGCATTTAATTTTCCAGTGTTTTATCTGTTGAGGAGATGATGGAGAGATGAGAGAGAGAGATTTTCTTTTAAAGACCCTGTTAGTTTAAAATTAAATTTACACGTAATAATTTAATTAAATATGTAGGATCTTGATCTTCATAATATTCACATATATTGCCTACTTACATAATATTAATTAAGAACGCGTACCTTGAGCCATTGCTATGAAAAATCTGAATGCGGAAGTTACCTCAAAATTATGTTTTTGAATCTTCTCCTTTCACAAAAATAAAACCCTTTGGAAATTAGGGTTTTTCCCTCTTGCCCTATAAACCCTAATGTGTTGTAATTTTAATGTGTATGAATTGATGGAATTCATTCACTATTTATAGGGAAAGAGATGACTCAATTTCCTATTTAGTCATTTAATTTCTACTGTCCATCAAAGTAGGATATGGTTAGGAAATTAACTCACAATCTTTTGCCAATAATAACTTTCTAAATAATTCCTTATCAAATTTAGATTCTTTTATGGACCACTTTAATTAGGAAACTAATTATGGGAATTAAATATTAATTAATTCCAACAGTCTCTTACTTGGTCCGTATAATAATCCTACAATCATAATTTGATATAGGAAACATGAGGCGCGCAATAACATTAGAAAAGTCATCTTAATGGCTTACTTTAATCAAATAAAATATTAACAAGAGTTATGGCGGTTCCATATTAATTCAAGAGCATAATTCCTTCCATGTACTACGACATCAACAATTTATTTAACAAGGTCTATAAGGTGAGTTATCGTTAATGGTCCCATAATGTCTTTATAAAAGACTATTTCTGTCACATTAAACAAATCACATGCATGTAAACAAATATCATAAGACAGAAATGTGTAAATTCAGAAAATCTTCAATAGATATCAAAATCATAATGTCAAATAAACAAGCACTAAGCAATCCATAAATTAATTAATTTATTTGTTATTCTCAAGACCCATCTTTTCAGCATGTTGCATAAATGTCTTTGGAGATAGTCCTTTCGTAAGTGGATCTGTTATATTAACACTCGTACTAATGTGTTCAATTGACACTCGTTGTTTTTGAACTTCTTCTTTAACAGATAGGTATTTTAACTCAATGTGCTTAACTGCCTTAGTATACCTATCATTCTTCGAAAAGAAAAATTGCTGCAACATTATCACAATAAATTTTCAAGGGCTTAGAAATAGAATCCATAATTCCTAACCCTGAAATAAAATTTCGCAGCCACAATCCATGATTTGTAGCCTCAAAGCAGGCAACGAACTCAGCTTCCATAGTGGATGATGCAATAATACTCTGCTTAGCACTTTTCCATGAAACAGCCCCTCCTGCAAGGAGAAAAACATAACCAAAAGTGCTCTTCCTGCTATCAACACATCCTCCAAAGTCTGCGTCTGAATAACCAATCACCTCAAGGTGATCAGACCTCCTAAATGTGAACATGTAATCTTTTGTCCCTTGCAAGTATCTTAAAACTTTCTTTGCAGCTTTTCAATGATCAAGTCCTGGGTTACTTTGGTATCTGCCTAACATCCCAACAGCAAAACTAATATCCGGCCTGGTGCAAACCTGTGCATACATCAAGCTCTCAACAATAGAAGCGTAAGGAATATCTATCATACCTTTACGTTCCAATTCATTTTGAGGACATTGACTTAAGCTAAACTTATCCCCTTTTTGAATTGGGACAATAGTGGAACCACAATTATTCATATTAAATCTTTCTAAAACTTTTTTAATGTAGGCTTTCTGAGACAATCCCAACAATCCACGTGATCTATCACAAAAGATGCCTCTCCCATATCCTTCATTTCAAAGTTTTTTGAAAGAAAAACTTTAGTTTCCTGTAGTAAACCAAAGTCACTGCTGGCTATAAGTAAGTCATCAACATACAGTACTAAAAACAAAAATTTGCTCCCACTAGTCTTCAGGTATATACACCGATCAACAGTGTTTTCCTTAAACCTAAATGAAGTAATAGTATCATGAAACTTAAGATACCATTGTCGGGAAGCCTGTTTAAGTCCATATATCGACTTCTTTAACAAACAGACCATGTTTTCCTTTCCTTCTTTTATGAAGCCTTCTGGTTGTGTCATATAGACTTCTTCTTCTAAACTCCTATTTAAGAAGGCCATCTTTACATCCATCTGGTGCAGCTCTAAATCAAAATGAGCTACCAGTGCTAAAATGATTCTCAAATAGTCCTTCTTTGATACAGGAGAGAAGGTCTCATTATAATCAATGCCTTCACGTTGATTAAAACCTTTAGCTACAAGTCTAGCTTTATGTCGTTCGATATTACCCTTAGAATCGCGTTTGGTTTTAAAAACCCATTTACACCCGACCCTTTTATGTCCTTCAGGCAATTCAACTAACTCCCAGACTTTATTATAGTCCATATATTTTATTTCATCATTCATGGCATCAATCCATTTAGTAGAATCATTACTATTAATGGCTTCCGAATAGTTAATCGGATCATCAGTATCCCCAACATTATACTCAGATTCTTGTAAATATACCACATAGTCATCCGAAATAGCAGGTTTCCTATTTCTAAGAGATCTTCTTAATGCTACCTCTTGTGACTCATCTATAATAGGGTCAGTGGTTACAGTCTCATTATGGGAATCATTAGATTGCTGATCATTCATTTGTTGTTCATTATTGTTGATTATATCAACATTATTAGGAACAACAGGACTGTTATGAATCAGAGGTAAGGGAACTTGTACCCTGATTTCTTGAATGATTACATCCCTAACTTTACCACTCCCACTAATTTCACCATTCTCAATGAATCTGACATTTTCGGTTTCAACAATTCTTGTGTTATGGTTAGGATAATAAAATATATATCCTTTTGATTTTTCTGGATACCCAATAAAGAAACAAGTAATTGTTCTTGGATCTAGTTTCTTTTCATGTGGATTATAAATTCTTGCTTCTGTTGGGCAACCCCAAACATGGAAATGCCTTAAACTAAGTTTCCATCCTTTCCACAGTTCAAAAGGGGTCTTTGAAACTGCTTTACTAGGGACCCTATTTAAGACATACACAGCAGTTTTAAGAGCATGCATCCACAAGGATATAAGTAATCTTGTATTACTCATCATACTCCTAACCATATCTATAAGGGTACGATTGCGCCTTTCGGCTACACTATTCTGCCAAGGTTCACCTGGCATTGTGTATTGTGCGCAAATACCTAAACGTTCAAGGAGTTTAGCAAAAGGTCCAGGGCACTGCCCTGTTTCATCATACCTACCATAAAATTCACCACCACGATCAGATCTAATGATTTTACCTTTTACCTAATTGTCTTTCAACCTCAGTTATGTATATTTCAACGACATTAACAGACTGAGATTTTTATCATGCAACAAATATAGGTAGCAGTAACGTGAAAAATTATCAATAAAGGTAATGAAATATTTTTCTCCACCAAAAGATGGAACATCAAAAGGTCCACATATGTCTGTATGTATTATTTATAGAAGCTGGGTACTTCTTGTGGCTCATTTCTTTGTATGTTTGGTTTGTTTACCTTTAATACAATCCACACACACATCAAGATCAGCCCAATCCAGTTTTGAGAGAATTCCTTCTTTTATTAATCTCTCCATTCTTTTTCTGGATATGTGCCCTAATCTTTTATGCCACAAGTAAGATGAATGCTCATCAGATGAGCCACGTTTGGTTCCAACATTATGATGCAGAGTGAGGAGAGATTCAGAAAAAGAGGGTTCAAGATTAATTTGATATAAGCCATTCACCAAAATTCCAGAACCAACAAGACAAGAATTCTTAAATAAACTGAAAGTGTTATTATTGAATTCAAATGAAAAACCACTAGTAGCAAGTATTGACAACGAAATCAAGTTCCGAGAAATGGAAGGGACATAAAGTGTATCAGCTAAATCTAAGCAAAATCCAGAATCCAAAAGTAAGCGAAAGGTTCCAATGGTTTCAACTGGGGCTCTTGCTCGATTTCCCATGAAAAGAAAAGCTTCATTTGGTTTTGTGGTTCGAGTTGTAGGGTATCCCTGCATCGAGTTTGAAACATGAGTGCTTGAACCAGAATCAATCCACCAAGTATTAGAAGGAACATCAATTAGGTTTGATTCGAAACATACTAAAGCCATAAGCTTACCTTTCTTTTCAAACCATACTTTGCGTTTCAGGCAATCTTTCTGAAAATGTCCACTCTTTTTACAGAAGTGACACTTTACACCTTTTTCCTTCTTAGAGGCAGATTGATTAGAATCATCCAGCTTGGATTGGCTACGCTTAATGCCTTTTCCAGCTTTCTTCTTTCCAGCTCCTCCTTTCACCATCAAATGCGCGACGTGACCATTCTGTTGCTTAATCCTTCCTTCTTCTTGGACCAACATACTTTGCAGCTCATTTACATTCCACTTATCCTTAATAGTGTTGTAATTGATCTGAAAAGGTCCATATTCTGGAGGTAAAGAGTTTAGGACAAACTAAACGAGAAAAGACTCATCCACAGTCATGCCTAAAGTCCTTAATTTTGCAGCTAGATTGGTCATTTCAATAATATGTTCATTCATGGTACGGGTACCATCAAAACGCATAGTGGTTAATTCAGCCATAAGTTTTCCAGCAAGTGATTTATCAGCAGATCGAAAACGTTCCTTAACATTGTTAAGATATTCCTTAGCATATTTCATCTCAGGGAGAGATGTTTTAATGTTTGCAGCAATGGTCATGCGTAAAAACATTAGGCTCAGTCTGTTGGATCTAAACCATGTCATATAAGTGGCCTCTTCAGTCTCAATGCTTTCATCAGTAATAGCAGCAAGTTCATCAACGAGAACCCCCAAACTAAACTGGACTTGCTCATGCCACGTAGAGAAATTAGTACTATCAAATTTGGGGATGTTTAAAGCTTGGGAATGAAGTGCAACAGGATTTGTAACTGCAATTTTATATGCTCACATGTTAATTTCATTTATAACAACACATAAATAACAATTATGCAAGAGAATAAAAGTTGTTGATATTTAAGAACATTTAATTGGGTGCTACAATAATAAAATAAAAATATGGCGTCTGTGGATGTCCATAATTTTTTAATAAAATAATTTATCACTCCATAATAATTATTCAATTAATATAATTGGACATGTGGTCAACCAAATTATATAACTGAATAAACAATAATTAAAATATCAACAATTCAATATTCACTACTATATCTGGGCCTGTGGGCAACCAAAATATAGATGTATGAATAAAATTTTAAAGATATAATATTCATAACAATAGATTAAAGAAACACTGTGGTGAATATTTAATCTAATCATACTATGAATATTAAAATCAAGTATCATCATAAATTTAATATTCACAATGTAGATTGGAGTACTGTGGTGAACACCAAACCATTTGTAACATGAATATTAAATAAATATATATTAGCCATCCAATATTCACTACCATATTTAGGCCTGTGGGCAACCAAAAACATACATGGTATGAATAATATTTAATAATCTAATATTCATAACAATAGATTAAAAGACACTGAGAATATTTAATCTAATCATAATATGAATATTAGAATTAAATATAATCATAAATTTAATATTCACAATAATGGATTGGAATACTGTGATTAACACCAAACCATTTATAATGTGAATATTAGAATCAATAATAATGGCTAAAATAATTAATTTACTTATTTTAACCATTAAAATAATAACTGTCACCAGATCGAGAGTCTGAATCTCAATATAAGGGTTTCAGTGCTTCTAAATTATTACTAAACTTAAATCCAAAGATAAATGTATACACTAACCCGTAAGTACATATTCAAAAATCAAAATTATACATTCTCAGAGGACAACCCACGCAAAGGTGATCACCAGGAGCCTTTGAAGTGCATTAAATCAATGAAAATTAAAATTTTATTTATCTATATATATATATATATATATATATATATATTTGCGAAACATAAAGATTCAATTAAAGGCTTGTAACAATATAATGGAAAATTATGAGATCATAAACTTGAGCTCTGATACCACATGTTAGTTTAAAATTAAATTTTCACGTAATAATTTAATTAAATATGTAGGATCTTGATCTTCATAATATTCACATATATTGCCTACTTACATAATATTAATTAAGAACGCGTACCTTGAGCCATTGCTATGAAAAATCTGAATGCGGAAGCTACCTCAAAATTATGTTCTTGAATCTTCTCATTTCACAAAAATAAAACCCTTTGGAAATTAGGGTTTCTCCCTCTTGCCCTATAAACCCTAATGTGTTGTAATTTTAATGTGTATGAATTGATGGAATTCATTCACTATTTATAGGGAGAGAGAGGACCCAATTTCCTATTTAGTCATTTAATCTCTACCGTCCATCAAAGTAGGATATTGTTAGGAAATTAACTCACAATCTTTTGCCAATAATAACTTTCTAAATAATTCCTTATCAAATTTAGATTCTTATATGGACCACTTTAATTAGAAAACTAATTATAAAAATTAAATATTAATTAATTCCAACAGACCCTACTTCCCTTTCTTGTGAACTGAGGATGAAGCAACAATGTTTAACTAAAGCGTAAAAGTGAAAAAGAACTTGCAAAAACTGTATTGTTTTTCTGGGTTTGTCTGTTTGGTTACTTTCTCTAGTACCGAAAACCTTAATCTTCTTTTAAAGAAATTCCCCCCTTTTTATTAGTATTATTATTAGTTTTTATGTAGAGAGAAAACTTGAAATTGTGGTGTCCGAGGAATTATGAGTTTTAAATAAAAAGTCGAAATTTAAGGTTTTACATGTTAAGAAGTTGTGATATAATGTGTGTTTGGAATGGTAGAAAAGTAGTAAAAATTAATAAAATTATATTTTTGTAATTCGTGTAGTGTAATAAAATATTAAATTTCTTTAGAGATTTTTAGATTTTTTTTTTGGGTGGAATTTAGTTCTCCAAGAGAAGTTATAACGGCGAAAGATAAATAAATACAGTTTTTATTTTTATTTCTTTACATACCAAAGGGTAGTTCTCTTTAATTTTGTTCTGGCGCTGTCTTGATTGGTAAAATGGGTGGGTTGGTGATAGGTTTAAACGAATTGGAGGTTAAATGGGTATAATCTAAATCTACTCATTTAAAAAGCGGGTTGAATATGGACAAGTTGAATGAGGTTATTTCAAATCTATGAACTTATGTCCAACTTATTTACTTATGATCTAATTTATTTTTTCTAAAAAAATTAAAAATTTATTTCAAGTAATGTGTGTATATATATATATATATATAAATACATCAATATTTATTTTAATTAATATAATATTATACATATTTTATAATATTATATATTATATTTACATTTTTCAATTAATTTCAAATTTGTATAAACTAATTTATTTTTTTTATTCAATTTTAAATCAACAATTCTCTCTCTTTTAATTTATTCATTTTTAATATTATTTTTTTAATTTTAGTACCTTATCCATTTTTGTTGTATTATATTAAAATCGTTTATTTTATTTAACTATTTTGTTAAAATACAACTATTTTTAATAAATAATATAACTAAATTATTAATTAATTGATTTAATTAACTAAATTATAATTCGTTAAATAAAATTAATTAACTGTAATTAATTAAAGGAATTAATAAATAAGAAAATATATTATTTAATAATTAGTAATTTAATTAATTTCATAATTTAATCGAATATATATATTTATTTAATTAATAATTAATAGAATATATTAGTCAATAATTAATAATTTAATTAATGATAAAATTAATTAAAATAAATTAACTAAATTAATATAAAATATATTTTATTAATTATTTATAATATATAATATAATTAAATTAATATGAAATATATTTTAGTGAATTATTTGGGCAAAAGAATATAATTAGACTAAATTACAGAAACTTCTTGTAAATATTAAAATAATTATAGAAACCTCTCTTAGCCATTTAAACTTATTAAGGCATTTATGTTATTTTACTGTAACATCCTAACGGCGTTAGGGAGATCTAAGTGCTATAAACATTAGAAAATAAGAACGATAAGTGTAAGGTTCAGATGATTGAGGTAGATCACTGTAATTAGTCTAATGTTTAGTAAATTTAGGTGTAATATTTACCTTATTTTTTATTTGAAAACGTCACGTGCATATATACATTATTATATTTTTTTTATTTATTTGGATGGGAAGGGGTCAGCGCTCAGAATCCTATCCCTGGGGATTGCTTAGATGACATTTTTCCAATTGCTTAATTATTGGTAACAATTAATGAGAGAAGTTATTTTCATTTTTAATTTTTTCTCCATCTTATATAAATTTTTTACAGATTTTTTTTTTCACTTTGATGGATTTTAGGTGCGACATCCGTGATTTTTTTTTACTTATATATTTAATAATTACTTAAATTTTTAATTGTTACGCTACTGTGGTAGAAAAACTTAGGTGGCATTTGATTATTTGATTATTTTTTATTTTTATTTTTATTTTATGTGTTAAAAATTTTAAAACAAAAAAATAGAAAATATTTTATTTCCCTTATTTTGAGATTTTTTTTATTTTTTATTAAAAACTCTCAAAACTATTTTTTATCATTTTTCATTTTCATTTTATGTGTAAACTCATTTTTTGTTTTCGAAAATAAATTTTGAAAACACAAGTAATCAAATGAGTTTTGAGCTATTTTTCTTACTTTCAAAAGTACAAAATGAAAAATGAGATCAAAACAAAAAATAAAAAATAAAAACAGAAATAAAAAATAAAAAAATAAATCAAATAACACCTTAATTTATTTAATTTAATTGTGTTAATTTTGATATTATTTAAATTGTCTTTAATTCAAATAAGTTTTAATTTGAATTAATTTAATTAATAATTAATTACATTAAATTGATTGAGGATTATTATGACAAAGTGGTTATGTGTTGTGCTAGTAATGTGTGTGTGTGTGTGTGGGCGCGCGCGTGTAGGGATATATAGATGGTTGGGGAGTGTGCTAGTGGAATAGCGTTGCATGGCTTGTAATGGAAAAAAAAAATAAAAAAAAAATTAATAATGATATAAAAAAAATGCGAAGTGGGCAAATCATTAGCTGGCAAGCATAGGAAAAAGAATATAATATTAAAACATACTCAATCTAATATTTAAACGAGAGAAATGAGTTGGGGCGGTGGGGTTGCCTTGAATGGAAAGTAGGGGAGAGGGAGACACGTGTGCAGTTTAGACTCTTGTTTGCGTTGATGAAAAATAACAAAAAAGTGACAATTTTTAATTATATTTTATTATAATTTTTAATCCATTGAAATTAAAATAAAATATTTTTTCATAATAATTTTTTTCTATATCTTTTATTATTTTATTCAATATTTATTGAATTTTCTTTTCTTACATGTACGTATGCTATGTTTGACTCAATAATTTGTCACGGGAAGAAGAATAAGATATAAATGTAAAATCCTTCCCTTGTTTCGATTGTGACAGAGAATACAATAAATTTATTAAATTAAATTAAAAAATAATATATCGATGAATATTTTTGTATTCTTATATTTTCAAATCTATTTAAATGACGGTGTATATTTGAAATTTTACATTTTCTTTTTTTTATCTTTATTTATTTTTTTTTATTTTTCACTTTTCTCACTAATTTTTTCTCTAAATAAAACTTCAATAAATTTATATTTTTCTTTTTGTAATATCTTTTACTAGTGTGTGTATATATATATATATATATATATATGAGTGTGCGCATGTAATAATAGTAATAAAAATGATAAATGTATTTCTCTATTAATTTTATCCACTCGACGTTATTATTTTTCATTAAATTATTGTGTCGTGGTAGAAATTAGTGGCGGAGTGAAAATATCTCCAGTAACTTTTCATATTAATATGGTGTATGTTAGCTGATTTGGGTCCGAAGGCAGCAGAGGGTTGCATTGCTGAAGCATGCCAGCTGTTTAGTACTGTATATATGTGGGTGTGTGCTGTTTGGGCTCAAATAAATCAAAATAGAAAATTAAAAAATTAAGAATAATAGATTATTAAGCGTTTTGAAAATAAATTAATAAAATATTTGAATAATAAAATTTTTTAACTACTTCATCAATTTTTTAGAGAAAAAAATTATTCAAATAATTTTTTTTTACGTCCGTCAGAATAGTTTTATGTCAAAATTTATTGAAAATCGTTGAAAAGATTCTAAAATTTATAAAAAAAAAATTACTAAGATTTGTGAAATTTTATTGAGAGTTGAAAAAAATTTATTAAAGTTTGTAAAATATTATTAAAATATATAAATATATATAAATTTATAAAAATTTCATAAGATACGAGATGTGTAAAATATATTAAAAAATTTTAATGTGTCAAACACACCCTTATTAATTACTAATGATAGTTAACTGACCTTGCCAGCTGCGATTGTCCAAGCTATAAATAGCAGTTAGAGATGAAGAAAACCAAACAAACCTCCTTCCATTTGCGCGCTCTCTCTCTCTCTCTCTCTCTCTCTCTCTCTCTCTCTCTCTCTCCCCAAAACATTAATTAGTCTGAAGATGGAGCGTTCAATGCGTCTGGTTTCAACAGTTCTGTTCGTCCTAACGCTGCCCATGTCGACCAGTTTGTTCTCTCTCTGTAAAATTACTTTTTTCGTTAATTTTTTTAAGTAAACAGGCAGTTTTTATTTAAATGGATAAAAATTTTTTATTTTTTTTATAAATACGATTAACACGTTTGAAAATTATTATTTTTTAAAAAAATAAATTTTGATAAAAAAAATTCATATAAGACAAAAAAGAAATTATAAAAAAAAAATTGAATAACTTTTTCGAGAAACAAACTAACCCTTAGTGGTTTCCTTGAAAGCGCGCGCGCGTAGAGTAGTGAAGTAGTGGTAATTCTTTTTATTAATATGGTGTATGCTAGCAGATTTGGGGGGTCCGATGGTAGCAGAGGGGATGTGCATCCTCGGTGAAGGATGCATGCCGTGGAGTGGTGTAGACTGCGCTTCTTGCTGCCAATCTCATGGCTTCCATGGTCGCTACTGCTCACCCTCCGGAGGCGGGCTCATTCTGACCCGTTCGTGCATCTGCGACTAATAATATTACTGTTTTTCTCAGTGTGGGAAAATGCCCGCCAGTTATGCGTTTGCTCTTGCTTTGTTTATGGATATATATATATATATATATATTGAAATAAGTATTAGAGAGTGTAATCCTGCTCTTCTTTGATGGCATGGTCTTCAAAGCAGGTGTGGTTTGAAATTATGTTTGTTAATGATGCTTTTGTATCTAATGTGATCCGCCTCTCTTCAAAAGCATGAAGTAACTTAGGGTGAGGGAGCGAGGGAACGAATCAATCAATGTTTGCTCTTTTATTTATATATCTGTGATTGCGTATGGTTTCCTGTTAAAATAGGGGCGTCGGAGATGTAAAAAGTTATAAAATTTAATAAAAATTATAATTTTGTAATTTGCACAGTAAAATAAAAAATAAGTAATTTTTAAAAAATTTTAATATTTTTTAACAAATTTTAGAATTTCAAACAGAGTTTTAATATTTTTGGAATTGATTTAAGAATGGAACTATTTACACTTTACAAATAATTTTTTGTAGTTCACTTTACTTTTTTGTTAAATAAAATTACCATTTGTTTTACTACTTATTCCTTACTCTTTACATCTAATTTGGAATAACATAACTACGCTTTATAAAAAACAAAAAATTACAAATTTGAACAAATACATTTAGGGTTGCAAAAGAATAAAAAAATTATTTATAAAAACTAAAATAATTTCTATATCTATTTATTTTTAACAATAATATAAAAATAAATTTTATTTTATTATATCTCATAAGTTAGTCAAATAAAAAATTAATTAATTTCTTTCATTCCTTTTGTTAATAAATTTTTGTCATTTTAACTCTTACCATCATGACCTTCAAATTATTTAGTAAGATTCTATACCAACATTTCAATTTTTATAATCTATTCATATATTAAAAATAATATAATGAAATAAAATGTAAGTGTGATAAATGTTAAAATAAATAATTTATGAAAGATTTGTAAAATAAATAAATATCAATATGAAAAAAGAAAATGACAAAAGTTTGTAAATAATTTGAAATTAAATAAGTTATTTTCTTATTTGATTAAGTTATAAAATAAATTAAAATTTTATTTTTATATGATTTCTTAAAATGTAAATGAAATTGACATTTATTTTTGTCTTTCAAAATATTTTTTATTTGATAAAACCTACAAACATGAAAATAAGACTACTTATAAATTTAAATTTCTAATTGTCTTTTACTTTTACTAAATTTTCTCATTCTAAATTCAAAATAAAATCACTATTTCTTTCTCACCATTTATCTGCAAAAAAATAAATAATAAAGTAAAATAAATCTACCAAAAAAATATCAAGTTAAGAAAACTAATGGACTAAAAAAATTAATTTTTATGCATACAGATATATTTATCAAACAAAGTATTAGTATCTTTCTTTTGAAAACTTAATTTGAATTTTTTATAATAGCAAATATTTTTTTAAAAAAATAAATTAGAAATTTTGTCATAGTAAGGTAATTCATATGCATAATTTTAATTTTTTTTAAATTTATATTATAATTGTCTATTCACTTATCAAAATATCTAAGGAAAATTAGTAAGTTATTTTTTTTTATATTTAAAAAATATAATTTCTATTAAAAATAAAAGTATTTATAACATTATAATTATTTCTTTGATTAAGTTTTAATATAAGGGTTTTTATGATATTAAAAAAATGTACAACAGAAATGAAAAGATAGATGGGTAATTATATAATTTTAATTAAATATTAAAAATAAAGTATAATGCAAGAAACTATTTTTAGAGTGTGAATAGGCTCCCTTTTAATTTAACCAACATGAATGCTTTCCTTAATTAGCTTAATTGAACTTCCTTTACGTATAATTATATATATATATGCGCATATAGGTGCGAGCTGTATAGCATCTCAAAAAAGTCAAAACAAAAGGTATTCACAATTTAATGTCTAAGGGACAACGTTAAAAAATTACGTTTGGTATTACGAGTTTTGAAAACAAATTGATAAAATATTTAATGAAGATACTACAATACATCATTGATTTACGAAGTCAACAATAATAAGTAGGGGTATGTAGGCTTGGTTTGGGAACAAATTTAGTTAGTTTTTTTTTAGTTAACTAAATTTGTGTTTGAAAAGGAAAAAAAATGTGACTTTTTTTAAGGTGGCTAACTTATTTTTGTTAATTTGACATTTTTACGATTAAAAGTTTAAAAATAAGTTAAAATGTAAGATGGTAAATTTAACCAAATACTGATGAAATAGCCATTAGTTTGACTAGTGACTACCGATGCCAAACGAAGCCTAGTTGATAAAAGTTTCACCAAAAAGTATAATAAAAATATAAAAATTTAATGTAAAAATGATATGTAGTAAAATTTGATTGAAAGAAAATATAAAAAGTTAATAAAAATTGATAAATTTTAATTAATTTTGATCAATAAAACACCTCCTTAATCATATTGTGCTAAATTTCATATTGAATTTACCGTATTATTAATAATAAAACCAAGTCAACTTTTC
Organism: Vitellaria paradoxa; assembly: GCA_019916065.1. Classification (NCBI taxonomy): domain Eukaryota; kingdom Viridiplantae; phylum Streptophyta; class Magnoliopsida; order Ericales; family Sapotaceae; genus Vitellaria; species Vitellaria paradoxa. The sequence continues at coordinate 1,227,540 of CM034237.1, forward strand.
GTAAAATTTTTGAATTTTAAGTTTAGCCAAATATATTAACAATTTAAAATTTAGGATTAACACCACTGAATATTGTTCGCTGATGTGATGGTTTCGCCCATTAAGTAGTTTCTGCAACAAAGCACACATTTGCGACCAAATAAAAGTTGGTCGGCAAGGTTTTTTTTTTTTTTTTTTTGTTTTGTTTTTAATTGTCAACCAACTACTGTGTAAATTCTAGGAATTAGCAAGCAAATAAAAGTTCAGCATGAACCAAAGTGGTGTTAATGATGTACTTAGTTGTCGTGAGTTTCTTAATTGGAGCAAAAGGTGTATATCCGGACACCCCAATCGGCTCACACCGCCCGGCCCCACGAGCCTCGTGTAGGAGGTAAATCAGGATGGACCCAGCCAGCCTCGTAGACGGGAGGCCCAGTGCAAAGTTGCACCAGGGGCCCCCACCCATATTTCAGGGCAAGGAAACCCCCACACGATGCAAACCTGGTCTCGAACCGTGCCCTTGGAGCAAATCTGCCGCCCCGATTGCCAGCTGAGCTACTCCCTGGGGGCGTGAGTTTCTTAATTAAACGTACTTCAATCTTCTGTGAGTATAAATTCCTATCATAGTAGAGGTGTGACGTACTTCAAGTTGAGATGTAGAGTCAATTCATTAGGCTAATGTGTTTAGGTACTAAAACTAATTTTTAGTATTTTTGAAAGTTTTTTCATCTTATATATAATTTTTTCTACTAAAATTTGATTTTTTTTAGAAATTATTTTTCTTAGCCATTAATCGCATTCAAATAAAAATTGAAAGATTCATGTTCGTTTGGATAAAAGTTATCCGTTAAAAATTAAAAAAATCAAAAAAATTAAAGTCGAATAAAATAAAAAAATTAAATTGTTCAGTACTCTTTTAAAAAAGATAATTTTTTTAAAAAGATAATTTTTACCTAAATAGACATATACGGTTAATATACTTAAAAATATAATTTGTAAAAAGAAAATTAAATCTTAATAAAAAAGTAATATAAAATAAAAAATTATAAAAAAATAAAAAACTAATTTTGTTATACCCAAATCCATTAAAAAAAAAAAAAAAAGCCATCACTTTCTAAGATTTACATACGGGGAGTGATCATGCTTGCCCCGGAATAAACATTCTTATATATATATATATATATATATCAAGCACCACTGGTCGTTTATGTGAAAATAGAAAATTCAGTTACATGATTACAGCTATTGGACCAAAGACACACATTTTGAAAATGAAATATGCATAGCTGCCAAATAGCCCCTTCCTGCCTCAAGCTAGCTTTTCAAACCCTTTTCCACTCTTTATAAACGTTAACAACGAACCAGAATTCATTCCAATCTATGAAACAAAAGTGATATATGTGTTCGGCAACAAAAAAATACCGCCGGAATTTTTGACCACGCCAACCGAAAATGCAATCGTCGACCTGCCGAACAAAGACAGAAAGAAAGGTTACGGCCGGAGTGGAGGTCTCTGGCCGGAAAACCCTCCGATGCTTAAGTCAGCAAGTCGCTCAAAGAAGGAAATTGTGAGGCATAAAACTAGCTTGCCCGACCACAAGAGTGGTCCGCCGACCATAAATAGCACCCCCGAACAAGGGGTGTATTCTAGTTAAATGAGGACTAAATAGTTTGCTAGTTACGTTATATAGTTACTTTATGTACTATACTTTCACACAGCTGCCGAAGCTTACATCATCCGGTATTTAATATTACCCACCCACTTTCACTTTAAGTCACATCAAGATAAAGTGATAGTCAAATCAACAAAAAGCAAGACAGACACTCCATCTATAAATACCAAAAACTAAGACAATGTAAGGGTTCTTCTTTCGGCCCCTTTTTCTCTGATCTTCTTCTCTCTCTCTCTTCGTTTACATAAGCTTATTGATACGATTTACTAACTTAAGCATCGGAGTGTCCTTGGTCGGGGACCAACTCCGACCGTTTTATTTCACTATTTTCTGGCTTGCAGGTAATCTCCATGGACAAGGGAGAGAAGAGGTCAACGGAGAAGAGGGTAAAAATTTTTGCCGAACATTTGGCGCCCACCGTGGAGCCCGTATTTGTGCCCATGTAATAGACCTACCAAGACTGACTCTCTCTGTCACTACTTTTAGTATTGCCGGAGGCATTATTCACCCACTGGGGGCATGATTCAACTTTTAGGAGCTTTCTTACCCGCAATGAACAGATATGATCTTTCTATTTATATATTTCTATTTATTTATTTATTTATTTTTGACAAGTCTTGTTAAAATCTATGCTGTTATTATTGAAGAGGTTATGTCCAAAGTCCTTGTATTCTTTTTATTGTGGTTGTTATATTTCCCTTATTACATGATTTTTGTTGACGCATCAACTTATATTCATAAGTCCGAGCAAAATCTCAACAGAGCAAAGTCCACCAAACATATATATATATATATATATGTATTCTTCCGAATGGTACTTCTAACATTCGTGAGACACTACAGTTCCTTCAAGCAAATTCCTCAATGACCCGAGCTTCATAAGCAACCGCCGAACTATGCTATAAGTTTCCCGAGCTCCCAAATACACGTGCCGATCAAATCTATACCAAAGCACTTCAATACAAGCTATTGAGGTTGAAACCCAGCAAGCTACCCAGCAAGTTATGCATATCTCAGCAATGTTATTTCCTTCCCAAACTGACTCCAATCTTCTCTAAGCGATTAACCATATTTCCAAGCAAGTCTGAATCATCAAAACAGTGTTTCTGAGATAAGAAATCCTTTTGATTGAAACGCAATGGATCAAGTACAGCTGACCAGATTGTGTTTTGTCCGAGCAGCAAATTTTATTTTTGGACTGAACGTTTTGTGAAGTTGGTTATCTTTGGACTACCGAGCAATTCTACTGCCGACTTTGACTAAGAACAAGTGAAAAGAGCAGAAGAACTGCTAGCCGAACAGCTGAACAGCCTAGAATTTGAACATGTTCCCGAGTATGCTTATGTTGTCTCGAAAGCATGCCCATTTCATCAGCAACCTTACATATTTCTTTATTCCCTTATTTAATTAGTTTTTATCTCATTCTTAAGCTGGATTACGTCAGTTTCTTACAATTGTTTTACATGTAAGCATTATTAAATTATTTGTTATTGCTGAAAGTTTTTGCAGAAAAGCATTACAGATAAGGCATTTCAATGAAAGAAATTACTCTACCTTCAGAGACATGCACAAAATTAAAGGATTATCGAAAGGAGCCACGTTCGATTTTCCGAACGTTGGTGCAGAAAGGGAGCCACACCCCCTTGGGGTGTCGGTTTGACCCCGGTTTATTGACTGACCGGGTTTCTCTTTAAATCAGGATTCAGTTCCTTGGTTAATTGAAAAGAATTATCAAAAGCGCGTCCAACTGGCTTGTCCCAGTTGCGACAACCCCGGTTTATTGACTGACCGGGTTTTTCTTTAAATCAGGATTCAGTTCCTTGGTTTATTGAAAAGAATTATCAAAAGCGTGTCCAACTAGCTTGTCCCAGTTGCGATAACCCTGGTTTATTGACTGACCGGGTTTCTCTTTAAATCAGGATTCAGTTCCTTGGTTTATTGAAAAGAATTATCAAAAGCGCGTCTAACTGGCTTGTCCTAGTTGCGACAACCCCGATTTTTTAACTGACCGGGTTTCTCTTTAAACCAAGTTTCGGTTCCTTGGTTCATTGAAAAGTATTACACAGAAAGCAAAAGCCCCCAGAAAGCAAAAGCACACAGAAAGCAAAAGCTCCCAAAAAGCCAAAGCTCTCAAGAAGCAAAAGCTATCATTAAGGAAGCTTGCCATTGCACAAAAAGCAAAGCTCTCATATTCATATAAAAACTAAAGGTAGCTGACCTCGCAAAGCTAATTTTATCTTAGAAAGCTAGTTCCCGAGCATGTTTTTGGCTTCGTTTATCTCCAAAAACTGGTTCCCGAGCATATTTTTGGCTCGGTTTATCTTAGAAAGCTAGTTCCAGAGCATATTTTTGGCTCGGTTTATCTCCGAAAGCTGGTTCCCGAGCATATTTTTGGCTCGGTTCATCTCAGAAAGCTAGTTCTCGAGCATATTGTTGGCTCGGGTTATCTCAGAATGCTGGTTCTCGAGCATATTTTGGCTCAGTTTATTTCGGAAAGCTAATTCTCGAGCATGTTCAAGCTCAGTTCATCTCAGAAAGCATGTTATGGCGTGTTTCAATTCAAAAGATTATCCACAAGCAAGACATGGTAAGATTCAATTCGAAAGCTTATTCCCGAACATATTTCTGGTAGAGTTTATTCTAAAGTTTAATCCTGAGCAAGAATGAGAGTCTACACCCGAGCACATTCTGGTCGGGTTCTCTACAAAAGCTAATTCCCGAGGTCAATCTTGCTCGGCTCATCTTGGAAGGCTTATTCCCGACCATATTAAGGTCGGGTTATTAACAAAAGCATGTCCGAACCAAATTTTGGTTGGGTTATTTACAAAAGCCAGTTCACCAGTCTATTTTGGTTAATTTCACTACAAAAAGTATATTCTTTTGGCTCGGTTCATTTCAAAAAGCTAATTCCCGAGCATGTTTTGGCTCGGGTCATCTCAAAAGCATTTTCCTGAGGTTGTTTAACTCGGTTTATATTAGAAAGCTATGTCTTGACCTTATTCAGGTATGGTTGTCTTCAAGAACATTTTCCTGAGATCATTTCTGAAAGCTATTTCTCAAGCATATTCGAAAAGCATATTGTGATGGCTGGATTCAATTTGAAAGCATATTATCAAGCGCTTTATGGTGAGATCCAATTCAAAAGCCTATCTACGAGTATAAGCATATTCCCGAGCATAATTCTGTAAAGTTTATTGCAAAAGGCTAATTCCCAAGCATGAGGAAATCCCATGCCGAGCATATCCATAGTATGTCGAGCATATTGAAAGGTATAAAGCTATATAGAGCATATTCTTCCTCAAGCATTGTTCAAGCAAGTTCTTCCCCCGAGGAAAGTTATCCCAAGCAAATGAAGGACTAAAACATACCCGAGCACGGCCACTCTCCTCTAGCAAAGTTCAACTCAAAACCCGAGCTCGGCTCTCATACAGCAAGGTTAAAGTATATCTCGAGCTCGGCTATCTATCCCCAGCATGGTGTAAAATATATCCCGAGCTCGGCTCTATATCCCAAACGTGGTTTAAAGAATCTTGAGCTCGGTTCTCTCTAGCGAAGTCTAATGCTCCCCTGAGCTCGGCTCTCTCTCTCCAGCAAGGTCTAAAGCGCATCTGAGCTCAGCTCTCTGCAGAAAGTTTAAAGTGCACCCGAGCTCGGCTCACTCCAGCAAAGCATGGCTTTCCCGAGCAAAGTTTAAGGTATACCTTTTGCTCGGCTTTCTCTCTCCAGCTAAGTCTAAAGCTCCCCTGAACTCGGCTTTCTCTCTCTAGCTAAGTCTAACGCTCTCCCGAGCTCGGTTGTTTCCCTCGAGTAACATATAAAGCATATACCAAAGCATGGTCTTCCCGAGCAAAGTTTAATGCATATCACAAGCTCGGCCCCTGTCCCGAACATGATTTAAGGCACATCTTGAGGTCGGCTACATCCTCCTCAAGCAGAGCATAGTTTACCCTTGAGTAAGGATAAAGTACAACTCTTAGCAGTGACAAAGCACATCCCCAAGCAAGGTTGGTGCCCCTGAACAAGCTAACTACTTTGTAGAAAGACTATCTCGAGCATGGCTCCTTTCCTTGAGCAATGTCACTTGTCATCAGAAGCATCCCGAGCAAGACAAAGGTGCTCCTGAGTAAGGCTATTACTCCGTAGAGGTATTCCCGAGCATAATTATCATCATTCAAACACTTATTCATGCTGAAACGAAGCCACAGTAAGTGCGCCCAAGGAAAAAAGTCCAAAAAAGTGATGAAGATGAGCTTATTTTAGGTTGGTAATAATCAGCTTACCTCTGTGGTTCAGCAGAATGTCCTATTTATAGTAGCTCGAATAATGATTAAAACATACCTGCGACTTGACGTTACGCACACTGCCGTGTCCCTTTTTTCCATCCTTGCTTTAAATGCCCCTCTCGTTCATTTAATGCCTCAAACCTCTCATTTAATACACCATGCCTCTCATTTAATGCTTCTGGTGGCTTAACACGGCATTACAACCAGAATTTCAGGGTCAGACTGTCTTCCTGTCACATCCGCCAACTACTCGTGACGAGATGGACTGATTCAGTTACTCTTTCAGAGATAAATACCCAGTTCAGTCTTAACTATGGTGCATTTATGGTCATGAGCCCTCTTTAAAGGCTGTGGGTCCCAGGTTCAACATTTACTAGCCGCCAATGGATGGGCCGAGCAAACTAGCTATCGAGATCCTCGGCTATAGCCACGTAGCAACACACTGTTCATTGGTGCTGAGGTTCAGGGTATTCTTTGGAACACTAACCTTAAGACATGTGTTCATGTATAACACTCACGTGGAGCTCTCGTGCCATTAAACAGTTGTTCGGCAGGACGCCACGTGTCACGACGCAACGTGCTCGGTGAACGACTGCGTGGCTCAGATGAATATGCTCGGTATTGGGCCACGTGGCGCATTGACTACACTTGTTCGGCACCCGTACATCTAAGTATTATTTTGCCCAACATTTTGCTCCCACTCTGGTTGGAAAAAGATATTTTCCAAGCAGAGTAGCAGAGCAGAATAACCTTACCTTACTGATCCTTCAATCTCCCTACACAGTTTGTCGTTTAGTATCCCCCTGACGCGCATCAAATCTGATTGGACTCTTCTCTCTCCTCGTAATGACACGCATAGTGCCCTTTCAGCTTTTCATCTGCTGCGCCGCTTACGCGAATCCCCAGATTCGGGGTGTTAAAACGTGAGTGGTCAGAAATTTAAAAATTGGGGTGGTAATAAATGCCATTTTTGCCGCTCGTTGCCTTTTCATTGGAAACACTTCAGTTACCCCCACAGATACACACACATATACATATATACCTGGTTCATCTTCTTTTACTTCCTTTCCGCGATTCGAGCCATCAGATTTCCTTTGCTTCTTTCCCTCTGAGTTTTCATCTTCTCGAGCTTTCATCCTTCCCGTCGTTCTTCGTTCCTGGTGAGTTAATCCCCTTTTTATTTCAAAGCTTCCGTTATGGGTAGACTCGCAAACGAGCTAAACTCTGAGGAAAAAATTAGGGTTTTCAAGGAGAAATACCAAATTCCTCAGAACGTAAACATTAGGCTCGCCGAATAAAGCGAGCGCGAAACAGGGGAATTCCCCATAGTGGCAATCACCGAAGGTGGCCTTAGGTTCCCCCTACACCCTTTTTTTTCGCTCTATGATGAGCATTTTAGATCTTGGCCCTAGGAATCTCACCCACAACTTCTATAGGATAGTTAATGGGGTAATAGAGATAAATAGACGATACGGATTCCACATTTTCGAGTGGGATCTTCTTTACTGTTACTCCATCCAGAAGGTGAAGAAGGATGAGAACACGTGGTACCTGAAATCCCGACCAGAAAAGGCTTTGGTCCACATACTGCCTGATACGATTAAGTCAGAAAGTGACCTGTGCGTCGTCACAGGTCACTGGACACACGATCCAGGCGAAGATCGTTATCCAATCGTCTCTCGGGTTTCTTTGGGCCCAGGTTGGTTGATTTCGAATGCTGCCAGTTCTTATTCTTCTTCGGCATTTTACTTTCTTTTTTAAGCATTCTAACTGTTTGATTTAATATCTATGCAGCCGTCTAATCAAAGAAGATCTGGGCTACCGGTCTTCGTGCTGACAAGGATCATCTTGAATAGGTGTTCAAATTCCTTGGAGGTCTGGATCTTTATCCATTCGCCAGAGCGGTCCCTATTCTGTTCAACTTCATCCCTTCTCACCAAACGTTTATCGCCCCCCTCAAGGTTTCGCAACCTCGGAGGCTATCAGGCATCTTCAGTGGTGGTTCCGGGCTTCCGCTGAAGAAAAAGAAGATTACTACGCCTTAAGGCATCCAGGGTGGGCTCGCCCTCCTCCGTTTGCTATTCCGTTGGTTGCCGAGCACGCTCCTACCTCGAAGGCAGCGATTCCCGAACCAGCCGAGCAATTAGGGAGACGGAGACTCGTTCTTTTGGACGAGGAGGAAGAAGAAGAAGAGGTTGAACCACCCCCAGCTTTCGAGTACTTTTCTGATCCAGTAGAAGAAGAGAGAATAGACATGGCCCCCAAAGTCGATTATAAGAAACTTGCCATGGCGAAGGCCAAGGGACAAAGGGTCGAGGAGGCCAAGAAAAAAGCCGACGAGTAGAAAGCCGCTGGCAAGAGAAAGCTTGAAGGGGGGAAGGCCCCTGCTCCTGCAACTGCCGATCAAATTCTGGAGGTAAAGATGGAGAAGGGAAAGGAGCAGGAGGCGCTCAAACAAAGAGCCACTGGCCCTGCGCAAAAAAGGGCCAGGACGCAGTCTACGGAAGCAGCTCAAGCTGCCGAGCAGTCAAAACTGCCAAAAGAGGATGCTGCAAGGGGGGCAGCACCTTCCAAGGTCGTGCCACCCACCAAGGACGCGCCACTCAAGACCTCCGAGTCGTTGCCTTCTCAACCGGTTGGGCCTGTGCCTCTTGCCATCGAGTACCCAGCTAATCCGGTTTGAGATTCCCCTCCATTCGTTCCACAAATTCTTATTCCAAGCCTCGAGCACCCTCAAGGCCGACCCTTCACTGTCCAAGATACAGCCTTCAACCACGCCGAGGAGTATCTCAAGGGCGTCCTCCCTCCTCGGGACGTTAATGCTACAAGAAAAAATAGAACGGAGGACATCCATAAAGCTCTAATGAAGAACATCATCTCTGTAAGTACAATGATATTCCTTTATGTGTATCCTTTTGCCATTATGATTTTTCTAACTTTCTATTTTTTCTACAGACTTCTCTTTACACGATAGAATTGATTGCTCGGAGCCAAGCCTCCGATGCCAGACGAGCAGGATAGGTCAGACATAAAGGAATTGAAGGCAAATGTGAGGACCTTGGAGAAGGAGAACAAGAGTCTTCAATCCAGCAATGACGCTCTGGCAAAAGAGAGAAGCCAGCTTCGAGATGAGAATAAGGAAATCGAGCAGCAACTTAACACCGCCCTTGGCCAAGTTGCAGGAAGCATAGCTCGCGTGCAATCGATGGACAAAATCTTAATCCGTAAGGACGAAGAGCTGTTGGAGGTCAAGGGCAAACTCTCCAGGGCTGAGATTGAATTGTCCTCAACAAAGACTGGACAAGAAATACTCCTCAAGGAGTTGGAGACTTCCAGGGCCGAGCAAGGCAAATCGAAGCAAGAGCTTGCCAACCTTCGGGCAGAGCTTGCACTGAAGACTCGGGCCCTGGAAGAGAAAGAAGCTGCTCTCCGAGAGGCCGAGGAGAAGGCCAAGGCTGAAGTGGAGGCCCAAATCAACGACTGCGTGGATCAGATGAGGGACGCTCACAACGACTTTTTCCTTGATGGTTGGGAGGCCGCAATGAAGAAGAACAATATCGATCACACCAACCCCATATACAAGGAGGTCCCTTATCCTGATCCAGAGTGCCCAATCCCCCAGTTCAGCTTTGAACCTCCTCCTCAAACTCCCTCAATTCAGACTGCCGAAGAAACAATTGACGAGGGGGAGGTTGAGGTGGATAGTGCCCAGAAGGACACCTCCCAGGCGCCTGAACGGATTGATCTGATCGTGGAGAGTGATCCCACTAAAGAGGGAGAGAAGTGAGTCTCTTTGTATTTTTGTTTTGCTTTTATATTCAATTCAGATGTAACAATGTAAAACCTGACTCTAAATGAATGAAAGTACTTTGATTTTTCTCTAATCTTGCTTTGTTTTTCTATGTCTTTGTTTCTTTAGAATTGCTGATGAATTGATTGGAGAATGCTTTGACTGGCTTGCTGACGAAATTATAAGGAATGCAGCCGAGGAGTACCTTGACGTTTTTGCCTATGAGATAGCTACAAACCCTTACAACAAATGCTAATGCCCCATCTTAGGTTTAGGATACCTTTTTCAGTTGACAATTTTGTAAAGTATATTGTAACTTTACTCTGAGACACGTAATAAAAACTTTTGAATTGTCTCCTATTGGGAATCTGTCTTTCTGTTTATATGTTTTATGCTTCGTGTTGAAGTATGTACCATGAATGGATTTGTACCAATTTGCCGAGCAACCATAATTCTTAACAGAAACAGTTTAAACATCAAGTCTTTCAAGGGTAACAAGCTCATGTAGTAGTTTGCTTTTCATCAAATAACTTCAAGCTTTTGCTAAAGAGGCATAACTTTAATAAATCTCACATACCTCAATAAGTTTGGCTGTTCTCCAGCTTTCATATAATAACGGAGGGAACTACTTTCTGACAACACTTCGCTTTTCAATCTCATACCGAGCATCGGAGAAGTGAATCTTTATGATACGAGGGCTTTTGCACACCAGCGCCGAGCTTCTTCGAAATGCTTCTTTGTGTTGTTAGAACTTTTGCTTCTATTGTACCAACGCTAAGGAAACTGAGCGTGGCTTCTTTTCTTTCCAATTAATAAACCAATGAATTGAATCTTGGCTTAAAAGAGCATGTCTGGTCAATGAATAAACCTGGATTGGGCCAACATCAGAAATGATGTGGTTTCTTTCTGCACCAATGGTCGGCGAACCGAGCATGGTTCTCTTTTGATAATTCTTTTCAGAAAACTGAGGAATTGAATCTCAGTCTAAAGAGAATTCCTAGTCAGTAAATAAACCGGGAATGTACCAACGCTGGGCAAGCCGAGCGTGGCTCCTTTTGATAATTCTTTTCAGAAAACTGAGGAATTGAATCTCAGTCTAAAGAGAATTCCTGGTCAGTAAATAAATCAGGAATGTACCAACGCTGGGTAAGCCGAGCGTGGCTCCTTTTGATAATTCTTTTCAGAAAACTGAGGAATTGAATCTCAGTCTAAAGAGAATTCCTGGTCAGTAAATAAACCAGGAATGTACCAACATCGAAGGGGATGTGGCATTCTTTCATACCAATGCTCGGCAAGCCGAGCATGGCTCTTTTCCATGCCACCACTCAAAGAGACGTGGCATTTTTTTGCTAAGCAGGGAGTAGTCTCAAGCTTTTGAAATTGCTTTAATTGCTTACAAAAGAATCGCTTTTCAATAAATGTATAAAGTCTTTAACAATAAATGTACAGTAAAATTACTGATAGTACAACTTTAGATGGGCTATATTCCACGGTCTTTTGATTGGCTTTCCCTCCATGTCAGTTAACTTGTAAGCACAATTGCCGAGCACCTCCGAGACGAGAAATGGTCCTTTCCAATTTGCTCCAAGTTTTCCTTCGGTTTGATCTTTTCTGCTCCCAATCAATTTTCTCAACACCCAATCGCCAGTGCTGAATTCTCTATGTCTGACCCCTTTATTAAATTTCTTCCTTGTCTCTTGCTGGTAGTTGGCTAACCTTAGTGTGGCCAGTTCCCTTCTCTCATCAATCAAATCCAGACTCAACGCCATGGCTTTATCGTTCTCTCCTTTATCAAAGGCTAGAGTCCTGATGCTCGGCAAACCAACCTCCAGCGGAATGACAGCCTCAACTCCGTAAGCCAGAGAGAAGGGAGATTCTCCGTTTGACCTTCTTGGGGTTGTTCTGTATGTCCACAACACTGATGGCAATTCATCCACCCATTTCCCCTTTGTTGCTTCCAGTCTTTTCTTAATCCCATTGAGAATGACCTTGTTTGTAGCTTCGGCTTGACCATTGATCTGGGGGTAAGCTGGTGTCGAATAAATATTTTTGATTCCATATCTAGAACAATATTCCCTGAATGGGGCACTGTCAAATTGCGTCCCATTGTCGGAAATGAGTGTCCTAGGGATGCCATACCTGGTGATGGTGTTCTTCCAAACAAACCGAATGGTATCAGCATCTCTGATGTGGGCCAAAGGTTCTGCTTCTATCCACTTAGTAAAGTAGTCAGTGCCGACCACTAAAAACTTTCTATTCCCTGAAGCAGTAGGCATGGGTCCCACAATGTCGAGTCCCCATTGAGCGAACGGCCAAGGGCTGGTAAGCGGACTGAGTTCTTGGGCTGGCTGGTGAGGAATGGGAGTGAACTTTTGGCATTTCTTGCATCTCCGAACATAGGCCTGAGCGTCATACCCCATCTTTGGCCACCAATATCCTTGAGTGATTGCTCGGTGCGCCAGTGATCTGCCTCCAGTATGTGCTCCACAGACCCCTTCATGAAGCTCGTAGAGAAAGTCTTGCACTTTGTCAGGATGAACACAAAGAAGATAGGGGCCTGTGAAGGACTTTTTGTATAACTTATGGTCAGGAGAGAGCCAAAACCTGGCGACTTTTATTCTTAGCTTCTTTGCTTCTGTTCTGTCCTCAGGGAGAGTTCCATCCTTCAGGTAAACGATGATTGGATCCATCCAAGATGGGGCTAAGTCAGCACACATTACCTCCTCGTCTTTCGTTATGCTCGGCCTCTTTAGAACTTCCATGAAAACCTGATCAGATAGCCTTATTCGAGAAGAGGCAGCTAGCGTTGCAAGTGCGTCGGCGTAAGCATTATGATCCCTGCCAATGAGCTCCACGCTAGCTCTATTAAAGCCTTCAATTTTCTTCTTTGCCACTTCTAAATACTCCGCCATCTTCTCACTTCTAGCCATATACTCACCCTTCAGCTGGTTAGCAACCAACTGAGAGTCAGTATTTATTACAACATCGTTTGCCATCAATCGCCGAGCAATGTCGAGCCCAGCCAGGAGAGCTTCATACTCTGCCTCATTATTAGTAACCTCGAACTCGAGCTTTATTGCATATTCTATCGAGACCCCTTCTGGTGTAGTCAAAACTATGCCCACGCCGCCTCTTTTTCTAGTCGAAGATCCATCAACCTCGATTTGCCAAGGTTGTTCGGCCTCAACGTGTTCGGCTGGGACAGACTTTATTTCAACTTGCCATATTTCTTTTGTTGGACCACGGGCTGGTGTGGTAAATTTCGCTACAAAATCGGCCAGGACTTGAGCCTTTATTGCGGTTCTTGGGATGAATTTTATGTCAAATGCACCGAGGAAAACTGCCCATTTTGCCACCCGGTCAGACACATCAGCCCTCTTTAAAACATGACCAATTGGCTTATCGGTGACTACCTGAATGGTGTGTGCATGGAAGTAATGGGCTAACTTCCTGGATGCTATTATTAATGCCAATGTCAGCTTCTCTAAGGGAAGGTATCTGGTCTCCGCCCCTTGCATTGTTTTGCTCACGTAGTAGATAGGATGCTGCTTCCCTTGTTCCTCTCTCAGCAGGACAGCACTGACTGCATGTTCTGAGACTGCCAGATATAGTTGCAAAATATCCCCCAGCTGCGGTGTTGATAATATCGGGACAGTTGTCAGATATTCTTTAAGCTTTTCCAGTGCCGCGTCCGCCTCAGCATCCCATTGCATCTTATTGGCCCCTTTGAGCAGTCTGAAGAATGGTCGGCACTTGTCGGATGACCTACTGATAAACCGATTGAGTGCCGCCACCATCCCTATGAGCTTCTGGACTTTTTTTTTAGTGCGTGGAGGAGAAACAGATTGGATGGCACGTATTTGATCGGGATCGGCCTCAATTCCCCTTCTGCTCACCAAGTGGCCCAAAAATTTACCCGAGCCAACTCCAAAGGCGCACTTTGCAGCATTTAATTTTAACCTATACCGATCAAGGGTAGAAAAAACATGCTGGAGATGTTGGAGATGAGTGTTCGGCTCCTTGCTTTTCACTATCATATCATCAATGTAGACCTCCATCGTCTGTCCGAGGTCTTCTTTGAATATTTTCGTAACTAGCCGTTGATAGGTGGCTCCAGCGTTCTTTAGTCCAAATGGCATAACCCTGTAACAGTATATGCCTCGAGGGGTTATGAAAGAAGTTTTCTCCTCATCAGGGCCGAACATGGGGATCTGGTGATATCCCCTATAAGCGTCCAGGAACGACATCCTGGAACATCTAGCGGTTGAGTCAACGAGTTGGTCGATCTTTGGCAGGAGGAATGGGTCCTTCGGGCAGGCCTTATTCAGGTCTGTGTAGTCTATGCAGACTCTCCATTTCCCATTCTTCTTTTTGACCACGACTGTATTGGCCAACCACTCCGGGTATGAGACTTCCCGGATGGCCTCCGCCTCTAACAGTCGGCCGACCTCCTCTATGACCGCCTCTGCATGTTGGAGAGCTGATCGCCTTGTTTTTTGTACCGCAGGTTTTACCCCCGGATTCACATTCAACTTATGAGTCATGATTTCGGGGGAAATACCTGGCATTTCATGTGGAGTCCAGGCGAACGTTCCAATATTTTTCAAGAGCATCTCCGTTAGCTCCAGTTTCTCCTCGGCGCTCAGGTTGGTGCCGATCAGGAAGAATTTGTCATCCTCAGCTGGGCCAATCTGATATTTCTCCAAGCCCTCTATGGCTTTCCTCTGTGGATCACCACCGACATCATCGATCTTTGGGGCGTCCTCAGGTAGCTCCGTCAATTGGACTTGTTCGGGGATAGTCTTGGATTTTAGGGCTGCAGAGAAGCACTTTTGGGAAGTATTTTGATCCCCAAAAATAGAAATCACTTCCCCGCAATAGGGGAACTTCAGCACCTGGTGGTAGGTGGAGGGGACTGCCTTCAAAGCATGAATCCACGACCTTCCTACTATAGCGTTGTAGGAAGAAGGGGAATCCACAACAGTGAACTCAACCTCTTGCTCCACCGGACCCACACGGACAGGAATGACAACTCTGCCCAGAGGCCAAACAGGAGCAGAATTGAATCCTATGAGCAGGCATTCTGCCGGTTTCAGATCCTCTTCAGTTAATCCGAGCTTCTTAAATAAGTTCAGGAACACGACTTCTGTTGAGCTTCCTGCATCCACCAGAATTCTTCTTACTTCGGAGTTGAACATGCCCAGAGTGATCACCAGGGCATCATTGTGCGGCAGCTGAACACCAGAATGCTCGTCCTCATGAAAGGTAATTTCCTCCATGGCGGCTTTCCTCGGGCGTTTGCTCGGCTGGCCTGCCACGCCCAAGATCTCTTGACTTTGTGGATTAGGGGCGTGGTTAATGACACTCTGGGGTCGCCGCTCCATATGGATCACGTGGATGACTGCAGGTCTTGGGACATCTCTACGTGCCCTGGCTCTTGGTGGGGGCTGGACCTCCTCGGCAGCCTCTTCCCCGGCAGTCTCTTCTCGTTGCCTCCTTGGCTCTCTGTCCTGTGGGGCTGCTTCTCTAGTTCTGCCCTCATCTATGAACTCTTTAAGGTGGCCTTTGCGCACCAATTCTTCCAGATGATGCCGCAACGACCCGCAGACTCCGGTGCGATGCCCCTTGTCTTGATGATACGCACAATAATTCTTGGAATTCTCTTTTCCAGGGAAGTCCGGCAGCTTTCCGGGCCATCGAAAATATGGCTTACCTTTTATTTGAGGGAGGATCTTGAAAATCGGTATCTTGAACACTGTATTGACCGCTTCGAAAACGGACTTCTCTTCATCTATGAATCGGCGGCTTCCTCTCCGACTTTTATCTCCTCTCTGGCCCTAGGATCTCCTTTCTTTTTGCTCGGCCGGCTGTGTCTCGTCCTCCACCTTGGCGTACTTTTCAATCCGGCACATGAGATCTGACATGTTGGCCGCGGGCTTTTTGGTCAAGGAGAGCCACAGCCTATCCTCCTCCCACAACCCCAGTTTGAACGAGGTGACGGCCAATTGCTCCGAGCATTCTCCCACCTCGTTGTAGAGCTCCAGGTAGCGGCGGGAATAATCTCTTAGCGATTCCCCGGATTTTCTTTTCATCGTGAGGAGAACGTCAGCGATTTTGGACTGTTTTGTGTTAGCCAAAAATCACAAAACAGCCCAAAATCGAGTGACGAACTCCTCTGCCAGCTGCTGCCAACACCGGATACTGCTAGGGGGCAGTTTATGGAACCACTGAAGCGCCGTATCCCCCAAACTGGAAGGGAATACTCTGCACATAAGGTGGTCGTTGCTGCTCCATAATGTCATGGCCTGCATGTAATGACGGTAGTGGGCCAGGGGATCAGTTCTTCCATCATAGAGATTGAGCCTTGGAGTTTGGAATTTCTCCGGAGGCTCCGCATCAATTATTTCATCAACGAACGGAGAAGCAGAGATCCGCCCCAGGGCTTTCCTTGCCATCATGCGTGTGCTCTAGCCCTGAGCACCCCATTCCTCCTCTTGCCCCCACTCATCTACCTTCACCTTTCCCGCTTTCTTACGCTTCGAGGTCAGCTCCTCTTGGTCTGAGCTATCTGCTTCTTCTGAGTGTGCCTCCAGCACATTTTTCGAGGAACTCTTTTTGTGATGCACTTTGGTGAGCATGTCAGCATCAGATTTCGCGTCACGTTTCGCAACGGCTTTAGCATGGCGCGAGCCCTTTCTAGAAGGAGTGACATCACGTCGCGAGCGAGAACGCACTTTCTCTTGTTCATGGGTGTCCCCGTCATCTTCATCAGTGGGGTCCTCGTAAAGAGCATCGTAACTTTCGTCAGATTCTGAGTCAGATCGATTAGAATCGGCTGCATGGCTAGCAGTAGACTTTCCCTTCTCCTTACTTAATTCCAGCAGAATCTCCTCCAGTTCTGCTTGCTTCTCACTGGCCTTAGCCATCAACTCCTCTCTCCGTTTCAGCGCCTCAGGGTACTCCATTTTTCTTCTCCTGGCATACTCCAGACCTGGAGTCCGGATAACCAACGCACTCCCTTTAGTTTTGGCAGGAGTGGAACCATCCCCTGCCCGTGGAGATGATGGTGGAGTAGTGTTTCCTCCCGAAGTCATTATGTGGACAAATACTAAAGACTCGACAAAGGAACAAGAAAAAAGCTGGTGAACAATAATACTGGGCTAAACAACGAGTCCCACGGTGGGCGCCAAATGTTCGGCAGCAAAAAATACCGCCGGAACTTCTGACCACGCCAACCGAAAATGCAATCGCCGACCTGCCGAACAAAGACAGAAAGAAAGATTACGGCCGGAGTGGAGATCTCTGGCCGGAAAACCCTCCGATGCTTAAGTCAGCAAGTCGCTCAAAGAAGGAAACTTTCAAGGAAGAAGTGAGTAAAAGCTTAGGTTGGCAATAGTCAGCTTACCTCTGTGGTTCAGCAGAATGTCCTATTTATAATAGCTCGAATAATGATTAAAACATACATGCGACTTGACGTTACGCACACTGCCGTGTCCCTTTTTTCCATCCTTGCTTTAAATGCCCCTCTCGTTTATTTAATGCCTCAAACCTCTCATTTAATACACCATGCCTCTCATTTAATGCTTCTGGTGGCTTAACACGGCATTACAACCAGAATTTCAGGGTCAGACTGTCTTCCTGTCACATCCGCCAACTACTCGTGACGAGATGGACTGATTCAGTTACTCTCTCAGAGATAAATATCCAGTTCAGTCTAACTATGGTGCATTTATGGTCATGAGCCCTCTTTAAAGGCTGTGGGTCCCAGGTTCAACATTTACTAGCCGCCAATGGATGGGCCGAGCAAACTAGCTATCGAGATCCTCGGCTATAGCCACGTAACAACACACTGTTCATTGGTGCTGAGGTTCAGGGTATTCTTTGGAACACTAACCTTAAGACATGTGTTCATGTATAACACTCACGTGGAGCTCTCGTGCCATTAAACAGTTGTTCGGCAGGACGCCATGTGTCACGACGCAACGTGCTCGGTGAACGACTACGTGGCTCAGATGAATATGCTCGGTATTGGGCCACGTGGCACGTTGACTACACTTGTTCGGCACCCGTACATCTAGGTATTATTTTGCCCAACAATATGTATATATATAGAGTCAAGCTACAAAAAATATATATATATAGTAATAATTTAACATAATGAAATTATGGGTCAACCGCGCATTCGGACGGAAAAGGTTACCGTTCGGACCTGATAAAAAATACCAAAAAATTTTGTCTTTGATTTGCTTATCGTTCGGAAGACCCTTCTTTGCATCCGTATGAACTCAATTTTAAGGGCAACTATTTATGTCATTCCGCATACTATTACAATTATCTGCATCTATTAATTATGTACACTCAACCAACAGCTAATCATAGAAAATAATATCACACATTTGCTTTTTCTGTTGGCTCTTACTTCAATTAAAAGATTTTGGGGGGAACAACTTCAATTAATAGTGATTCAAATTTAAATAACAATTCTGAGTACATTTGTTGGTAATTAAGAGTAAAACAAATTGAAAAGTAGTTAAAACAAAATGACAAGAAATAATAGATCAACGAGTTCGTTAAATGAAAATTAAGCAATTTTCAACTTAAATGAATGGGTAGTAGAAGAGGTATATACTAGCTAGCTACTAGTTTAGAGAACTGCAAATCCTCCTTATGACTCCATTTTGACCAATGAGAGGCGTGATATCTCCCATTTTGATCATCGCAGAAGCAAAGTCGGATTTAAATTTTGAAGGGTTCTTGCTATATTCCGAAACAATGCTATCTGTTGATCCACCATTAAAGAGCACTTGGTCTGATGGAAGAAGACCCTTCTTCTGAATTAGATTCTTGAAGTAGTTGTTGTCGAAGGAGTTGGGTGTCACCAAATCAAGAGGTGCTAAATTGCTGTCTCCTCCATTGGTAGGGCATTGACGCTTGCGAGTGCTTGCAAATCCAGCATTAATGTTGCTACCGTTGTTGTGTATCCTCTCACGAAACGTAAAGCATTGCGCCTGCCCTATGGTATGCGACCCTGCAATATATTAAATTCGAATAAAACTATAATCTGTAATATATATATACCTAAAATTTTTTTTTCTTATTACAGGATAATTCGGGTGTTCAAACCAACTTCTGTATATTTGAACTAATTCTTAAAATTCTAAAATTAATAATTAGTTAACCCAAAAAATGACCCAAATTAGAGACTATTAAAAAATAAATTTAAAATTTTATCACTTGAGTTATGATCCTATTACCCAAAAACTTTACTCCTATTATATGTGATATACCTGATAGGGCAACCATATCTCTGGCACTAAGACCCTTGTTAGCGAAGTTGGAAATAAGTTGATCAAGGCCACTTTGAAAACTTGGAAGATCACTCTCTGCTAGACTAAGGCTTGCAGTGGTAGAATCTCTCCTTCCCAGCTTCACATTCCATGATGGACCACCCACCTAATTTGTTAGATACGAAAATTGATCAGCATGACTCATCGATGGCTGGCTATTTTAGAGCAAAACTATGAGAATATTAGAATAAGGAGACAGGAATTAGAAGATATATACATATATAGATATATATATATATATATATACTTACAGCAACAGAGGCGTCCCGTGCTGCTACTGCAAGTATATCTGCACAAGAAACAACTCCAGGGCATATCTTCTCAACCTGAGACTTGGCAGCATCTATGACTTCGTAACCTCTCACTGAGCCCTTATTAGGTCTGGCATTCCTTTCGCTTGTGGGGGTTGCATTTTCATCAAGTAAGATGGACGCATCACAACCCTGTAGAAGAAAATTGCTATTTCATTATCATGGATAAATTCAAAATTTAGAATTCGTTTAAACTAGATAAAGAGTTTAAAGATAGAATAGACTATATTACAAAAATTTAAACTGAATAAAAGATTTAAAGACAAAATATGTTGAGTTACAAAAATTTAAAGTGAGTTATATTAAAAAAAAAATGAACTAAAACAATTTGGATCAAACTATCAGGTTCTATACTGGAGGAGCCCAATGCTTCCTCCACCCCTCCAATATTACACATTATTTTCAAACTAAAACATATTTTTATGATTTAATTAATTAAATCATAAAACCGCTATACAATAATTAATTAATTACCTGAACAAAGCAATCGTGAAAATGGAGTCGAACAAGCGACGCGGCCATGCGGCGCTCACGGGAAACTGCCTGTTTAATAGAATTTCTGATGGTACTTAGTGCGTTCGGACAAGTTTTGTCGTAAAATGTGGGAGACAACTGAGCATTACAAGGCTCGTTCAAGAGCAACAAGGACAAGAGCACCAGAGCTGCAAAAGTATTGCGACAATTGATCGTTGATGAACTCATGGCAACCAACCAAGAATGCTTTGCCTTTTTTTGGTTTTTAACGCAACAAAGTACTGATGAAATGTAATTTAATTCGGAAATAATAGCGAAAGAGATGATTTGTGAAAGCTTGATGGATGTTCATCAATTTATAGGGCAATGGGGTTGCCTTACGACTTTGTCTGAGTCACTATTTTCTGCAGCCCCGCGTTAGCTAGCCAATGTTCAACATTCGCTTCAACCTACATGACCTCTTCCACCTTGGCTACCTCACTACTTTTCTCATAATATATGTATATATATAAATTTTTGATTTAGCTATAATATAGCTGTCGTCGTATGTATATATATATATATACAGCAGTCTATATGCGCATTCCATCTGTCTGACTTTTGTTAATTACGTGAGATAAGAAGGTGACAAGGAATCACGGGACAGGTTGAGAACTCTTTTGAACTGAAAAAAAATGGCAATAACTTGTTATTTATGGCTTCACTTTGTACGGTAGCACCGACAAAATCTCTGGCAAATTGTAGGTAGTATATATTGACCAAATCGGTCTAATTTTAAGACGTTGATACATGGTAATATATATATATATATTATATTTATTTATTGGACAAGAGAAGGGAAGTCAGCCTTTGAATCTGAATCCTGCCAGTGGGTGTCAGTTCTTTTAACTTATAATATATTTATATATTGGATCTATATATATACATATACAGCTGACCACATGTTTTTCATCTTTTCATCGTACAAATTATGGGTTATGTTTAACTTTTTGTTAATTATGTGAGTTGCGAAAATGACAACGAACCGCTGAATAGGTAATTGCCAACTCTTTCCAAACTGGAGGAAATAACAGTTTTTTTATGGCTTGACCATAGACGTACGATACCGTACTTCTTTAAAGCTGTAAATTTGGAATATAAATTTATAAAGAGAAAATAAAATTATTTATATTTAATTTAATTTTTAATTGATAAAATAAAAAAAATTTAACAAATATATACTTATTTTTCTAATCACTCCAAAAACATTAAAAATAAATTTAATATTTTTTTATTTAATTTTACTTCTCTAACTTTTTTCATACAATTTTTTTTTCTATGAAAATCTCAATTCCTAACGCATTTTTAAGAGAAACTATAATGGCAATGAAAAGGTTATATACTTAACATGGAGGATTCGTAAGGGTGCATTTGAAGTGTTAAAAAATAAATAAATAAAATTTTTCTTTAATTTTTTTTAGTGTCGACACGTATCACTTATAGTAAAAATTATGCATTTAGTAGAAACTTGTAAAAGTTGGAGAAATTTGTAGATTTTTTATGTAAAGAAAGGAAAAATTTTTAACATCAAAAATTAATAAATTCGTTGAAAAATTTTTCTACTTCAAACGAAACTTGAATTTTGTGTGGAATTGATATTGGTGACTGATCATATGGATTATAATATTCTTCAAATACTAAGTCAAACACATGAATTCGACATTAGTGACCGATCATATAGGTTATAATATTCTCCGAATACTAATTCAAACAAATGAATCTATTGTTATATTACATAAGAAAATTCTGCACAAAAAATCGAAAAGGAATGGATCAAGTGGTGCAATATATCTAAATTGGCTAATAAACTCACCAAAAGTACTCTTTAATTACAAAACAGCTAAAATTCAGTCATTTTTATTATTTTTCTTTTGATAAACTTTTTTAACAAAATATTATTTTATTTTTATATACTAAAAATTCCGACTTAAAAGAGCGAACAACTACATTAAGTAGGTAATTTCCGTACTTGTTATGCTGTTCATTTGTATTTCCTTTACGCTTGTAAGGTTTTTTTAGTTTTTAACCTTACAAAATTCTCATATCCCCCCCCCCAAAAAAAGGAGTACACCGGGGGCTGCCTGTGCATAAAAATTACACAAATCTAATGCTTGCATTGCAATCGGAGAAGGGTTTAATTAATAATATTTGATTTTGGGTTGAGAGATTAGAGAGGCATCGAGATGAGTCCATGGGTACAAGAGCCCGAGTTCTTAACTCAAAATTCACGTGAGATTAGCTATCGTATCCGGTAACGTAAAATAGTAATCTATACAAATCGTGTTCGAATTGATGATATTATTGCGGTCAAAGTTGTTAAAATCGAGATTTTACTTAAAATCGGTAGAAGATCCAAAAATCGAATCGTAAAATTTTACCAAATGCCTATAAAATAAAAATATAATCTATTATGTTATAATATTTTATTTAGAGCTTTCATTTTTTTGATAAGTTAATAATTTTATTAATAAGAGAAAAGAGAAAATACATGTGTCAAGAAAAATGCTAAACCCGAAAACTTACTCATGTTAACAAAATGAATCCTCAACAAAGTTTACAAAAGATTCTATATCTGGTTCTATAATTTCTTTACCCAAATACACAATTGAGACTATTAAAATAGTTGGTGTAATCTATACAGTTGATATTAAAATACTGATTTCGTTTTATCCTAATTTTTTGTTTGACTTGAAATGTATTTGTAATATTTTATCATAAGTCTTTTGGTTTCTATCCTACTTACCAAATTTAATTTATGATAGTCAATTTAGTGTAATAACGCACATAGTTCTCAACTAGTGTAGTATAGTAAATAATAGTATTATAGAATTAAAAAAAAATTAAAAAAAAAAAGTAATAAGTGAAATAGTTGTGACATATTATTTGAAAAAATCATAAAAATTTATTTTATTTGACAAAATTAGACAAAAATATTTAATTTTTAAAATCGGTAAAATCACTATAAAATCAAGATTTTACCTATTTTGCCCCTGTTAAGATTTTATATAAAATCGAACAAATTTTCCTACTCTAATATCGTAAAATTATAAGATTTTAAGATTTAAATCAGAATTTTAACAATGTATCTCAAGGTTATATCCTAAGTTGACTAGGCAATCATACGGAATAAAAGAGTTTTGAGCCTTAATGATTTGAGATATTTTTATTTTATTGTATTTTATGATTTATAATATTTAAATTTAAATATTTATAATGTGCCATGCATGTTATTGGCATATCATTTTAGGGTTTTATACTAAAACAGCATGACATGATAAATTTATCTTTTCTTAAGCACCTACTGATTTTCGTATACATTTACATATTTTGTTCAAATCCTTAAAGCTTTAAATGCGTGTACAAATCTTGATTTAATGCAAATGCAAATCTTGTACCAGATGGGATTCGTGATGGAACCACTTACATGGAGTGGTTACTATATATATAAGAGTTTGTATAATTTTATTATTTTCTTAAGTTATTAAGGAGAGAATTGAATATTTGAGTTATTTGATTTCTTTATTTATTAAATGGATTTGGGATTAATACAATAAGTCTCGGTTTGGAAAGTTAAATTTTGTTATTTATTTTGCTTCAAAATTTAAGATTAGTATTCCACTAATTTGAAAAATTATGAAATTAACAATTAGATAAATTCTTTAATAATCTTAAAAAATTTTGAATTAATGAGCATTGTGCAGCAAATTTAATGTTTTACTATGTTTTATCAATTGAAGTCTCATTCAAATTAAATGTCGGCCAATTATGTTGCTCCGTCTATGAATATATATATATATATATATATATTGAATAATTATTAAGAGAGAATTGGATTAGTCAAAATTAATTAAAATTTACTTATTTTCACTTACTTTAATTTGAAGTTGTGTTCGTTAAAGAAGCTTATAGGTGTCTAATGTGATCCGCCTGTCCTCAAAAGCAAAAAAACAAATAAAGGGGGATCAATGTTCGCTCTTTTATTTATATATCTACGCCTGCGCAAGGTTTCTTGTTAAAAATATTTCATATATGTGGAATTTATTTGTTAACATGAACGCTTTCCTTAGCTTAATTGAACTTTCCCTATATACAATTATATATGTATGTGCGCTGTACAGGCTCTTAAAAAAAGCCAAAATAAAAAATTATGAATAATAGATTATTAAGCGTTTTGAAAATAAATTAATAAAATATTTGAATAGTGAAATTTTTTTTTTAATTTTTGTATCATTTTTTTAGAGAGAAAAATTGTTCAAACGATTTTTCTGAGTCCGTCGAAATGATTTTATGTCAAAATTTATAAAGACTCGTTGAAAATTTTTAGAATTTGTAGAAAAATTATTAAAATTTGTGAAATGCTAATTGGAGTTTGTAAAAAATTTAATACAATTTGTAAAAAATTGTTAGAATATATAAATATATACAGATTTATAAAAACTTTATGAAATACGATAAAAATAAAATATGTTAAATAATTTAAAGAATTTCAGTGCGCAAAACGCACACTTATTGATTACTAATGACAGTTAACTGATCTTCAATTGCTCTTGCCAGCTGCGATTGTCCGAGCTATAAATAGTAGTGAGAGATGAAGAAATCCAAACAAACCTCCTTACATTTGCGCTCTCTCTCTCTCTCTAAAACATTAAGTAGTCTGAAGATGGAGCGTTCAATGCGTCTGGTTTCAACAGTTCTGTTCGTCCTAACACTTCTCATGTCCAGCAGTTTGTTCTCTCCCTCTGTAAATTTATTATAATTAATGGAACCACAACCCATAAGAATATATTTATTAACCCAAGATGGTGTTTAATTTGCTCTTTTAACTCATTTTACTAGTTGTGAGTGAATCATTAATTTTTATTATTACCATATTTCATCCACAGTGTGCGCGCGCTGTGTTAACGAGTGGAGTACAATTGGAAACAAAGGAGAGCAAATTAAAATTCACTCTAAAGGAACCAAAGTGAAATAATTTAAAATAATTTGTTGGTTCATAATTCATGTAATGAGATAAAAAATAAATAAATTTTAAAAATTTTTAAATTTTTTCAGTATTTTACATCACGTCCAACGGATCCTCAATCTTCTGTGAGTATAAATTCCTATCATAGGAGAGATATGATTTACTTCAAGATGAGATGTAGAGTCAATTCATTAGGCTAATGTGTTTGAGTACTAAAACTAATTTTTTTTGTGTACTAAAACTAATTTTTAGTATTTTTGGAAGTTTTTTCATCTTATATATGGACTTTTTTACTAAAATTTGATTTTTTTTAGAAATTATTATTCTTAGCCTTTAATCACATTTAGAGAAAAATCAAAAAATTTATGTTCGTTTGGACAAAAGTTATTAGTTAAAAATTAAAGTCAAATAAAATAAAAAAAATTAAAATTTTCGGTACTTCTTTTAAAACAGATAACTTTTACCTAAATGGACATATACCATTAATATACTTAAGATTATAATTTTTTAAAAAAAAAATTAAATCTTAATAAAAAAGTAATATAGAATAAAAATTATAAAAAATAAAAACTAATTTTGTTGTACCCAAACCAACCTAACTTCATAAAAAAAAAAAAGAAAGAAGAAAAAAAAAAAAGCCATCACTTTCTAAGATTTAGATCCGGGGAGTGATCATGCATGCCACGGAATAAACCTTCTTTTATATATATATATATATATGTATCAAGCGCCACTGGTCGTTTATGTGAAAATAGAAAATTCAATTGCATGATTACAGCTATTGGGCCAAAGACTAACATTTTGAAATTGAAATATGCGTAGCTGCCAAGTACCCCCTTCCTCCCTCAAGCTAGCTTTTCAAACCCTTCTCCACTCTTTATAAACGATAACAATGAATCAGAATTCATTCCAATCTATGAAACAAAAGTGATATATGTATATATATAGAGTCAAGCTACAAAATATATATATATATAGTAATAATTTAACATAATGAAATTACGGGTCAACCGCGCATTCGGATGGAAAGGGTTACTATTCGGACCTGATAAAATACCAAAAATTTTTGTCTTTGATTTGCTTATCATTCGGATGACCCTTCTTAGCGTCCGTATGAACTCAATTTTAAGGGCAATTATTTATGTCATTTCACATGCTATTACAATTAGCTGCATCTATTAATTATTTATACTCAACCAACAGCTAATCATATAGAAAGTAATATCACATATTTGCTTTTTCTGTTGGCTCTTACTTCAATTAAAAGATTTTGCAGGGAACAACTTTAATTAATATTGATTCAAATTTAAATAACAATTGTGAGTACATTTGTTGGGAATTAAGAGTACAACAAATTGAAAAGTAGCTAAAACAAAATGACAAGAAATAATAAATCAATGAGTTCGTTAAATGGAAAGTAAGCAATTTTCAAGTCTAAATGAATGGATAGTAGAAGAGGTACACTAGCTAGCTACTAGTTTAGAAAACTGCAAATCCTCCTTATGACCCCATCTTGACCAGTAAGAGGTGTGATATCTCCCATTTTGATCATTGCAGAAGCAAAGTCAGACTTAAATTTTGAAGGGTTCTTGCTATATTCCGAGACAATGCTATCCGTCGATCCACCATTAAAGAGCACTTGGTCTGATGGAAGAAGACCCTTCTTCTGAATTAGATTCTTGAAGTAGTTGTTATCGAAGGAGTTGGGAGTCACCAAGTCAAAAGGTGCTAAATTGCTGTCTCCTCCACTGGCAGGGCATCGACGCTTGCGAGTGCTTGCAAATCCAGAATTAATGTTGTTGCCGTTGTTATATATCCTCTCACGAAACGTAAAGTATTGAGCCTACCTTATGGTATGTGACCCTGTAATATATTAAATTCGAATAAAATTATAATCTGTAATATATATATAAGAAAAAACTTTTTTTTTATTAGATAATTTGGGGTATTTAGGCTAACTTGCGCATATTTAGACTAATTTTTGTTATCTTAAAATTAACGATCGGTTAATCTCCAGTAATTTAAGGAAGACTCGAATTAAGAATCACTATAAAACAAATTCAAAATTTTATTAATTGAGATATGACTATATTACCAACAAACTTTATCCCTATTATATATGATATACCTGACAAGGCAACCATATCTCTGGCACTAAGACCCTTGTTAGCGAAGTTGGAAATAAGTTGATCAAGGCCACTTTGAAAGCTTGGAAGATCGCTCTCTGCTAGAGTAAGGCTTGCAGTGGTAGAATCTCTCCTTCCCAGCTTCACATTCCATGATGGACCACCCACCTAATTTATTAGATACAAAAATTGATCAGCTTGACTCATCAATGGCTGGCTATTTTAGAGCAAAACTATTAAAAGAGTATATTAGAATAAAGAGACAAGAATTAGAAAATAATTAATCTTGAAATGTAAATATATATATATATATATACTTACTGCAACAGAGGCATCCCGTGCTGCTACTGCAAGTATGTCTGCACAAGAAACAACTCTAGGGCATATCTTCTCAACCTGAGACTTGGCAGCATCTATGACTTCGTAATCTCTCACTGAGCCCTTATTAGGTCTGGCATTCCTTTCGCTTGTGGGGGTTGCATTTTCATCTAGTAAGATGGACGCATCACAACCCTGTAGAAGAAAATTGCTATTCCATTATCATGCATAAATTCAAAATTTTGAATTCGTTTAAATCGGATAAAGAGTTTAGAGATAGAATAAACTGTATTATAAAAATTTAAATTGAATAAAAGATTTAAAGATAAAATATGCTGAGTTACAAAAAATTTAAAGTGAGTTAAATTAAAAAAATGACCTAAAAAAAATATGAACCAAACTATCAAGTTACGGTTACAGATGAGCCCAATGCTTCCTCCACCCTTTCAATCATATGCTTTATTTCCAAATTAAAACATATTTTTATGATTTAATTAATTAATTAATTAATTAATTAAATCATAAAACCGCTATACAATAATTAAATAATTAATTACCTGAACAAAGCAATCGTGAAAATGGAGTCGAACAAGCGACGCGGCCATGCGGCGCTCACGGGAAACTGCCTGTCTAATAGAATTTCTGATGGTACTTAGTGCGTTCGGACAAGTTTTGCCGTAAAATGTAGGAGACAACTGAGCATTACAAGGCTTGTTCAAGAGCAACAAGGACAAGAGCACCAGAGCTGCAAAAGTATTGTGACAATTGATCGTTGATGAACTCATGGCAACCAACCAAGAATGCTTTTTTTTTTTTTAACGCAACAAAGTACTGATGAAATGTAATTTAATTCGGAAATAATAGTGAAAAAGATGATTTGTGAAAGCTTGATGGATGTTCATCAATTTATATATAGGGCAATGGGGTTGCCTTACGACTTTGTCTGAGTCACTATTTTCTGCAGGCCCGCGTTAGCTAGCCAGTGTTCAACATTCGCTTCAACCTACATGACCTCTTCCACCTTGGCTGCCTCACTTCTTTTCTTATAATATATATATAAATTTTGAATTTAGCTATAATATAGCTGTCGTCGTATGTATATATATATATATATATATACAGCAGTCTATATGTGCATTCCATCTTTCTGACTTTTGTTAGTTATGTGAGACAAGAAGATGACAAGGAATCACGGGATAGGTTGAGAACTCTTTTAAACTGAAAGAAATTAATACCAATAACTTGTTATTTAAGGCTTCACTTTGTACGGTAGCCCCGACAAAATCTCTGACAAATTCTAGGTAATATATATTGACCAAATCAGTTTATTTTAAGACGTTGATACATCGTAATTTATATATAAATTATATTTATTTACTGGACAAGAGAAGGGAAGTCAGCCTTTGAATCTGCATCCTGCCAGCGGGCGTCCCTACTTTTAACTTATAACATATTTATATATTGGATCTATATATATACATATACAGCTGACAACATGTGTTCCATCTTCCCAACGTACAAATCATGGGTCATGTTTAACTTTTTGTTAATTATGTGAGATGCGAAAATGACAAGAAAGCGCAGTAATCGCCAACTCTTTCTAAAGTGCAGGAAATAACAGTTTTTATTTATGGCTTGACCATAGACCTACGATACCGTACTTCTTTGAAGTTGTGAATTTCGAATATAAATTTATAAAGAGAAAATAAAATTATTTATATTTAATTTAATTTTTAATTGATAAAATAAAAAAAATTTAACAAATATATACTTCTTTTTTTAATCACTCCAAAAAAATTAAAAATAAATTTAATATTTTTTTATTTAATTTTACTTCTCTAACTTTTTCATACAACTTTTTTTTTTTCTATGAAAAATCTCAATTCCAAACGCACTTTCAAGAGAAACTACAATGGGCAATGAAAGGGTTATATATTTAACACCAAGGATTCGTAAGGGTGTATTTGGAGTGTCAAAAAATAAATAAATAAATAAACTTTTTTATAATTTTTTCTTGGTGGTGTCACATGTCACTTGTAATAAAAATTATGCATTTAGTAGAAATTTGTAGATTTTTATTGTAAAGAAAGTAAAAGAAAACTAAAAAAAAAAAAGAACATCAAAAAATTAATAAATTTGTTAAAAAATTTTCTACTCCAAACGAAGTCTGAATTTTGTGTGGAATTGACATTGGTGCCTGATCATATAGGTTATAAAATTCTTCAAATACTAAGTCAGACACATGAATTCGACATTGGTGGCCGATCATATGGGTTATAACATTCTTCAAATACTAATTCAAACAAATGAATCTCTTGTTATATTACATAAGAAAATTCTGCACAAAAAATCGAAAAGGAATGGATCAAGTGGCGCAATATATCTAAATTGGCTAATAAACTCACCAAAAATACTCTTTAACCACAAAACAGCTAGAATTCAATCATTCTTGTTATTTATCTTTTGATAAGCTTTTTTAACAAAACATTATTTTATTTTTATATACTAAAAATTCCAACTTAAAAGAACGAGCAACCACATTAAGTAGATAATTTCCGTCCTTGTTAAACTATTCGCTTGCGTTTCCTCTACGCTTGTAAGTCTTTTTTAGTTTTTGACCTTACAAAATTCTCATATTTCCCAAAAAAAAAATAGTACATTGGGGGCTGTCTGTGCATAAAAATTACACAAATCTAATGCTTGCATATTGCAATCGGAGAAGGGTTTAATGATATCCTTGCGGTATCTTAAAGTTATATCCTAGGCTGACTAGGCAATCATACCGAATCAAAGAGTTTTGAGCCTTACTGATTTGAGATATTTTTATTTTATTTTATTTTATTTTATTTTGTGGTTTATAATATTTAAATTTAAATATTTATAATGTGCAATGCATGTTATTGGCATATCATTTTAGGGTTTTACACTAGAACGCCATACCATGATAAATTTAACTGTTATCTTTTCTCAAGCACCTACTGATATATTTTTGAAACCAAACGGATCACTGATGATGAGCGCTCCATATTACCTTATAGAGTCATAATAGTTTTTTTTTTCTTTATTATTATTACTATTATTATTATTAACGTTTTTATATGAATTATTTTTTTTTTTTTTGGTTGTACAAATAACAAAATTACTGATATTTCATTTTGTGATTAAGTGATCCAACGGCCATTTTTCATTTAGTTCATTTTTATTGTATGTTTCTGTGATTTTTTTTAATATTTTAGTTTTATAAGATATATAAATATATAAATATATATATATATATATTGTTATAATTAATTTTTGTTTATGTAAAGTATTTATCACTTGAAATTTATAATGAAAATAATAACTAATTGTATCATATATATATATATATATATATATAGTGCGACAAAAAAAAATGATATCTCACATTTCTTTAAAATGGGACAAAAAATGAGGGTTATGGCATATGGCGTGGTATATTCTATTAATTATTTGCATGAATTAAGAGAAATCATGTAAAAGTTAATTTCACCCTCTATATAAATTATAAATAACAAGTGTAAACCTTTAATTAATTTATCAATTTTAAGCTATACAAGTATTTTCTTAAAAAAACTGAATTAAATAAACTATACTTTTATGTAGCTTGAAAATGAAATTATTTTCATGAATTTGATTATATAATTGTCAATTTATTATTTTGTAATGTGCCCAAAAAATAGTTGATTTATTAATTTTTATCTAATTTAAATTAATAGTTATTTAAAATAGTTTATAAAACTAAATTTTTATGTAATTGACGAAGGAATTATCTACCTGCATTAATGCTAATTAATTTTATTTAAATTTTAAATTAATTAGACTACATAATATTTATTTTAAAATTAATCGATTCAAAATTTATTAATTCGTAGTTAGATAATTCAAATTTCGTTTGCGAAAATTAATTATTATATTCTATGTTATGTTAATTACTTAAATAATATTTTTTGATTAAGTAATATAAAATTGTAAATAATTATTAGTTTTCTCAATTAAAGGACATATAAGACTTTTTCTACATACTTGTATTTCACTTGAGCCATCTCATAGGATTTGATATCCTACCATCTCTCATGATACTATACACTCGTTAAACTCACCAAACATTGAATACACTAAATAATAAAACGCCAATATTTCCTAATTCATGAGGGTAATTCACTAAACAAACATACCCTAAATGCCGTAAGGCTCTATTTGGCAATAAATTTTACCCTCTTCTTCGTATACCCATTCTCTCTCTTGTTCATTAAGATCCACTCTTGGCGATCTATAAGCAAGAGAATAGTAAAATGAAATGGTCGGAGTTGGTTCCCGATCAAAGACAATCCGATACTTAAGTCAGTAACTCATATATATAATAAGCTCACGTAAATCAATAGAGATAGAGAGAGAGAAGAGGATCAAAGAAAAAGGAGCCGAAAAACAAAAAAAACCCCTTACCTTGTCTTTATTTTTGGTATTTATAGATGAAGTGTGTAACATACTTTTGCTGATTTGACTGTTACTTTATTTTGATATGACTTAAAGTAGAGCTAGGTGGCTAACATTAAATTCTAGATGATGTAAGCTTTGGGAGTCGTTCTCTGCAGATCTTTTCTCCTATTGCACTTGAGTGTAGTATCTAAATTAATTATATAACGTAACTAACAAACTATTTAGTTCTAATTTAACCGAAATATACCCCTAATCGGGGTGCAATTTATGATCAGTGGACCACTCTTATGGTCGGGCAAGATATTTTTATGCCACACAGGCTCTTACTTTGCGCATGAATATTCCACAAAGGCCCATAACTCCAAAAAAATATTTAACAAGAAATATATATGTATATATACATATATATCTTTCTTTATTGCTTTAAGGCTGTCGGACACAAAGATTTAGACAAGATATATATATATATATATAACAAGCACTCATTAATAAACACACATAAAGCCACACATACATGCATAATAATAAACTTCGAAAATTAGCCACTTACCCATCAAATTGGAGAGTAAAGCGGAGTACTCCGGTCGCCAACGTGGCGTTTGCAAGATATATATATATAAATATTATATATATATCATTATTATAAAAATATCTCCTTATTAAATTATTTACCATGCATTACTTTGATTAGGTAAATAATTTTATTATGTCCAGCTAGCTTGCGATCTGATCATGGGGAGAACAATAATTAATTTGCTGCAGAAGCAGCGGCGTAGGAATTAATTAGCCAGAGCAAAAGGCACTGCTGAAGCCCTTGGGTTTCAAAAATTTGGAGTGAAAAAATTAAAGGCCGTTTGATAATGTTGTCGTTTTTTTGTTATTATTATTATTATTTTTTATCGTTTTCTGTTTTTTATTTTCTGTTGTCGTTTATTTTTTCTGAAATGAAAACTAAAATTACGTTTGAAAATGTAAATTTATTTGTATTTATTAATTTTTTATTTTAGAAAATATTTAATTTTATTAGTTCTAAAAAGTTAATAGAACTTAATAAAATATATTTTATATTAATTTAATTTAATTAATATAATTAATTAAATTAATACAGCAAATTATTTATTAAAATTATTTAATTCAATAAATATAAAATATATTAAATTATATTATTTATTAAAAATAATTTAATAAAATATATTTCATATTAAATAAATAATTAAATTAGATTAATTATTAAATTAAATTATTTATTTATAAATTAATTAAATTCATTTAATTATTTATTAAAATAATTTAATAAAATATATTTTATAAAAATTAAATTGATTAAATCATAAATAATTTAATCTAATTATGATATTTATTTAAAATAAACTAATAATTATTAAATTAAATTAAATTAAAAATTAATGTAATTTAATTATTTATTATTAATTATTTTATGTAAATTAATCTAATTATTAAATTAAATAAATTAATTATGATATGTATTTCAGATAATTTAGCAATAATCAATTATTAAATTAATTAATTTAGTTTTATTATTTATTAAAAATAATTTATATTAATTTATATAATTAATTTAATTTTTGAATTTAACTATATTATTTATTAAAATAACTTATTTTAATAAAATATTTGAATAAAATAATTTATTTTTATATAATATAACAAAATATTAGCAATAGAAAATAAAACCAGAGTGAAAATATATTTTTTCTATTTACGTTTTTCTGTTTATGTTTTTATTTTTTTTTTTTTTGAAACAAAAAAACGTAAATAAGTTTATCAAACATGTTTCTGTTACAAGTTTGCAAAATTTTGAAAATATAAACAGAAAAACAGAAAATAAAAACGTTACCAAACGGGCCTAAGCGTTGAGATTTGTTTATAATTTAATGACATGTAACATTTCACTTTTGTATTGATTGTGATCTAATAATCAGAATATTTTTATTTTATTTTTATTTTAAAAATAATTTTAGTTAAATTAAATTAAAATCATTGAATTAAATATAAATAAATTTTAACCATTGATTTTTCACTGCAGCTGCTGACAGCCTCCTCGAACCCGAAGCCCTTGATCTTGCATGGGTTCTAGGATACTACAGTGAAAGGGCTGTAGTAAAAGATTCAAGAGTTAGGATTTAACCAAAAGAATTAACAAATGCTGTAATAAATATTATTAGACAAAATTAATAAATTTTAATTAAATCGTAACCTTTGAATCCTTCAATATAGCTAGCCCTTTTAGTATAAAATTCACTACAGCAGCATCCTAGAATCATCTTACATGCAGCTGCATGCGCAGCGACCTGAATAATTAAAACATATTCCATCGTAAAGCAACTCGCAAGTTTTCCCCGGATTTGCCGCCTTCGTTGCCATAGGGCCTATTAATTCTGCCATATATATATATATATATGCCAATAAAATTTTTACGTTAGTTGGATGCGATATATATATATATAATTTTTTTTTACTCTGTAATAAAGAAATATAAAAATAACGTGATAATAATATTTTTGTAATAAAATTTTATTTTAATAGGTAATTATTTAAAAATGATGAGTCCACAATTATATGGGTTAAAAAAAGTCATGGGAAAGTACTTTGGGTTGCAAAATCGAGATTTTAATTTTCCAAGTTAAAATTTCTCTCATTTTTATGTTTGATTTTCCAAGTTAGTATGAAAGAAAATAAAAATGAGGAAGAAATGAAAAAAATTTTTTTTTTGATTTTCTTTTCTCTCTCCCTCTCTCTTTGTTTCTATTATATACCTGTGATACTACTATTTTTTTTTTCTCTTTCTCTCAGAAATTAAATTAGAATAAATTATACTCTTTTTATTTTATTGTATATTTTCATGTAAAATAAAACATAAAAAAAAAATATTTTTCTCGGAAGTTCTTGCGATTTCATTTTCTCCCTTTCTTTTTCTTCCAAATAAAACATGAAACTATTTAAAAAAAAGTACTTGCCATGATCCTAGCAGGACTATAAAATGTGTTCTATTGCAGAGATGTTAAACTTAATCCAACTACATTTTTAGCTGAGTTCTAGTTTTGATACACGAGAACTCGATCATCTTGTTATTACTATTATTCAAATACCCTCAACCTGTCACATTTGATTGAATTTAGTATTCACTCAACTTTAAAATGCACTGTATTGTGAAAATATTAATATATAGAGCACCTCACATCACCATCTCAAGGCAATGTAATACTAAAATATTTTGTTAAATTTCAGTGATAACTCATTCAATATTATTCTATTCCCGTCTATGTCATAGCACGGAGCCGTCTTTTATCTTGTACCTATTACATAATATATATATATATATATATATATTAACGCCATACATAATTAATTATTTGTAGCCATCTCCAATTTTTTTTTTTTTTTTTTGTTTTTTTTTGGTAAATCCACTGGAAGAATTCTTCTCCTCCTTACATTGGCAAGCTTTCTCTACCAGCTTCCATCCCGTGGGATCAATGCGCTTGCACTGGAATAGTGTACTATAACATTCTTGTATTTGGATGATTTAGTCCATTCCATTTGTGGGTCATTAGTCGATCTTCCTACCTTCTTAGCATGAAAATAATAATAATCATATTAAGAAGAAAAAAAAAAGTCTAAGGATTGCTAGAAGAGGCTTAAAATAAATAAATAAATCCATGAATTAATATATGTTATTAAGAAACAAAAGCATAGCTAAGCCCCCATGCATGGTGAATTTTGTCAATTTACCAGTTCCAATGTTTGGGCAAAATCAAAGAAATATTCAACAACACCTTTCATGACATGTTATACACACACACACACACACACACACACACACACACACACATATATATATATGCTAGAAACACGTACGAAATTTTTTTTTTTTTTTTAAAGTTGATTAATATAATGAATCTAACAAATTACGTACGCACAGATCATTGTTGAAAAACAACTAAATTTAAGTTTTTGAAAAATTGAGAGAAGTTATGAAATGGCCAAACGGACATATACCATCTAGCATTTACTCATCTAGGCATTGACTTAATAGAAAGTTGAAAAATAATAATAAACACCTACATACATGTTGAAGATCGATAAATGAAATTTCTTCTTAATTTTCAAAAAAAAAAAGAGAAAAAAATGAAAAGAGCAAGGAGAAGAATAATGAATTAATTCATTTCGAATTCAAATAAAAATTAATTTAAGGTGTGCTTGGTATAGAGCTAAAAGTGAGTAAATGTCATATCTGTAAAATTTTCAATTAATATGGTTGATATATTTCATTAAAAATTAAACAGGTTATATATCCGTGCCCCTATAATTTCTATTCCTTTATTTTATAGTTGCTTTACTTAACAAATTTAACTTTTTTTTGTTAACATTTAAGTGACAAATGGATTATGTTAGACATATTGGTTGATGGTGTGATTTATATGCAGATTGGGCTTACGCTTTTTCTCCTCTCCGAAGTACCTCATACCATCTCTACGCGCCCTTTCCCAATGTTGGACCTCCCACTCTTTAAGATTCTCAAGATTCGGATGTGTTTAAAATTATATAAAATTATATAAAATTATAAAAGTTAATGTCTCGTGTTTTATACAGTAAATAAAAAATTTAAATTTTACTATCTCGTTTTCGTATTTATAAAAATTTATAAAGTTTTTATTATTTTACAAGATTCCAAAAAATCCCGATAGACACAGCAATGAGTGCACCATATTGGAAAGCTAAAACATACCTATACGTTTGGAGCAAAAGAGATCAGTAAAATTATAAAAGTTATAAATTTATAATTCATGCAATGAAATAAAAAATAAATAACTCCTCAAAAATTTCAATATTTTTAAACAAATATCGGAACTTCAAACCGGAACTTCAAACGAAACCCAAGTGACTGTTTGGAATGTTAAACTTTAATTAAAAAATAAAAATAAAAAATATAATAAATTATGAATTGTTGAATATACAGTGTGTTTTTTGAAAAGTATGAAAATTTTGATAAAAATTAAATAAGTTTGTAAAAATTAAAGAAAATAGATAAAAGTTATAAAAAAAAAAAAAATTGACGAAGTTGAAAGATTTTGGTGCAAAGAGAATTGAAAAAAATTAAAATTTTTTATCAAATTTGACACTCCAAACACGTACTAATATACCACAATATAGACCCTAAACTCAAACTTCTGAGTTAGAAAGTATCTCATACACGATATATTATCATTTATCACCCGGTAACGGTTTCCAAAGTTCAAAAATCACTCACCTAACAAGAGTTCTAAGACGTGCCGGCGCTTGCGCAGTATTTGGTGGATAAATAACCAGTTCTGATACAACAATTTGTTCTTCGAATGCACCAACAAACATGTACCCGTAAATGGATGAACTACTTCCCATCACAATCACAGGGCTCAAATTAAAGCAGCATAAAATCTCCAGCAGTCACTTCAGATCATATTGAGGCATGTTCAATTGGGACACAAACAATCAAATTTATTCCTCTGTTCCAGCCTAACCCCAAACCCCCCCCCCCCCCCCCAAAAAAAAAAAAAAAAACACTTTCCCCAATTACAGTATTTTGGATAAAAAGAAACCTTAATTGACAACACCAACTAATAATCCATAAATATGAAATACAAAAAAGATGAGTCCAATAATCTCGGAATAAAGCTTAGCGCAGCCTAAGGTCCAAATCAAGTACCATCCTTCACACAAAAATTAGAAACCCCCCCCCCCCCAAAAAAAAAGGCCTTTCGAGATTGTCAGAAAAAACCGAAACAATACTCAGAAACATCAGTACCAAGCTCAATAACGATACCTGCCCCTGTCCCGGTCACAGTCCCTGTCTCGATCATAATCATAGTCCCGATCTCGATCTTTCCCCCTATCCCTCTCTCGACTTCTACTCCTACGCCTATCCCTATCATCTCGCTCCCGATTCCTAGTGCTTTCCCTGTCATCTCTATCTCTCCCCCTGTCTCTGCTTCTCTCTCTTCCGTCTCTGTCTCTGTCACTTGCAACTGTCACACAACAAACACTATTATACGTCAAGCGCAAAAATAAAGTCAGAAAAGATGATATAAAAGGAAAGAAAACGATTTTGAACACCACATTTCTAGGTTTTCAACATTTTTTATCAATACTTAAAAAGGTTGGGTTTGGACCAAGAATTTGTCGAGGGATAGAGATTTTGTTTGGATTGTAATAGAAAATGAAAGGGAAAAAGCATGGAATTTTGGAAATTAAAATTAAATAAAGTAAAAAACTAATACATTGATGAATGACTTTATTTTATTATATATTTTTAATCAATTCGTACAAGATATATATTTAGGATTTTACGTTTCCTTCTTTTTCGTACCTTTTTCCCCTCTTTTCTTTTCTCTCACCAAATCCTCACTCTAAACAAACCCAAAGCATTCAAATGACATTAGGACCTTGGTCCTGGACAAATCTCAACATGACTTTGATGTATGCATATATATATAAAAGGGGGCCAAACAACACCTGGTCAACAGGGGAATAAATAAATCCCCAAAAGACTCAACAATCACAACCTATCTACATTGTAAGCTTAAGTTGTAACTATAACACTACTTTCAAATTATAGACACGAAATTTAAAAATAATGTTTTTGTTGCCTAAGAATAGCACAATGTCTAAGTAATTATGTCGAATGCCTACAACCTATAGCATTGTACATTGTACCAAAACAGTTATATCACACATACATTCATAGTAAGCACGTGTTAAATCAGTTTTTGCCTAGGATATGGATCCCCAACCATGTAGTGGAGTATCCTACTTTAAACTAGAAGTAAACCAGCACTACATGGGATCATTGAGCCCAGCATATCCATTTAAAAGGTTCTGCAGTATTTACAAATCAAGTTGCGCCATTGACTCCAATTTGACTAATCAATGACCACTTATCATAGCCCCAGTGCCAGTGCTATCTGAAAATGCCAATACCTAATGATTTACACTATGGAAAGCAAATGCTATAAGCAAATAATTAATAACTAAATAATTTAGTAACCCATTCAACTTTTTCTCTATTTCTTCCCTTTGTCTTCACAAGAAGAAATTGAAAACTAAATTATTAAGATCCAGTAGGATAAAGAAGAATAGAGACCAAAAAGTGATCCAAGTCAAATTCTAGAAAAGTTAAGAAGGATGCCATTTTATTAATAACAGAATGGCAGCGGCCGCCCCATTCATATTGTAGTGCTTTTGAGGCTGTCTATGATACACAAACCTACATTACAAGCCTGTGAATCATAAACCACAAGCAAAAGGAATACAAAATTGAGTCTCACTAGATTGGAATTACTAAAACAAGATGTCATGCAAATTGCTGAAAAATGTGGCCCAAAACAAGATGCCTCCAGTTAAAGCAGACACCAAAACTTTAAGAGGGGTGAGAACTCCCTAGAACGGATAAACAGTCATTCAGAATAAAAGAACAATACCTAGCTCCTCAACCTGCCATCCTGCACGCCCAGCACCAGGAAGCACCTGACCAGCTTCAGCCTGCTGCGTTTTAGCACGAAATTTCTTCTTGAGATTGCCAAATTCATCATATAGTTCACCATCATCCTGTGGTCAGATTAGAAATATGGTTAAAAACGAAAAAGAATGCAAGTGCCTGTACTGCCAGTTCAACTTTATTTTACCGCTTCAGCCTCTCGCCTGCGTCTTCTAGTTTCCTCTATTTCTTCTTCATCAAGTTCTTTGTAACCACCGCCCCGACCTCCCCTACATGACAAGGAAAAAACTGTACAAGTCAATATTAACATCAATTCATTATCTCATCAATAAATTTGAAGAATTCATCCTCAGGTACATTGAACCATGATATGCAAAAGAAGAAAATGTCATCTAGTAAAGTAGAACTATGTTTGCTCACTCTTAGAGGATGGAGGGATCAGAATTCAGAAATTAATTACAATGCATGAAGCCTTAGTGGGGAACTGGTTGTAGCTCTTTGCAAAGGAAAGAGCAGCTTCTGGAGAAAGGTAATTGCTCTCAAAATATGGCTAGCAATGGAAGAATCGGGCATCCGGTCAGGGTAGAGGCCGTATGAGTTTGGTTTGTGGAAAAGTACTCGCAGTAGGTGGGACACCTTTTCTAAATTCCTACGCTTTCAGGTTGGGACCCGGGAGGGGGTGAAATTCTGGAACTTCCCCTGGTTGGATGGTAGGAATCTACAAGACAACTTTCCTGACCTTTTTTTAGCTAATTACAAAACTTAGACTAAGAGGAATATCTAGTATAAAAATCCTTACGGGAGGGAGGAATGGTGGCTATTGCAATGTGTTACCAGCTACTTGACTTTAGAAATAAGAAAAAAGTCCGGTCTATATTAGATAATTTATTGTATTTGATAAAATTAAATAACCAATTACATAATCAAATTTCCTTTAATTATTAAAAAAAATAAATTAATTAAAAAATTAGATGAGACAAAAATTATTTACTATGGTTGATAATTAACTTAATTTATTGTATTAGTTTTGTTAAAAGTTGTCCTACATCAGCCCATCAAGAAAAGTTATTCCCCTCGTATAAGGAGATGGACTTCTCTCATTTCAATACCTAGATTTTAAGGTTGAAACCCTTACTTTTATGTATTGTTGGGCTTCTTTAGGGATGTCAAATATACTCGTACCCAGCGGTACCCGCTTCGCTCGCCTCGTTCGGGAAGGATATGGGGATGTTAGAAGCGGGGATGGGACGAGTACGGGTACGAGAATTGGAGGTTTTACCCATACGGAAACAAGAACGGGAACGGGACAGAGACGGGTACGATAGTCCCCACCCCGCCCCGTACCTGTTTAAATATTTATTTACTAATTTATATATTTATTAATTTTTATTTAATATATATTTTATTTAATATATATAATTTTTAATATTTATTTTATACATATAATATTTAATTTGTAATAGTTAGTATACCTGGCGAGTAAATGGGGACGAAGACAGAATTCATTACCTAGCGGGGACAGGTATGGAAAAAAAATTTTTCTCCGAAATGGGGACGAGGATGGAGACAAGTAGGGGTATTGCTAAACGAGTACAAGGACAGGAAAAGTCATACCCGTCCCGTTGACATCCCTAGACTTCTTTACATAGTATCAGAGCGAGTTTTCAACTGAACCTCACCAAAGTGCACGCTTTGTTCATGTTCATGCGGGCCAGCATAAGGGGCACTATTAGAAGTTGTCCCAAATCAGCCCATCAGAAAAGTTATTCTCCTCATATAAAGAAATAGAGTTCGTTAAATGGAAAGTAAGCAATTTTCAAACCTAAATGAATGGATAGTAGAAGAGGTACACTAGCTAGCTACTAGTTTAGAGAACTGCAAATCCTCCTTATAACCCCATCTTGACCAGTGAGAGGCGTGATATCTCCCATTTTGATCATCGCAGAAGCAAAGTCAGACTTAAATTTTGAAGGGTTCTTGCTATATTCCGAGACAATGCTATCCGTTGATCCACCATTAAAGAGCACTTGGTCTGATGGAAGGAGACCCTTCTTCTGAATTAGATTCTTGAAGTAGTTGCTGTCAAAGGAGTTGGGTGTCACCAAATCAAGAGGTGGTAAATTGCTGTCTCCTCCACTGGCAAGGCATCAACGCTTGCGAGTGCTTGCAAATGCAGAATTAATGTTGCTGCCGTTATTGTATATCCTCTCACGAAACGTAAAGCATTGCGCCTACCCTATGGTATGCGACCCTGCAATATATTAAATTCGAATAAATTTATAATTTGTAATATATATATATATACCAAACATTTTTTATTTATTTATTGAATAATTCGGAGTGTTCAGGTTAGCTTGCGCACTTAAACTCATCCGTGAAATCCTGAAATTAATGACCGATTAACCTTCAATAATTCAAAGTTCAAAGGCAACTTAAATTTAAAACCATTAAAAAATAAATTCAAAATTTTATCAGTTGAGTTATGTCCATGTCACCAAAAAAAAAGACTATATTCCTATTATATGTAATATACCTGATAAGGCAACCATATCTCTGGCACTAAGACCCTTGTTAGCAAAGTTGGAAATAAGTTGATCAAGGCCACTTTGAAAACTTGGAAGATCACTCTCTGCTAGACTAAGGCTTGCAGTGGTAGAGTCTCTTCTTCCCAGCTTTACATTCCATGATGGACCACCCACCTAATTTATTAGATACGAAAAGTGATCAGCCTGATTCATCAATGGCTGGCTATTTTAGAGCAAAACTATTAAAAGAGTATATTAGAATAAAGAGACAAGAATTAGAAAATAATTAATCTTGAAATGTAAATATAGAGATATATATATGCATATATACTTACAGCAACAGAGGCGTCCCGTGCTGCTACCGCAAGTATGTCTGCACAAGAAACAACTCCAGGGCATATCTTCTCAACCTGAGACTTGGCAGCATCTATGACTTCGTAACCTCTCACTGAACCCTTATTAGGTCTGGCATTCCTTTCGCTTGTGGGGGTTGCATTTTCATCAAGTAAGATGGCCGCATCACAACCCTGTAGAAGAAAATTGCTATTTCATTATCATGGATAAATTCAAAATTTAGAATTCGTTTAAACTAGATCAAGAGTTTAAAGATAGAATAGACTATATTACAAAAATTTAAACTGAATAAAAGATTTAAAGACAAAATATGTTGAGTTACAAAAATTTAAAGTGAGCTATATTAAAAAAAAAAAATGAACTAAAACAATTTGGATCAAACTATCATGTTACAGAATAGAAGAAACCAATGCTTCCTCCACCCCTACAATCATACACATTATTTCCAAAGTAAAACATATTTTTATGATTTAATTAATTAATTAAATAAATCATAAAACCGCCATACAATAATTAAATAATTACCTGAACAAAGCAATCGTGAAAATGGAGTCGAACAAGCAATGCGGCCATGCGGCGCTCACGGGAAACTGCCTGTCTAATAGAATTTCTGATGGTACTTAGTGCGTTCGGGCAAGTTTTGTCGTAAAATGTGGGAGACAACTGAGCATTACAAGGCTCGTTCAAGAGCAACAAGGACAAGAGCACGAGAGCTGCAAAAGTATTGCGACAATTGATCGTTGATGAACTCATGGCAACCAACCAAGAATGCTTTGCCTTTTTTTTGGTTATTTTTTTTAACGCAACAAAGTACTGATGAAATGTAATTTAATTTGGAAATAATAGTGAAAAAGATGATTTGTGAAAGCTTGATGGATGTTAACCACATATAACATCCCCGCATGCCATTCATTGAGGCCAATTATAAAATTAAAATTACAGTTGAAATGGTACCTGAAATTTTGAACTAACTATCAATGAAAATCTGAATAAGAATGTGGGCCACAAGAAAACAACTTCCAAAATCAAAACAAAAAAACAAGGCATATTTCATCTACTAGAGTACTTACATTTTTGCATTGCCTCTTGGATGGAACATACCAAATTACTTTGCATTGATCTGACCATTTCTTGGGGTTTTATATATATGCAATCAATAGTTGCATAATGGCAACTTGGAAAGTAGTTGAGAGATATCCCAAATAATATGATTATGAAATCAAAATACTTGAGAAAACAATTTTTTTCTTTGTTTTTGGTTGGGGGGGTTGTGAGTGAGGGATTCAACTTACATCTTCATTTTTACCTTCACAGGATCCGTCCTTGTCAATTCCATCAGAAGAGTCAGTCGGGTCTGTCCCATCATCCATTGTACTTGAGAATATAAGCCGATATATTCTAGGATTACGCCAACCAGTTGCAAGGTATTGACCTTGAAGAAAAACCAATTCCTTGAAATAAAAATCTGGACTGTAATGTCCGAAACAAAGAACCTTGGTAAATCTTCCCTTGCAAGGGCACTTCCGAACTCTTACTGACCAAATACAAGGGTGACTTCCAAGAATACTCATTATATCCTGCATGGTACCATATCAGTGCACCAGAATAGTGACAACTTTATTAAGCTGGTAAAGTCTTAAAAGATTAATATAATAATTGACAAACTTCGCTAGCAGAGAACAAGAAGATGCACCATCAAAAATTTCAAAATAATCCACCCATGCCAACAAAAGCACCTAGCGTATGTACTTTTTTTTTAACCAATATTTTTTAATCACTTAGGACCCTGCAGTTGTACAAAGTGTTTATATTTGAAAATATATATGTGTATGTATATATATATACAAAGATAAGCTTTACAAGTTTGGCACGTCCTAGAGCGTCGATGAATGTTTGTTTTTGATGGTATCTTCTTAGAAGTTCTATACTTGGGCAAAACATTCAGCTGCAAGTTCAGGTAGCAAAATTGCTGGGGAGTACTGGTGGAAAACTTTGGGTC
Organism: Vitellaria paradoxa; assembly: GCA_019916065.1. Taxonomy (NCBI): domain Eukaryota; kingdom Viridiplantae; phylum Streptophyta; class Magnoliopsida; order Ericales; family Sapotaceae; genus Vitellaria; species Vitellaria paradoxa. The sequence goes on from CM034237.1 coordinate 1,271,671, forward strand.
TGATTACTATTTAGCTTTACCAATTCTTGTACAGCACAAATTAAAAAATATATATATATATTTTCCAGGAAAATTTTGATTTACACTGACACAAAAAAGCCTAAAATAAATTTTTCGTAAAGAGAAATGAATAAATTAACAAACTGGTTAAAGACGGTGTACTTTTAAGTTAAAAAAAAATAGTTTTGCATTGTGTAATTTACATTCATGCATTTGTACCCCTCGATCGAAAAAAAAAATCACTGCATAATTATATGACCTGACTAAAATCTATATACCATATGTGCTTCGGCCAACGAAATTAAACAAATAACAAGAAGAAGAAGAAATTCTATGCCTAGGCAGCATAACTTTGATCAGTCTCAGATGACAAGTCTTGGTCTTCTTTAAAATTTTCCACACCTATAGTCTGCTTTCTTGGAGCGACTGATGAATTATATATGTACACAGAAATCAAGTACAAATTGTGAATAACAATCTATTTTCATAACTCGATTTAAAAAAAAAAAAACAAAACCAATTTTTTTGTATTTATTCACTAAACAGGGCATTTGTATATATTTTCCAACCCGAGCCATAAAATGCTTCTTCATCTTCACTCCCGGATGAAGAATCTGGCAGTGAAGACAAAGAGGCATCAAATTTAGTAGAGAAGAAACCAGATGGGAGAACGGATGCCTTTTTCTGAGGCCCCCTCAACATTATCACCCCTAGCAAATGGAGAAACAGATGCCTCTTTCTCAGCCCTCTCAACACTATCACCCCTACCAGATGAAGAAACAGATGCCTCTTTCTCAGCCCCCTCAACGTTATCACCCTTTTCTTTGATCTGTCTTTGGAGTCTTTCTATTACGCCCATCAACTCGCAGTTCACCTGTTCACAGGGGGATATATTCCGAAAATAAACTACCCAATAACTCCAGAAAAGAACTACACATAATAAAGGGATATGCTATTCCAAACCTGAAGATTTGCTAAGAAATCAAATATGTCAGTGTATTGCAAGTGGGGCACTACATGACATTCTTTAGAGAGCGAGGGTTGCGTCTACCCAAACATTTCCTCTCTCTCACAAAACGCTGCCCAGTAAAGGCACCCTCGAGACAGCCTTGGAAAAAATTGTGGCCGCAAGGTGTTTTCAAAAGCAAAGTCATTACTTCTTTACAAATCAAGCAAGTGAATCCTGCATATAGGTGCTTAAAATATCATATCACTCTGCATTTATAATTGTAAAAATAAAATTTTTATCATTTCCATCCTATTATAACAACAGGACTATATCTAAGAAAAAAAATGACGAGAAGTGGGGATGTGTGATCATACCTTTCAAGAGTTTCTTTGAGGATGTATTGTGTTCTTTCTTCCTTTCCAGCTCTTCGTCCTGAGGAAAACTGCCTGTTGCACCACCAATTTTACTAGTAGGTGGTTGCTTTTTCCACTTCCAAACACCACCTTCCCCCTGATATTCAAAAGTAGGACAATTAGCTAATAATGTAGAAATAAAATGTATTTAATGAAAATCAAAGGATATCTGCTCACATCGAAATCCCACGAAGGACTCTCCATCCTCTCCGTAATCTCAGTTGCCATTTTTAACTCGGGAATGATCGGCAGAACTCTAACTTTGTCACCATGTGGATCACAGAAATTATAATTGGTAGCATTTGTCATCAAAATAGTTATATTACGAAAGTAAAAAACATAATCATTATTATGCCCAAACCTTGTCCATGGTGGAGGAGAGCTTTCGCAACTCACGAACAAGAATCTACAGACTTTGAACCTCTTTTAAAAACAAAGTCATATCAATAAATTTTCCAAGGAAACAAACAGTCCACTAACAAGACGGTGATTTGATTGAAAAAGGTTACTTGCTCTCCCACTTTCAGCCAGCATTTTTCAATCCGATAATTATTAATCCATTAACAAGACGGATTGAAAAATGCTGGTTGAAAGTGGGAGAGCAAGTAACCTTTTTCAATCAAAGCACCGTATTGTTAGTGGACTGTTTGTTTCCTTAGAAAATTTATTGATATGACTTTGCTTTTAAAAGAGGTTCAAAGTCTGTAGATTCTTGTTCGTGAGTTGCGAAAGCTCTCCTCCACCATGGACAAGGTTTGGGCATAATTATGATTATGTTTTTACTTTCGTAATATAACTATTTTGATGACAAATGCTACTAATTATAATTTCTGTGATCTACATGGTGACAAAGTCAGAGTCTTGCCGATCATTCTCGAGTTAAAAATGGCAACTGAGATTACGGAGAGGACGGAGAGTCCTTCGTGGGATTTCGATGTGAGCAGATATCCTTTGATTTTCATTAAATACATTTTATTTCTACATTATTAGCTAATTGTCCTACTTTTGAATATCAGGAGGAAGGTGGTGTTTGGAAGTGGAAAAAGCAACCACCTGCTAGTAAAATTGGTGGTGCAACAAGCAGTTTTCCTCAGGACGAAGAGCTGGAAAGGAAGAAAGAACACAATACATCCTCAAAGAAACTCTTGAAAGGTATGATCACACATCCCCACTTCTCGTCATTTTTTTTCTTAGATATAGTCCTGTTGTTACAATAGGATGGAAATGATAAAAATTTTATTTTCACAATTATAAATGCAGAGTGATATGATATTTTAAGCACCTATATGCAGGATTCACTTGCTTGATTTGTAAAAAAGTAATGACTTTGCCTTTGAAAACACCTTGCGGCCACAATTTTTGCAAAGGCTGTCTCGAGAGTGCCTTTACTGGGCAGCGTTTTGTGAGAGAGGAAATGTTTGGGTGGACGCAACCCTCGCTCTCTAAAGAATGTCATGTAGTGCCCCACTTGCAATATTGACATATTTGATTTCCTAGCAAATCTTCAGGTTTGGAATAGCATATCCCTTTATTATGTGTAGTTCTTTTCCGGAGTTATTAGGTAGTTTATTTTTGGAATATATCCCCCTGTGAACAGGTGAACTAGGAGTTGATGGGCGTAATAGAAAGACTCCAAAGACAGACCAAAGAAAAGGGTGATAACGTTGAGGGGGCTAAGAAAGAGGCATCTGTTTCTTCATCTGGTAGGGGTGATAGTGTTGAGGGGGCTGAGAAAGAGGCATCTGTTTCTCCATTTGCTAGGGGTGATAATGTTGAGGTGGCTCAAAAAGAGGCATCCGTTCTCTCATCTGGTTTCTTCTCCACTGTATTTGATGCCTCTTTGTCTTCACTACCAGATTCTTCATCTGGGAGTGAAGATGAAGAAGCATTTTATGGCTCGGGTTGGAAAATATATACAAATGCCCTATTTAGTGAATAAGTACAAGAAAATGGTTTTCTTTTTTTTTTTTTATCGAGTTATGAAAATAGATTGTTATTCACAATTTGTACTTGATTTCTGTGTACATATATAATTCATCAGTCGCTCCAAGAAAGCAGACTATAGGTGTGGAAAATTTTAAAGAAGACCAAGACTTGTCATCTGAGACTGATCAAAGTTATGCTGCCTAGGCATAGAATTTCTTCTTCTTCTTGTTATTTGTTTAATTTCGTTTGTTGAAGCACAAATGGTATATAGATTTTAGTCAGATCATATAATTATGCAATGATTTTCTTTTCGATCGAGGGGTACAAATGCATGAATGTAAATTACACAATGCAAAGCTAATTTTTTTTTTTTACCTTAAAAGTACAACGTCGTTAACCAGTTCGTTAATATATTCATTTCTCTTTACGGAAAATTTACGAGTTTTAGGCTTTTTTGTGTCAGTGTAAATTAAAATTTTCCTAGAAAATATATATATATATATATTTTTAATTTGTGTTGTACAAAAGTTTGTAAAGCTAAATAGTAATCAGACCCAAAGTCTTCCACCAGTGCTTTCCATCAATTTTGCTACCTGAACTCACAACTGAATGTTTTACCTAAGTATAGAACTTCTAAGAAGATACCATCAGAAACAAACATTCATCAACGCTCTGGGACATGCCCAAACTTGTAAGCTTATCTTTGTATATATATACATACACATATTTTCAAATATGAACATTTTGTACAACTGGAGGATCCTAAGTGATTAAAAAATATTGATAAAAAAAAAAAAAAGAAAGTACATACGCTAGTTGCTTTTGTTGGCATGGGTGGATTATTTTGAAGTTTTCGATGGTGCATTTTCTCATTCTCTGTTAGCAAAGTTTGTCAATTATTATATTAATCTTTTAAGACTTTACCAGCTCAATAAAGTTGTCACTATTCTTGCGCACTCATATAGTACCATGTAGGACATAATGAGTATTCTTGGAAGTCACCCTTGTATCTGGTCAGTAAGAGTTCGGAAGTACCCTTTCAAGGGAAGATTTACCTAGGTTCTTTGTTTCGGACATTACAGTCCAGATTTTTATTTCAAAGAATTGATTTTTCTTCAAGGTCAATACCTTGCAACTGGTTGGCGTCGTCCTACAATATATCGCTCCTCTAACCTCTCATCCCCATGAGTTCCCATGACCCAAGAATAATCAACAAATCCCTCTCCTTCTCTCTGTTGACGAAAAGCTTTATATCACTGCGTAGATATTTATTGAGACAGATATGGATAAAAAATAGCGTGCAGATACAAAATCCCGAGGCTAACATATGAGGTAAGCCAGAAATAGGGCTTCTGTTTATGGGGGAATCTAGTATGACGCAATAATTAGTAATAAATGACGAGAAGTGGACTTCTAATTGAATTTTCAAAACAATTCTCCAAGTTTATTGGGCAGCAAATAAGGCGTAACTTGGAGCTTAATTGTTTAAAAAATTTTTTTAAATTTTCAAACTTCTAATTTTTTTGAAATTCTAAAAAATTCTTACACTTTTAAAATTTTATCAAAATTCGTTTAAACAAATGATTATACTGTGTTATAACGAATTTTGATAATTTAAAAAAAAAATGGACTAATATTTTACCAAAAAATTTTACAAAATTCTAAAAGTTTTTAAGATCCTCTCCTAAAATTTTCTCACGTCACTTTATATAATTTTTAACAACTTTGTATCAAATCAAATACAAATATTCAACCATTATTTAAAAATATTTTTTACACTCCAACTTTTAAAAAATTTGACTTATGTTAGCTTTTGATTTTTTTTTTTTTTACTTCAAACGGCCCTCTACCTTAACTTAAAAAAAGTAATTTTTCACATTTTTTTATATTTAAAAAGTCAATTTGATCTCTATTATACAAAAACTAGTATTTGCTCGTGCCTAAAGGCACGCATATAAATAAACCCATTAGATCAAAATTAAAATAAAAATTATAAAAAATTTGAGCAGTATTCAAAAAAAAATCAACATACTTTAAAAAGTTTGAATTCCAACTCCTTGTATTTTACGTGAATAAAAAAAATAAAAAAATATATAATGCTTCCAAGTGAGCAATTAAATGAAAAAAAAAATTGTAAAAGCTAAATTCGATACCGCCAATGTGTAGATGTTACAGGAATAAATTTATGAAGAAAAAAATAAAGAGTCTTTAGTTTTTTGCAAAATTAATGGTTAAAGATATATTGGGTCTAATCAGAACCTCAAAAATGCTAACTTGGGTTTGTTTAAATATATATCAAGTTGAATAGTAAAAAAGTAATAATACCTTTTATTAAAAAGAAAAAATCGAAAAAAAAAAATTTAAGTAACCTAAACCCCACTATAATACCTTATGAGAAATTAAGTGAAAAAAAAATAATGGAAAGAAGGACAGAAAAAACAACTTTACTGTTTCTTAATATACATCTAGGTCACAAAAAAGCAACTTTACTATCGCGTGAAGGTCGCATACATTGCCACCCTCCATGCCTATGCCCTATGGCTGTGGATGGAAAAAATCAAAAATAAACAAAGGCAATACAGTTACATCAAAAATAATTTTCAGTTACTAAAAAAAACAAACACAACATAGAGTGGTTATTGCACTTACATTCTTTGTATTCTACTGAACTCAGCCATTAAATTTTGAACATGGAACAATAAAGGGACACTAACCCAGAATAATAAAGAGTGCCATTAACTCATGGGAAAATCAATCTCAACCATCATTTTAATGAGATAACTAAGGGACACTAATTTGAACATGAGACAAAGAAGGCATACTAACCTAGATGGCAAGAGTCGATCAATCTTAGCCACTAACCTTAAGGTACATATACTTTTTATCAAATAATTTGTTGATCATTTCCCTCCCTCTGGTATTGACTTATTAATACTACATTTTTTTTTTTAATTTTGTTTCAGGTAATGCGAAGAAAAAGACATGTTACTTTGTGTTGAATGAAGAAAATAATTTAATTAGAGCCAACTAGTGAAATATATCAACGTAACTACTCTCAAGTAATTGGATTAAATCTCGTCAACGAAGAATAATCTACTTCAACAAAATCTCCTTTTATAATAGTTAAAAAAATCTTACTAAAGAAACTGATAAATTGGAAAGGGGGAAGGAGTACTTTTTTGGAAACCCCAACTTAACATATCAGGTCAAAAACTTGATGGTGAGGGTGGGCATAGCAATACACACAAACCATCTATATTACGATATTGCTCAAGTGATGGGACAGTTGTCTCATGTGGCATTGAGAGGTGGGGGGTTTGGGCGGAAAGAGGAAGGGGGGCATTTGTCCCGTGTGGCTTTTTGTAATTATTTTGTTTCTAACGCAAGGGGATGGGCGAAAAAGCCATCTCATGGCTCTTTTTTTTTTTTTTTTGGGACAGATTTTTGATAGATTTTTCATTTGATTAAGTTTAAAATAAAATAATAGAAATAAATAAATAAGAATAATTAATTTTTATAAATAAATTTACTATATAATAATTATTTAAATACATACACTTTTACACTATTTGTGTCATCTATATAATAAGGAAGTTAAAGAATTTGAATTTGATTTATTTTTAACTGTTCATTTACTTAATGGTCAGGATTATTTTTCTTTTCCTTCCAACTTTAGCTATCTTTTCGGTCACTTTACATAAAAATACACTCTATTTTTAACTATTGGATTTACTCAATAGTCAGGATTATTTTTTCTTTTCCTCTCTAATTTAGTTCTCTTTCCAGTTATTTCACATGAAAACACACACTCTTACTCCTCTCATATTTTCTTGAATATTTTTTTATAAAAGTTTTAAATTAATATTTTTTAAAATATAATAATATTTGTAATAAATAATAAAATTTTACACATTTATTAAATACTGTATAAATACTTTAATCTCTTTTGATTAGTGATTTTTACTTTTATATATCATTTTTATTGTTTTTCATGTAGGTTTGTTTTACAAATTTATATTTGAGCTCTTTGCAGGCTAAATTATATTTCTATACCTTTGGGCACGAGTAATTTCCAGTATCTTATAAATATGAAAGAGTGACATAACCTAAGAGAATTATGGGCCAAAATACTTAAACGTGTGCCAGCCATTACAATATCAATACAAAATCCAAATGAAAACTAAATTTCAATGAATTAAAAATGGGGCAGAGTAGCATACAACAAAAATTATCAGAAAAAACAGAAATTGTCTTACATGTATCACAAACAAATCAAATACATTTTGCTCTATTATGATTCAAGTAGTGTTATACCAAGCCCTTAAACTTTAACAATTATATAAGAAATGAAGAAATGAGGACTCATAAGACTGATCAAATATGCATAAACGTTGACAAACACAAAGTAATTTCCACGACATTTATATATAATCATACTATCGCAATTTCTAGTTTTATTGAAATGGCACAAAATAAATTCAATTGGCCAAAGAGAAAATTAAACACATACGTGGAGCTAGAATGCATTTTCTAATGAGAGATAGAAAGTTAAAAATGAAAAATTCAATGATAAAACATGCAAACATATTACCATGATTGGGAGCCCAGTATTTTCAGACACTTTGGAAGGCTTCTCAAGAGATTAGATGGTTGTGCTTGACATGGAGAGAACAGCAACTGACAGCTCTTTTCTAGAAATAACTCCATCCCATTTTCTATGTCCATTTCGTAATGCAGAATTTCCTCTACCATGGGCTACATTTATCAGCACTTTGAGAACAAATGCCATAAACTGCTTTTAATTAAAGGTTGACGATGATTAAAACATTCGAAACTAAATTATAAAAGGAATAACTAAATATATCCACTATACAAAAGATAACAAAATATTTCGAAATGAAACTATGTTTTTAGGCCTCAATTTATAGGTTGAAAGGAAAAAAAAAAAGCACAGTTTTCATGTGTTGCCAAATAATGATAGAACATTAATATTGCAATAATCAATAGGACAAAACAGGCTCTAATCAATTTGGCACATGAAATGTGAGGGATCAAATGAACAGGCTCTAATGAAACATTGCAATAATCAATCGAACTGGTGAGATCCTTGTCAGCATCTAGATTTTTTACCCAAAGAGAAAAAAAGGAGGCACCTGCCCTACTCTACTAAGACACCGTGATGTAGCTCACAGAATCGATGGACAGAAAGAGCACTGTTTTCTTCATCATGAACTACATGAGCACTATTTGCTTCTAATTTGATTGATGGATCCTCAGATTGATCATACTACCTGTTCAATGTTACACCAAATAAAAATTACCAAATGTGCGTAATTCTTATATTTATTTTATTTCATTCAAACCTGATGATGCACTGTTGAGCAAGGAAAAGCCACACAGAAAGTTTATCATTCACAATCTAAGAATGGTTAAATTTATTGATGAGTAGTTGAGTTTTATTTATACACTACTTAAACTCTCATCCTAGTAAGAAACAAAATAGGGTGATAATAAGGCAAATTTAATTTTCATTTCATAAAAAAGTTAATATATTTATGCTTCTATTCAAACAAATCCTAATGCGTTCTTTTGTTTTTCCACCAGGAGGGTCTTTTGGAAACTCATGCATACTGGCAAGGTTTGTGAGAGTTTCATGAATAAAAACAAAATTTGCAACTCTAATTTTCGTGATTGCGTTACATAGGTTATCTGAAACCATTCTACTGCCACCGCTAACATTACTGATATGTATTCCAAACCGTATAAACTAAGACCGTAAGGCCCACACTTTCCAAGCACGCTTCTAACAAAAAAAAAAATCTGCTAATAGCATCTTGCAAATTCTCATGAAAAGGATTTAACCAAAAACTTCCTCCTATTATCCATTCATGTATTGTAGATATACATACATAACATAAAGCGTGATCTTCAGAATAACTCAAAGAAGGCCAAGCCAATTAGACGGTTAAATGACAATTTATTTAGAAAAGTCTAGATGAGGTTCCCAATTTCGTAGATACATTGTCCCATATCAAATAAGCTAGGCAGGTTGCAATCTAAAAAAAAGGTAAAAACACAGTATATGTGTGTGTATACAACAAAATTTGGAAAGAAATAAGCAAGAAGAAAAAGGGAAATTATATAATAAGCAACACCCAATGAAATAAGTTAGCAAAGAACATTAAAGACCCAACCATTCAATAAAACTTGGAACTTTATTCACATCATTACTAATATCTATTTGGAAAACAATCTAGAGAAGTGGATAACAATGTAGATAAAATCAAACCTCTTCTGGGAAATGAATTCCAACGCATGTTGAACCAATGAGTAAAGATATTCAACCTTGTGACTGTACAATGGAATCGAACCCTGAAGCAGTAGAGCAGCTACACAAAGCCAAAAGAAAAATCATACTCAGAACAACTAAAAATCAACCTCGAAATAAATCAAGCGTTACACAATTTCGAAAGGTACGAACCCCCGGAGAAATTCACAAACAATTACCCGTTGTCGTTGCCAGCGATCTTGCCGGAGCAAATCATCAGTAGGTACTGTCCATGGTTGTTCGAGAGATCGACGGCCCAATTGGACTCTAGGTCACAGAGTGGTTGCACCGTGTGGAATCCACCGCCGCCGGGTTCTTCTCCATCATTGTTGTTCATCTTCTGTTGAGCGCTTCAGAATGTCTATTCCCTGTACTAAATGTACTCCATTTAAAAACCCTAGATTTTCAATTTGGATCAAGAAATCAAAAACAGCCCAAAATTCGACCCATTTCTCGATGCTAGAGCATACTCTGCAGTTTTGTCAGACTTGAATCTGGATTTAGCTTGATCTTTTGCTTTGTTCTTCACTGGCACCCTTCCCTTCAATGGATCATACCCAACACCTGCGCTTTCGGCTTCTGGTCTAAGAGTATGTCGTTTCTTCTCTTCTCCTTCAAAAAGGATTTCGTTGTGACGGCTGCCGGACATGGGATTTGGACGATTGTGGCTCAACGTGAGAAGAGGAACCTTCCAAATACACTGGAACTCGGCAGACGAAGAAAGGACGCGATTAGACAGATTTGGGCGTAAACACTAACGACCCGATAGGATGCATCCAAAAGGCCCCCCAAAACTTATACCGGGTCATAAGTGTGGGTCCCACAATTTTGCTTCCACTTGGCAACTCCATTTCCTCCCTTTCTTGGTTTTCTCCCTCTCTTCGTTTTCTCGCAGATTCCGGCTTCTTCCTGATAATTTTTGGATACCTCCAGGGTTAGCTAAAAATTATCTAGCTTTAGACTCCTTATTTTTTGACGTTTCTAACCCTCGTTATCTTCCTTGAGCAACCCTCACACCTCTATCTCTTTAGTTGTTCCCGAGATCGTCTAGAGAAGGTTTATGGTGTGCGATTTTTGCGATTTGATGGGATTTTGTTGCGATCTGGTTTGAGTACTCAGGTATGGGTTCTGAACTCCTTTTTTCGAAAGGGATATGAAAGATTTCATTGCCTTTGATCTATTTCAGTCAAACTAGGGTATGTTTTGGACTAGTTTCAGTCGATATAAGGGTCTGTGATGTTTGGTTTGTTTGATTTGTTGAACTAGGGTTTTATTTGGTGATGTATGGTCTGTGATGTATAGTTTGTCGAACTAAGGTTTTATTTGGTGATTTTGTTTGATTTTTTTAGTGTTTGACAGATTTATGGTTTGTGTTCATATATTTGTTTTTGTAGGGGTTTCGTACTCAAATTTTTTTTTTTTAACTTTTGATGAGAATAAGTAATGGTAAAAGATAATATATGAGATTTAATACAATATAAATTTTTTTGGAATAATTTTTTTATTAAAATAATGTTAATTACCTTAAATAAATTTATAATGCCAAATATGTTTCAACCCTACAAGAAGGATGCCAAAAACCAACCCAGAACAGCTAGTTCAATTGGTAAAACTAGGAATTGGTTCCAAAAATAGTCCGGACATACCTCTAAACCCGTTCTTACAAAAAAATTGGTTTGATTTTGCAAAACAGCCAAAACCCACGGTTCAACCATCGACCTATAAGGACAGGGCCAGATTCACTTGAACAATTTGGTTAAATTGTTATATTAAATAGTAGTTCTAGGGTTTCAACCAGTATCCTCCTAAATCAACTTCAATTCATCAATGTTGCACCTTCTCAACCCTCCAATGCATTCGTCCTACTCCCCTTCTCTAATGACAATAAGTATTTTTGTCCTAATCCAATTCGACTCTGTTAGGCCACATGGAGTCCAACGAATCCACCATTGAATTAATTGTTTATGAGTGCTCTCCATCTGTTCCTAAAAGCCAAGACATCGTAGTGTGCCTTTTGTGTTTTCAATGACCTAGATATTTTAATACCATTGGACTGTGTTTTAGAGCATCTGTTTTATTGTGTGATTTTGTTGGTTTTGAATGAGGTGTTGAATGAAACAGGTTCTTAAACTAGCTTTCTCTTTGTTGGCAAGCCTACTGTACAAGCTCTTTTAATGCAGCTAGTAAATTTATATATAACTATAGCTGATGCCCAATTTAAATTCCAATGTTGCGCCGAAAATTATTGGACTCGATTTTATCGTTCAAGTTAAAATTTTTTGGTTGTATAGTTACTGCAAACCATTTCACATAGTTATCAAAATCAAATCAAATAGCTCTAATGGATGAAATTTGGTTCATCATTCTATGATTTTACCTTTATTAAAAATTTAGGCGACATTTGGTCTATTTTTTATTATTTATTTTACGTGTTTTATACTAGTATTTTATTCCATTTTGTGAAGCTGCCTGGGGTAGGTGATGTGCAAAATTTGTTGTGCTTTTCTGGCTGTGGGATTGAGAACAACTTTTTTTTTCTTTTGAATTGGGGAGATGAAATTATGAAACTCAGCAAACTTAAATTTTTTGCCTAACTTTTAATAACACAATTATTTGTTTTCTAGGACTAAGAATACATAATATACAGATTTATAGGATTGGTTTCTTTCCTATATTTTAAAGAATTGGTTTCTTATTTAAATTTTCCTTTTATTTGAGTTGTGATGAAAAATAAAAAGTATGAGATTTGAGAAAATAAAAATAATTAAATTAAAAAATTGATATATTGATGACTAATTTTTAATTTATTATATTTGTAAATCTTTTGAATTTTTATCTTGGTCCCCATTTTGTTATATATATATATTAGTAATTGCTCGTGCTTGAAGACATAAAAATATATTTTGATAAGTACAAAACTTGTATAACCTAATAACAAAGACAAAATATTAAAAAAACTTGTATAACCTAATAACAAAGACAAAACTTGTATAACCTAATAACTTATTATAGAAATTAACATGAAAAAAACCATTAAAAAAATAGGTGTTTTGTGTGTGTATGTGTTTGAAGTCTTACTCATTGAACCCTTTGTTAGCTTTTTTAGGATGGCAAGACTAAACAAAAAACAATTAAGGAAAAGAGAAGAGAAAGAAGCAGTTGTTGCGTTAACAACATTCATTCATGCTGCAATAGGGATGTTTCGTCTATACTTATTCATCCTATCCACTGCACAATATCCTCGCCCCGAGTGTGCGCAGAATCCTGACTTCTACCAAACATAAGTCAATGCCGTCAATAGGCTCATCAATGGTAATGAGGTTGAATGCCACGAGCAGTTGAGGGTAAGTAGACGTACATTTTTTAGATTGTGCTGTTTAGTTCGAAATGTTAGGTTAGGGGACTCGAGGTTTGTATGTCTTGAGGAAAGGGTAGCTATTTTCTTGTGGATCCTTGCACACTATACAAAGCAAAGGCGTACCAAACATCAGTTTTGGAGATCGACTGAAACAATAAGTAAGCATTTCAATGCGGTACTCCAAGCTGTGTTACGCCTTCACAGAATGCTTCTAGTTACTCCCGATCTTGTACCTGCAGACTACCATGACCAACGATAGAGTTGGTTTCAGGTACACTTATGTCTTAAAAGGATCCTAGCTATCCCTTTTGGTTTCCTCAACTACCCTATGTAAGTACTCATAATAACACATTCTTAAATTATCGTAGAATTGTCTTGGGGCTTTGGACGGGACATTTGTGCCAGTTTATCCCCTGCAACTGATAGGCCACAGTATAGGTCGAGGAAGGGTGAAATTGCAACAAATGTGTTAGGTGTTTGCAATCGAGACCTTCAATTTGTGTTTGTCTTGTCTGGACGGGAAGGTTCGGCCACGGACTCTAGAATCTTCAGGGACGCAATCGCAAGACCCAATGGTTTGAAAGTCCCCCGTGGTATGTTACAATTCCACACCCGTAATTTGTTTTCCTTCCATTCCACTCCTCTACCCTCCCATAAACTATTTCAATATTTAACTTCCCTTGCTTGCAGGAACTTACTACATTGTGGATGCCGAATACACAAATAGGGAGGGTTTCTTAGCACCATACCATGGCCAATGATATCACCTAAACATTTGGAGGCAAAGTCACATGCCGACTAGCAAAGAGGAGTACTTCAATATGAAGCACTCCGCTGCAAGAAATGTCATTGAGAGAGTCTTTGGTGTCTTGAAAATGCGATTTACAATATTGAGGTCTCCCTCGTATTACCCAATTCAAACTCAATGTCGTATTGTGACAGCATGTTGTCTTCTCCATAACCTCATTAAAAGATAGATGCCTAATGATCCGATTGAGTTGGAGTATACGCGATGGGAACAAGATAACCTCCACGATGTCACGGTAGATGATGATCGAGTAACAAAAATAGAGACTTCTAATGAATGGACCACCAAGAGAGATGCATTAGCTACTACCATGTATAACCATTGGGTAGCAAATGGAGGGGGACAAGAGGTGCACCCCCTATGATTGATAGACTTTTTCTAAATGTAATTGTATTAAGAAGTATTTGTATTAAGAACTTATTGTTGCCAATTTGTATTAAGTGTTTGAAGAACTTGTACTCTATACATTGTAATGTCTATGGTGATTCAATTTCGTAAGCTTGAATTGTAAAATATTGTAATTGTCATGGCTTTAGTTCTTTACTTAATAATTCATGTTGGACTTTGTTGGCCAACTAAAATGCATGTGCAGTTATGGATAGCCAACAAGACACCCAACAACCTAATGTGTCTACAACTTCTACAAAAAGGACCCGTAGGGTGTGGAGAAAAGTGGAGGAGGATGCCCTAATAAAAGTGTTGCTGAATGAATTTTCAGAAAAGTGGAGTGGTGAAAATGGCTTTAGACCTGGTTTTTTTACCTTGATTGAGAAGGAGTTAGTGAAATTGTTGTCGGATAGCCACATTAAGGCCTCTCCCCACATTGAATCCAAGGTCAAGTATTGGAGACAAATGTACCACAAAATAAGTGACATTGTTGCACTTAGTAGCTTTGGTTGGGACGATGTCAACAAGCGGGTCGATGTGGAGCAAAGCGTGTGGGATGAGTTTGAAAAAGTAACTCATTATGCTTTTAAGGCCTATTTTGTTTCATTAAACTTTTAATGCCTACTCATTTCACACTTTATGGTACAATTTTGTCTCTATAAACTTGAAATTTTTGTGTAGGCTCACCCCAAGAAGGCTAAAGAGGTCTATGGGAAGTGTTTTCCATACTTTGAAGATTGGGTTATTGTCTTTGGAAATGATAGGGTGACCGGGGCTTTAGCGGACTATCCAACTCAAATGGAGGAATCAATTCCAGCTATTCCAATTGAAGAAGATATTGGGCTACACGGGAATGTTAGTGGTGGAGAAGGCTTAGGAGACGACTTCTATGAGCCATTGTTCGATAAAAAATTTCTCAATTCACCATGTGTGAACATGGGTGACACTCCTATGGGATCCACCCCCTTATGTCCACGGCTTAAGTTCCCCAACCATGGGTTCCACACCTCTGGGTTCCACTCCTACAAACTTAAAGCGACATATGTCAATCCCAATGTCCACTACGCCTCTGATTAATTACGCAAGCAAAAAGAGAAAGAAGAGAACAAGGATGGGTGATGAGGAAGACATCCGTGAAAGTATGGACATGTGGTGCAAGCAAAGCTTGGTGACTATGGACAAAATGGCCAATGCGTTGGGGTATGAGAAAGATATATCCGCTCGACGCTCGAAGATTCCAGGGGAGTTGGAGAAACTTGACCTAACATTGACACAACAATTCAAGATGGCTGCCATTATTGGAGAGAAAGATGAGAGAGTTGACCAATTTCTAAACACTCGTGATGATAGGAGGCAAGCTTGGTGTAAGGCCGTCCTCAACGGTCATGTGTTTGGTCCGGTTTAGTAACTTTGTGGGAAAATTTGAACGTAATTTTTTTAATGGCTACGAAATTCATGACTAACTCATTAGCTATTGGTTAATTTAAGAAATACTTTAAGTAATTGTAGTGATGATAGGAAGAAAGCTATTTTTTGAATGGTATAGTTACTGTATATGTAATGGCAGGTGTTGTAAATGCCTTTTTTGTACATGTGAATAAGAACTTATTCCATGCTTATTATGTAATGGCAGGTTAATGTGGTACTCTATTTTACTAGTTTTGGAAAGGCAATGATGATTCCTATTTTTGTTATTGAGCCCAGGTTATGTTATTTGTGGCCATGTTTACGTATGAAAAGGCAATATTGATTCAGTAACTCTTAGATTTGTCGGATACATAAACTGCTAGCTGTTTGATTATTTGATCTGGAGGTAGAAAGTATTATTGTTCCAATGCAGTATATAAATGATAGAATTTGAAGAAAAGCTCCTAATTTTTTACGTACCTTCTAAATCTTCTTTTTCCTCCTGATTTATGAACTTCCAAGGATTTTTTCCTCATTTCCTTATTAAGGTGACTCTTTTTCTTTATGGGTAGAAAACTACTTGGTCTTCACGAAGGCAGAGTCTTTTCATTTCCTAAACTAGATGCTGCCACTTAATTAGACTAAAATTGATTCAGATTGCCAGATTGTGGCAAGCAAATATTTTCTATTCACTGTTATTGACAATGGAAACCTGTTGCACCAGCACCAAGCAAAAAGGACTAGTAGTAACATAAAATTTTTTTGTGTTACATACATAATTAGTGTTGCACGAAAGCTCGGATGTTCTATTTTCTTGTTACTTGAGGACATCATTGAGGTGAGCATGCAAGAGCTTGTAAATTGGTCGGTCCACTAACTTCATGTTTGTGTGGAAAATTTTTTTTCTTTTGTTATAAGTTAGATTGTTTAGTTAGACTGACTAAGAAAGTAAAATTGTGTTTGCTACATATCATAAGTACTATGGTGCTTTGATTTGCTCTTGTGTGTTTATATCTCCAACCCCACCACCAAGTTTTGATTTACTGTTTTGGGTGGTTGTAATTACCAATTTTCATTTTTCAAAAAGAAAAAAAAAATACCATGGTGCTTCCACGGTAAATTTCTTTGGCTGTGTGTACTCCTGTTTTACCCAGCTCCCATGAAGAATGGATAAACAAAAGACAATAGAAAACCATATCCTACGTGAAGTTTTTTATACACATTGATGTTCAAATGGTTAGGATTGTTTTATATACTGACTAGGTGGTACGATAGTGGTTTATTCAACGTGGTTCTCTGATCATATTGTATCAAAATAGGGCACATTTTGAATTGAAAGATTACAAGAAATGGATATATAGAGTACAAACGCAATGGCATTTAATTTGACCAATATTCTCATGATCTAATGGCAGGTAAATCAAAAGATGATGCTTACCCTTACCGCCAGCATCATGTATTGGAGCCTTCATCAAGCACTGGAAAAGTCTAAGTCATCTACATCCCCCGCTGCTTCTGTTGGTACCCCTGTTATATCATCCCCCGCACCAACCATAAATGGTGAAGATGAAAGTTCTCTGGGTGGTGAAGTCTCAGGTTTGTCCATTGATGATGCCGCCTTAGATACTACGATCTCCTCACAGCTTGAAAATGAGAACACCCCTGTTGCTTCCAATGGTGGAGACTCTTTGCTTGTATCCTCACAGCTTGAAAATGAGGACGCCCCCGTTGCTTCCAACAGTAGAGTCTTACGAGTTATTTTTTTGGTTTTATTTTTGGATTTATTTTTTGGCTTCCAACAGTAGAGTCTTACGCTCTATTTGGGATCTTGTTCAAACGAAAGCCCGTTTTGTGCTTTCCGGGATTTGAGTCATTCATCTGTTTTGCTTATTCTCTACACCATAACCAAAATAATGTAGCTTTGATCTTTTATGTGTAAAGAGTCCAAGATTTTATTTTTGTTTGATAAAAATAATATTTGATAAAAACGTGTAGAGGTTGAATAAAATTAGAGATTTTATTTTTGTTTTTTTAAGAAAAAATTAAAAAATTGGAAAAAGTTAGATAAAATTAAAAAATTAATAAAAGTTAGATAAAATTAATAAAAATTAAAAATTTAATAAAATAGCTTCAAATTGTCCAAAAATAATTAAGTAGAGTGGGTTTTGTAATTTAATATTTAATTTAATGAGTAATCAAGTTTGGGACACTATAAGGGCAAAAGAGTCATTTAACTGATTTTTCCATCATTAACCCCCTCTTATTTATAAAATATCCAAAACAAGTCAAAAGTTATCCTCCTTTTTAATCTCTCATCCAAACTATCAACTTTTTTATCTCCCTCCATAAACATCACATCAATGTGGGCCAACCCTCTAAAATTAATACCCCATCTTATCTTATACCCCTTCTATAACTTATACTCCTAAAATTTTAGCACCATCCAATTGGAGCCTAAAAGAAAAACACAATCCCAACCGTTGATGGATGGAAGGACCTTCCTTGTATGTTTATAAAATATCTGAGCCGATCGTTGAAAAATTAAATTAAATTTTAACCCTTAATTTTAGTTTGCGAGGGGTATGTTTTTTAAAAATGTTATGTTTTATTATATAGGTATTGGATCTATATATATACATACACAGCTGACCACATGTTTCCCATCTTTTCAACGTACAAATTATGGGTTTAACATTTTGTTAATTATGTAAGATGCGAAAATGACAACGAACCGCTGGGTGGGTAATTGCCAACTCTTTCCAAACTAGAGGAAATAACAGTTTTTATTTACGGAAAATTTGTATTTAAGTCATCCTTTGTAATCTTTTAAGGCTATTAGTCATACCAAAAAAAAAGTATTGCTTTTAAGTCGCATTAATGCAGAAAGTTTTGTGTTTAAGTCACACTTTTGAGTGGGTCCCACGACTTGATTTTAAATATAATTTATAATATGACTTAAATGCCCTTTGTTTCTATAATTAACTGAGACGGAAGTTGCTGAAAATTGTGGTAAACACGAATCACGTTTTTCCATTTTTGTTTCCTTCCTTAGAAATTGCGTGAAGATATATGGTATATTTTTTATTTGAACAAGCATGTAATAAGATAAAAGTCGATTAAAAGGCCATAAATAGCTACAGGCAAGGATGCGAATAATGGTATATTAATGTTCATAATTTTTTTGTTGAATTTTACAAGAAGTACCACATACATATGGTACTGTTTTAATTCGGTATTATTTTTTTTATGCGGTACTGTTTTATTATGTGGTACTGTTTTCTATGTGGTACTATTTCCAGTAAGATGTATTATCGTATAAACACAGTACCAAATGTATCTAATATTCAAATACCACCATTAAACACAAAAAGAAGTACCACATACAAAGAATTGTGCTATTTTTATGCGGTATTATTTTTTATGCGGTACTATTTTATTATGTGGTACTGTTCTATATGGTATTGTTTCTAGTAAGATGTATTATCGTATAAACACAGTACCAAATGTATCTAATATTCAAAGACCACCATTAAATAAAAAAAAAAGTACCACATGCAAAGAATCGTGCTGTTTTAATTAAGTACTGTTTTTTATGCAGTACTATTTTTTATGCGGTACTGTTTTATTATGTGGTACTGTTTCTAATAAGATGTATTATCGTATAAACACAGTACCAAATGTATCTAATATTCAAAGACCACCATTAAACACAAAAAAGTACCGCATACAAAGAATTATCCTGTTTTAATTAGGTACTATTTTTTATGCAGTACTATTTTATTATGCGGTACTGTTTTTTATGCGGTATTGTTCTATGTGGTACTATTTCTAGTAAGATGTATTATTGTATAAACACAGTACCAAATGTATCTAGTATTCAAAGACCACCATTAAACACAAAAAGAAGTACCACGTACAAAGAATTGTGCTATTTTAATGAGCTACTGTTCTATATCGTACTGTTTCTAGTAAGATGTATAATCGTATAAATACAGTACCAAATGTATCTAGTATTCAATGACCACCATTAAACACAAAAAAGTATCACGTACAAAGAATAGTATTGTTTTAATGAGATACTGTTTTTTATGTGATACTGTTTTTATGCGGTACTATTTTTTATGTGGTACTATTCTATATGATGATGTTGGCTCGCATGGATGGTTTGTGTTATGCATCGATTGATATTTTTATGGTAGTATGAAAATAGTACCGGTACTGTTTTCAAAACAACACCATAAATTATAAGCAGATGACAAGTTTTGAGCAAGAGAAATCCATGGGGTTGATTAGCATTTTGAGCTATCTTTAAAACAGTACCGGTATTGTTTAAAATCAGAAAAAATAAAGATACTAAGAAATGATGATCGATTTAAGTTTTTCTCAAACAGTTTTGATTTTGTTTCCAAAAATCAGTTTTGCTTGCTTTGTAAATAAGATGGAAAGTCGCAGAATTAGGTTTCTCCCAAACAGTTTTGATTATGTTTCTAAAAATCAGTTTTGCTTGTTTTGTAAAGAATATGGAAAGTCACAGAATTAGATTTTTCCCAAACAGTTTTGATTTTATTTCCTAAAATCGGTTTTGCTTGCTTTGTAAAGAATATGGAAAGTCGCAGAAGTTATAAGTGAAGTGTGCACTATTTTCGGATAAAATTGGTAGTTTTGAAATATAGTGAAAAATGCGTAATGTCCTTTTTTGTCTTTTTGTTGCAAGTGTGACTTATTCACAAACAAATTTTTTGGGTATAACTTAAATCCTTATAAGCCTATAAATAGTAATCGGCCTCCAAAAATTCCTTTTATTTATGGCCTACGATACCGTACTTCTTTAAAGCTATGTTTGAAATATAAATTTATAAGGAGAAGATAAAATTATTTATATTTAATTTAATTTTTAATTGATAAAATAAAAAAATTAACAAATACATACTTATTTTTCTGATACTCCAAAAAAATTAAAATTTAATATTTTTTTATTTAATTTTACTTCTCTAATGTTTTTTCATACAACTTGTTTTTCTATGAAAATCTCAATCCCAAATGCACTGTTAAGAGAAACTACAATGGGCAATGAAAATGTTATACATTTAACACTAGGGATTGGTAAAGGTGCATTTGGAGTGTCAAAAATAAATAAATAAACTTTTTTATAATTTTTTCTTGGTGTTGTCACATGTCACTTGTAATAAAAATTATGCATTTAGTAGAAATTTGTAAAAGTTGGAGAAATTTGTAAATTTTTATTGTAAAAAAAAGTAAAAGAAAACTAAAAAAAAAAAAAAAATTAGAACATCAAAAAATTAATAAATTTGTTAAAAAATTTTCTACTCCAAACAAAGCCTGAATTTTGTGTGGAATTGACATTGGTGCCTGATCATATAGGTTATAATATTCTTCAAATACTAATTCAAACAAATGAATCTATTGTTATATTACATAAGAAAATTCTGCACAAAAAATCGAAAAGGAATGGATCAAGGGGTGCAATATATTTGAATTGGCTAATAAACTTTACCAAAAGCATTCTTTAATTACAAAACAGCTAAAATTCAGTCTTTTTTATTATTTTTCTTTTGATAAGCTTTTTTAACAAAATATTATTTTATATTTATATACTAAAAATTCCGACTTAAACGAACGAGCAACTACATTAAATAGATAATTTCAGTCATTGTTATACTGTTCATCTGTGTTTCCTCTACGCTTGTAAGGTTTCTTTGATTTTTAACCTTACAAAATTCTCATATTTCTCTCATTTTTATGTTTGATTTTCCAAGTTAGTATGAAAGAAAATAAAAATGAGGAAGAAATGAATTTTTTTTTTTACATTTTCTTTTCTCTCTCTCTCTCTCTCTCTCTCTTTTGTTCTATTATATAGCTGGTGTACTACTATTTTTTTCTCTTTCTCTCAGAAATTAAATGAGAATAAATTATGCTTTTTTTATTTTATTGTATATTTTCATGTAAAATAAAACATAAAAAAATAAAAATATTTTATTCGGAAGTTCTTGCAGTTTCATTTTCTCCTTTTTTTTTTCTTCCAAATAAAACATGAAACTATTTAAAAAAACACTTGCCATGACCCCAGCATAGCTATAAAATGTGTTCTATTGCGGAGATGTTAAACCTACTCCAACTACATTTTTAGCTAAGTTTTAGTTTTGATTCTCCGACTACATTCTTAGCTATAAAATGTGTTCTATTACGTACACTCAAATCATCGTTGAGGAACAGCTAAATTTAAGTTTTTCAAAAATTGAGGGAAGTTATAAAATAGTCAAACGGGTATATACCATTAAGCATTTACTTATCTAGGCATTAGCATAATAGGAAGTTGAAAAATAATAATAAACACCTATGTGCATGTCTAGGACCCATAAATGAAATTTCTTCTTAATTCCCCCCCCCCCCAAAAAAAAGAAAAGAGCAAGGAGAAGAATAATGAATTAATTCATTTGAAATTCAAATAAAAATTAATTTAGGGTGTGTTTTGTATGGAGCTAAAAGAGAGTAAATGTCATATTTGTAAAATTTTGCCTATATATTTTCAATTAATATGGTTGATATAATTCATTAAAAATTAAAGAGGTTAATATTTCCCACTCTCGAGTGGTTAAAGATTAAGTTTTTAAAATGAGAAATTAACCAAAAAAAAAGTGGAAATTTGAGGGAATAAAAATTATCAATTATATGTTTATACAATTACTCCGTTAATTTTTAATTCCATACCAAAAGCAGTCTCAGAATATTATACATCCGTGCCCCTATTATTTCTATTCCTTTATTTTATAGTTGCTCTACTTAACAAATTTAACTTTTTTTTGTTAACATTTAAGTGAGAAATGGATTATGTTAGACATATTGGTTGATGGTGTGATTTAAATGCAGATTGGGCTCTAGTTAATGACACGAGCAACTCTCTCTCGGTCCGTCAAATTTTTTAACACAAGTAACAGATAAATGGGCTGGACTGACATTTCAGTTCAATTGGCCTTGCTTTTGTTGCGGATCCTGTCAAGTCATTTGACCCATACGATGCATTTGGCCCAAACTTGAGTAGGCTTTTCCTCCGAAGTACCTCATACCATCTCTACACCCTTCTTTCCCAACGTTGGACCCCCCACTCTCAAGATCATAGGCCTCAGGGGGGTTGGATATATAGGCAAAGCGATGACTGCACCATATTGTAAAGCTAAAAAATATCTATGCGTTTGGAACGAAAAAAAATAGTTAAATTTAATAAAAATTATGTTTATAATTCAAATACTAAAATAAAAAGTGAATAATTTCTAAAAAATTTCAATATTTTTTAACAAATATCAGAACTTCAAACGAAACCTAAGTGACTATTTGAATTACTAAATTTTGATAAAAAATAAAAATAAAAAATATAATAAATCATTAATTGTTGGATATTTAGTGTATTTTTTGAAAAGTAAGAAAATTTTGATAACAATTAAATAAGCTTGTAAAAATTAGAGAAAATAGATAAAAGTTATTAAAAATAAAAATAAATGATGATGTCAAAGATTTCGGTGTGAAGAAAATTGAAAGAAAATTAAAAACAATTGACAATTTTAAAATTTCTTTTATCAAATTTAACATTCCAAACGCATACTAATATAGCATAATATACCCTAAACTCAAACTTCTGAGTTAGAAAGTATCTCATACACGATATATTATCATTTATCACCCAGTAACGGTTTCCAAAGTTCAAAAATCACTCACCTAACATGAGTTCTAAATCATGCCGGCGCTTGCGCAGTATTTGGTGGATAAAAAACCAGTTTTGATACATCAATTTGTTTTTCAAATGCACGAAGCATATAAACGTACCCGTAAAATCTCCAGCTGTCACTTCAGATCATATTTAGGCATCTTCAATTGGGACACAAACAATCAAATTTATTCCTCTGTTCCAGCCTAACCCCAACCGCCCCCCCCCCCCCAAAAAAAACACTTTCCCCAATTACAGTATTTTGGATAAAAAGAAACCTTAATTGACAACACCAACTAATAATCCATAAATATGAAATACAAAAAAGATGAGTCCAATAATCTCGGAAACCATCCTTCACACAAAAATTAGAAACCCCCCCCCCCCCCCAAAAAAAAAGGCCTTTCGAGATTGTCAGAAAAAACTGAAACAATACTCAGAAACATCAGTACCAAGCTCAATAACGATACCTGCCCCTGTCCCGGTCACGGTCTCTGTCTCGCCCATATTCTCTGTCTCGATCATAATCATAGTCCCGATCCCGATCTTTCCCCCTATCCCTCTCTCGACTTCTACTCCTGCGCCAATCCCTATCATCTCGCTCCCGATTCCTAGTGCTTTCCCTGTCATCTCTATCTCTCCCCCTGTCTCTGCTTCTCTCTCTTCCGTCTCTGTCTCTGTCACTTGCAACTGTCACACAACAAATACTATTATACGTCAAGAGCAAAAATAAAGTCAGAAAAGATGATATAAAAGGAAAGAAAATGATTTTGAACACCACAAATGAGTCGATCAGTTCAGACATTTTTCTAGGTTTTCAACATTTTTTATCAATACTTAAAAAGGTTGGGTTTGGACCAAGAATTTGTCGAGGGATAGAGATTTTGTTTGGATTGTAATAGAAAATGAAAGGGAAAAAGCATGGAATTTTGGAAATTAAAATTAAATAAAGTAAAAAACTAATACATTGATGAATGACTTTATTTTATTATATTTTTTTAATCCATTCGTACAAGATATATATTTAGGATTTTATGTTTCCTTCTTTTTCGTACCTTTTTCCCCTCTCTTTTCTTTTCTCTCACCAAATCCTCACTCTAAACAAACCCAAAGCATTCAAATGACATTAGGACCTTGGTCCTGGACAAATCTCAACATGACTTTGATGTATGCATATATATATAAAAAGGGGCCAAACAACACCTGGTCAACAGGGGAATAAATAAATCCCCAAAAGACTCAACAATCACAACCTATCTATATTGTAAGCTTAAGTTGTAACTATAACACTACTTTCAAATTATAGACACGAAATTTAAAAATAATGTTTTTGTTGCCTAAGAATAACACAAAGTCTAAGTAATTATGTCGAATGCCTGCAACCTATAGCATTGTACATTGTACCAAAACAGTTATATCACAAATACATTCATAGTAAGCACGTGTTAAATCAGTTTTTGCCTAGGATAGGGATCCCCAACCGTGTAGTGGAGTATCCTACTTTAAACTAGAAGTAAACCAGCACTACATGGGATCATTGAGCCCAGCAAATCCATTTAAAAGGTTCTGCAGTATTCACAAATCAAGTTGCACTATTGACTCCAATTTGACTAATCAATGACCACTTATCATAGCCCCAGTGCCAGTGCTATCTGAAAATGCCAATACCTAATGATTTACACTATGGAAAGCAAATGCTATAAGCAAATAATTAATAACTAAATAATTTAGTAACCCATTCAACTTTTTCTCTATTTCTTCCCTTTGTCTTCACAAGAAGAAATTGAAAACTAAATTATTAAGATCCAGTAGGATAAAGAAGAATAGAGACCAAAAAGTGATCCAAGTCAAATTCTAGAAAAGTTAAGAAGGATGCCATTTTATTAATAACAGAATGGCAGCGGCCGCCCCATTCATATTGTAGTGCTTTTGAGGCTGTCTATGATACACAAACCTACATTACAAGCCTGTGAATCATAAACCACAAGCAAAAGGAATACAAAATTGAGTCTCACTAGATTGGAATTACTAAAACAAGATGTCATGCAAATTGCTGAAAAATGTGGCCCAAAACAAGATGCCTCCAGTTAAAGCAGACACCAAAACTTTAAGAGGGGTGAGAACTCCCTAGAACGGATAAACAATCATTCAGAATAATACCTAGCTCCTCAACCTGCCATCCTGCACGCCCAGCACCAGGAAGCACCTGACCAGCTTCAGCCTGCTGCGTTTTAGCACGAAATTTCTTCTTGAGATTGCCAAATTCATCATATAGTTCACCATCATCCTGTGGTCAGATTAGAAATATGGTTAAAAACAAAAAATAATGCAAGTGCCTGTACTGCCAGTTCAACTTTATTTTACCGCTTCAGCCTCTCGCCTGCGTCTTCTAGTTTCCTCTATTTCTTCTTCATCAAGTTCTTTGTAACCACCGCCCCGACCTCCCCTACATGACGAGGAAAAAACTGTACAAGTCAATATTAACATCAATTCATTATCTCATCAATACATTTGAAGAATTCATCCTCAGGTACATCGAACCATGATATGCAAAAGAAGAAAATGTCATCTAGTAAAGTAGAACTATGTTTGCTCACTCTTAGAGGATGGAGGGATCAGAATTCAGAAATTAATTACAATGCATGAAGCCTTAGTGGGGAACTGGTTGTAGCACTTTGCAAAGGAAAGAGCAGCTTCTGGAGAAAGGTAATTGCTCTCAAAATATGGCTAGCAATGGAAGAATCGGGCATCTGGTCAGGGTAGAGGCCGTATGAGTTGGTTTGTGGAAAAGTACTCATGGTAGGTGGGACACCTTTTCTAAATTCCTACGCTTTCAGGTTGGGACCCGGGAGAGGGTGAAATTCTGGAACTTCCCCTGGTTGGATGGTAGGAATCTACAAGACGACTTTCCTGACCTTTTTTTAGCTAATTACAAAACTTAGACTAAGAGGAATATCTAGTATAAAAATCCTTACGGGAGGGAGGAACGGTGCTTATTACAATGTGTTACCAGCTACTTGACTTTAGAAATAAGAAAAAAGTCCGGTCTATATTAGATAATTTATTGTATTTGATAAAATTAAATAACCAATTACATAATCAAATTTCCTTTAATTATCAAAAAAATAAATTAATTAAAAAATTAGAAGAGACAAAAATTATTTACTATGGTTGATAATTAACTTAATTTATTGTATTAGATTTGTTAAAAGTTGTCATACATCAGCCCATCATAAAAGTTATTCCCCTTATACAAAGAGATAGACTTCCCTCACTTCATCACCTGGATTTTAAGGTTGAGACCCCTACTCTTATATATTGTCGGATTTTTTAAGAACGTCAAATATACCCGTATCCAATGGTACCCGCTTCGTTCACCCCATTCGGAAAGGATATGGGGATGTTAGTAGCAGGGATGAGGACGTGTACGGGTACGAGAATTGGAGGTGTTACCCGTACGGGAACAGGAAGGGGACGGGTATGATAGTCCCCGCTCCGCCCCATACCTATTTAAATATTTATTTATTAATTTATATATTTTTTAATTTTTATTTAATATATATAATATATATTTGTATTTAATATATATAATATTTATAATAATTTTTAATATTTATTTTATATATATAATATATAATTTGCAATAGTTAGTATACTTGGTGGGTAAACGGGACGAGGACAAATAATTCATTACCTAACAGGGACGGGTATAAGTAAAAATTTTTCTCCGAAATGTCCGAAATGGGGACAGGGACAGGGACCGAGAGAGGGACGGGGACGGGGACGGGGACGGGGACGGGTACGGGTAAAGGTAAAAGTATTGCTAAACGAGTACAGGGACAAGAAAAGTCATACCTGTCCCGTTGACATCCCTAGGCTTTTTTACATGGTATCAGATCAGGTTTTCAACTGAACCTCACCAAAGTGCACGCTTTGTTTATGTTCATGCGGGCCAACATAAGGGGCACTGTTAGAAGTTGTCCCAAATTAGCCCATCAGAAAAGTTATTCCCCCCATATAAAGAAATAGACTTCCCTCACCTTAACACCTAAATTTTAAGGTTGAGCCCCCTATTCTTACGCGTTGTTGGACTTCTTTACAAGATTAAATAGATAATTTATTGTATTTGATAAATTAGAGAAGCATTGAAGATGCATTAATATATTAAGCTTTGGCACATGTCTAATTTACCTTAGATGTTGGAAGAACTCTTTCAGCCTAGAACGTTCTCCCCCCCCCCCCGGGTTAGGTATGGAGGAGCATGTCCTGACTCTTAGTATTTGGCTACAAAGTATGGATACTTCAAAATGGATTTCATACTTCTGTATCAGTATCAAAAACTCCAAGATATGTTCGTGTCCTATTTTTTTATCATTTTCCTTCAAATATTACGATAAGAACAAACCCAGATTTATGCAGACGAAACTACTAAAATTGTAAAATCTTCCATCCAATATTTTGTTATGTCTTGCATATTGAATTATGTATTAAATTATTGAATTAGTTTTGCTGCAAATGTTATATTCATACATAAAGTTAACAAAACTTATATTTTTTATGTTATATTCCCACCATGTCTGTACCCTCATTTTGCACCCGTACCCATACCATGTCCACATACGTGCTACTCAGGAAAACAGTTAAATATGTGCATATACCATATAAATGCACACAGCATCATAAAATATATACATAATTATACTGTTATATTTCAACACGTACATACTTCATCTTGGGTAAATGGTACAACAGAATTTACTGCCAACACAAGGTTGAGGCCAGTATTAGTTTTTCTGTTAAGTAATACAGAAATGCAAAAGCCTGACATCATGGTCTATAGCACAGATATATGTAAAACCATATACATCACACCAGATGGATAAGCATCGCTTGTTAAAGAGAATAAAGTTATTCGGTCATTAACCAAAGAACTTTAAGTGACATAGTTATATGTGCGCTCATGGTGCCATATTGTGTGCGCGCGTGAACGTGTTTTTTTTTTTTTTGGGGGGGGGGGGGGGAGGGGTTGGTAGAAGTCAGTGGAGTTAGAAGATTTGTTGTCCATTTTTGTTGTTGATTTCCAATTGCTGGCTGGCAAGACAGCCAGAGACCTGCTCCAGTAGTTGGGTGGGTGAGTTATCAGAAGCTGATACTGTCACTGGTGACCAGTGTGAGAGCTCAAGAGCTGAGATGCAAAGCAGGCGGCAAACCTTACTGGCTTATGTATGTAACTATATTGGAAAATAAACCCTAAATTGAAGCAGGTCAAGCCATTCACAGAATGAGCTAGCTAGGTTCAACACAAGATCAGCCTTAATACAACTCCAGGTTTAGAATTCTGTCCAGCCTCAGGCCGACTAGTTCTCACTTAAAGCTCAACCCAAAATTACACATGCTGAGGGGCGGGCTTGTACTTAGTGCGGCTCTATTGGCATCCCTGTCTAAAACACGTAAATTAATAAATAACAAAGGTCAACAATGATGCATTTGACTAATTTTGTCCGGTGAGATTCAAGTTTAGAACAGCCAAAAGTTTAAGAGGCCTTAACAATTTGTATCCCCTTTTTAATAGCCCAAAAGAAACAATCAGCATCTGCAATAGAAAAAATGAAAGGGGCAAATAAAATAATAGCATGGCAGCACTCCTTATAAAAGATCAAAAACTCGTCGATTGTTTACCCAAGAATGTTTTATTTTCCAGCCATACATCGGCATGTCAACAAAGCTGTGATACAATACCTCACACCTCCCTCGTTGTGACCAGGTTTGTTAGTGTTGCATATGTTGCATTTTGTTCGCTTTGCCCAATTGATATTGCCACACCTGGAACAAGAAGTCGAAGGAACAAAGAAGAGGTTAACATTAACAATATCGCACTGAGTGTGGTTGTCTATAAACCCAACAGCTACTAAAACCAGCAAAAATATGCATTCATCTCCACATAAATAACAAGAATTTGTAGTGAAGAAAGCATAATCTAGAAAACAATAATCATACTTGGCATCAATAGACCCATAAAAATTACCAAAAAATAAGTTTGGAAGGGAATGGTTTTAGTTGAAAGAAAAGAGAAGAAAATGAGAGAATGAATTAATTTCCCTCTTCTCCCTAAGGTCTTATTTATAATAAAAAACTTATATCGCATAAGGAAAGAAACCAAGACAAGGAAATATCATATCAAACCTAATTAATCCTATATCAATCCAAATATGAAATAAAATCATATTACTCCTAAATTCTAACACTCCCCCTCAAGCTGGAACATCTAAGTCAAAAATGCCTAGCTTGGATGAGAGATTCTGTAATGAAGACCGAGGCAATGGTTTTGTGAGAAGATCAACCAATTGAGAAGAGGATCGAACAAACGGAGTGCTCAACTCTTTACGAAGTAACAAGTCCCGAATAAAATAGCAATCAACCTCAATGTGTTTAGTACGTTCGTGAAACACAAGATTATTCGCAATAAAGATGGCAGCTTGATTGTCACAATGCATAGCCATAGGAGTAGGAACATCGACACCAAAATCACGAAGTAGTGAACGAACCCAGAGCATTTCAGAGGCAGTATGAGCCATAGCACGACACTCAGCCTCAGCACTTGAACGAGCCACAACTTCTTGTTTCTTGCTGCGCCAAGTAACCAAATTATTACCAACAAAGGTACAGTAACCTGAAGTGGACCTTCGATCATCACGGTTTCCAGCCCAATCAGCGTCACTATAACCAGTAACCAATAGAGAACAAGGACGATAAAATAAACCGCGGCCGGGAGCACCCTTCAAATAGCGTAAAATACGACATACGGCTTCAAAGTGGGTGTCACGAGGAGCATGCATAAATTGACTGACAATATGGATTGCATAAGTAATGTCAAGACTAGTGACTGTGAGATAAATCAACTTCCCTACTAGACGTCAATATCGACTCACATCAGAAAATGGTGAGCCAGTAATCGCATCCAGTTTAACAGAGGCATCCATGGGAGTTTCAACAGGTCGGGAACCAAGTAAGCCAGTCTCAAATAAAAGATCTAAAACATATTTGCGCTGGGAAAGCATAAGTCCTGTTTTGGATCGTGCGATTTCAATGCCAAGAAAGTAGCGAAGGGCACCCAAGTTTTTGGTGTGAAAGTGGTGACTCAAATGAGTTTTTAAATCAGCAATGCCTGCTGCATCATCACCCGAGATAATAATGTCATCAACATATACAATCAACACAATTGTACCAGTAGAAGAATGCAGAGTAAAGACAGAATGATCTGAAGTGGACCGCTGCAGACCATACTTGAGTAGAACATCACTAAAGCAATCAAACCAAGCACGAGAGGATTGTTTCAGACCATATAAGGACCTATGTAACCGGCAGACTAAGTGTTCACTCCCAGGAACCATATAGCCTGGTGGTTGATCCATATAAACTTCTTCATGGAGTTCACCATGAAGAAAAGCATTTTTAATATCCAGCTGGTAAAATGGCTAAGATCGACTTACAACCACAGCAAGAAGAATGCGAACTGAATTGAGACGAGCAATTGGAGAGAAGGTCTCTAGATAATCAACGCCATAAGTCTGAGTATAGCCTTTAGCAACAAGGCGTGCTTTAAGCCACTCAACTGAACCATCCAGAAGATACTTGACGTTATAAACCCAACGATAGCCCACTGTTTTCTTCCCGGAAGGTAATTCGGTTAGGTCCCAAGTATGATTTGCATAAAGTGCCTCCATTTCTTCATCCATGGCACGCTTCCACCCAGGTGAAGACAACGCTGCTTAATATGAGATTGGAAGAGAGACTGAAGACAAGGCACAAATAAAAGAATACAAACAAGGGGAAGCACGATGATATGAAACAAATTTAGCAATAAGATGTTGGGTGCAAGTACGCTTACATCGACGTAGAGCAATGGGTAAATCATCATTAGAGGGAGATGGAGCAGAGTTTTGGACCTCAGATAGATCTGACGAGTTGGATGGGCCATAAGAACAACTTGTCTACTCTGATCCCGCTGGTATACCTGCAACTGATTTTGCTGAGATTCCTGCACAGAAAGGTGAGAAAGGGGTAAAGGTAATGTAGGAATAGGGTTTCCCTGACTCGTCTCCCCCTCACAAGTAGGATATGACTCCCCCTGACTGCTGGACAGTAAGTCATGGGATAATTGAGTCCCAGAGTCAGAGAATAAGGGTGTGGATTCAAAAAAAGTAACATCAGCACTCACAAAATACTTACGAGAAGGTGGATAATAACAACGGTACCCTTTCTGAGTACGAGAGTAGCCTAAAAAAATGCATTTTCGAGAACGAGGAGATAACTTATCTAAACCAGGATCCAGAATATGAACAAAAGCCACACAACCAAAGACTCGAGGAGTAAGAGAAAAGGAGTTACCTTCAGGATACAATATAGAAAAGGGAGACTGGTTACCTAACACAGCAGATGGCATTCGATTAATAAGAAAACAAGCAGTGAGGACAGCATCCCTCCAAAAAGGTTTTGACACATGCATATTAAACATCATAGTACGAGCAACATCAAGCAAATGACGATGTTTGCGCTCGGCAACACCATTTTGTTGGAGGTGTGAATACATGTGGTCTGATGGATAATACCCCGATCAGTACAAAATGTTTCCATAACAGATTGCACGTATTGTAGAGCATTATCTGATCGAAAAATTTTGATACGTTTGTTAAATTAGGTAAGAATCTCATTATAAAAGTGAGTCACAATGTATGGCAAATCAGACCTCTGTTTCATCAAAAATAACCAAGTCATGCGACAATGATCATCAACAAGAATAACAAAATACTGACAACCATTAATACTAGTAATTCGAGAAGGGCCCTAAATATCAGTATGAATTAAATCAAAAGGTTCTGGTTGACGACTGACACCATGACTAGAAAAAGAACTACGGTGGTGCTTGCCAAGCTGGCAAGCCTCACAATCTAGACTCGATACAGGACTTAAATAAGAAATCACATACTTCAATTTATTTAATGAGGGATGCCCAAGACAAAAATGCCATTAGAGTGGAGAAACTGTTGCAGTCAAAGCAGGTGAAGAGGCAATAGAAAAGCTAACTGGATCAAGATAGTAGAGTCCGTCTTTCTCATGCCCCAAACTAATTGTCCTCTTACTCTTGAGGTCCTGAAATACACAAGAGGTAGGAGAGAAGGTTACAGAACAATGTAGGGATTTAGTCAATTGGCTAACGGAAAGTAAATTGAATGGAAAATTAGGTACATAAAGACTATGAGGCAAATGAATTGAAAAATGAGGAGAAATAACTCCTTGTCCATGTACAGGTCGGGAAGATCCATCAGCTAAAACAACATGATGATTAATAGGATCTAAATGAGAAAATAAGGACAATTTATCAGAAATATGAGAACTTGCACCAGAATCAATGACCCATGAAGGTGGAGTGAAAGCAATATAAGCAACATTACCTGAATTTGCCAAGATAACAGTGGAAGTAGATGGAGGAGGTTTCCGAAGAGTTTGCAATAGTTCACTAAGTTGGGCAACAAGATCACTGTTGGAACTGGACGGTTCTGGAGCAGTGTGTGTCGACTGGGTGGACGTGACAGGAGTTGAACCATCTGACACATGATGAGCTTGACCCGGTCAACCATACTTGGCCCAACAATAAGGCTCGGTGTGATTGGTACGACCACAGTGAGTGCATTTGCGATCCCCTCATCCTTGAGAAGAACGACCACCACACGATGCACCTCGAGAAGTACGACCACGTCCACGCATAATACCACGGAAAGCTCCTGTAGTAGTGTCGGTGGAGATCAAGGCAGAGGTTTCTGAAGTAGTGGCCTGACCTTGAGTATGATGGCCTAAAGATGATCGCAAGAGACGAGAGTAAGCATTGGCAGCTGTAGGTAAAGTCTCACTAGCAAGAATTTGATCTTTGAAGCCACGTAGATCAGAATCAAGCCCAGAGAGAAGAGAGACAATCATAAAATCCTCCCAGTGTCGCTTTTGTTGCTCAAGGTCAGTAGTAAAGGGCCTATACTGTAACAGTTGATCCCAAAGGTTCTTAAGGACGCTGTAATATTCTGAAAGAGGACGACCACCCTGTTTGGTTGCAAAAATCTGCTCATATAACTCAAACACTCGTGAGACATTACTCTACTATGAGAACGAGTCAACAAGAGAATCCCATATTTTCTTTAAAGAGTCACAAAACTCTACCGTAGTGGCAATGTGGGGGATCAAGACTGTGCCATAACCAACCCATAACAACAGAATCTTCACTCAACCAATCATCATACTCACTATTATCTGATTTGGGTGAAAGATCAGTAAGAAACTTCAGTTTCTTCTTTCCACGAAGAAACACCTTTACAGCATGGGCCCAAGCTAGATAATTCAATCCATTCAATTTTTTAGAAGTAATCGACCGAGGAACATCTTCATCTTTCATTAAGATTGATTTCGATTCAATAGCATTAACTTTCCCTTCCGCCATGGATAATCAACAAGAAAGAGAATTACCAAGAGCCACCAAATCAGCAATCAAGTCACCAAGAAGGAAACAGAGCAGTCTCAGCAACAGAGCAATCAAGTCACCAAGAAGAAAACAGAGCAGACTAAGCAACAACAGAGATCATCATACAGCAGACTCAGCAACAGCAGAGATCATCATACTCAGTAACAGCAGAGATCATTCATCAACTTCCACAGCAGTAGATCAAAGAACAGATCATTAATCAACTCCAACTGATCGAAGAATGGCAGCAGATCGCAGATCAACGAAGAACAGCAGCAGAACAACAAGGTTTAACGACAGACCATCAAATCAGAGGCTACCGGCGGCAAAGAGGACTCTTCTCCATCAGGCGATCACTGTCGTGTGCTGTTGGTGGATCGTCGGAAGGCCACGTGCCTCCACGCGCCGACCAGAAGAGGGCGCGTGAGGCTCAGACGTGGGTGTCGACCAGCGCGTGGGGGTGCGTCAGGCCCTCGCCGGTGATGGGCTCAGGTGGGTCACAGTCGCCAATGGACGGCGACCCTTCTATGGTGGTCGGCGGCTGGATCCGATAGCCGGAAAGTCACCGGCGGCGAGATTCCTTATCCGGCGAGCTTACTCTGTGTGTGTGTGTTTTTTTTTTTTTTTTTCCCTTGAAACCAGATTTATTGCTCTGATACCAAGTTGAAAGAAAAGAGAAGAAAAGGAGAGAGTGAATTAATTTCCCTCTTCTCCCTAAGGTCTTATTTATAATCAAAAACTTACATCACATAAGGAAAGAAACCAAGACAAGGAAATATCATATCAGACCTAATTAATCCTATATCAATCCAAATAGGAAATAAAATCATATTACTCCTAAATTCTAATAGTTTTGAATGAACAAACCATTATCAAATAATTATCATCTAAAAAGAGAAAGACAATGCAACCCTTCCAAAAAGCATGTGTTATTGTGCTTGCTTTGTGACAAACAAGCAAACACTTCCTATTGTCAATGTACGATCAAGTCTCCAATTGTAAAAGGCAGAAAGATTGATATGTGTTTAGTGCATAATATCATCACCTGCCTCTAACCATCAACCATGAATCCAACAAATAAACTATAAAATGGGGCAGTATTTGCCTTCCACCAGCTTGACTTAGGAAGCTTATCTTCAAGATGTTCCTTTCCATATCAAGCAGGCAGCATAACAGAAAGGAAACTTTTACATAAATGAGGGATCTAGAAATCAATCACAACAATAAGAAAATTAGACAAAGACAGGGCATTAGAGAGTGCTCTGTGGATGACATTTTTCTCTAGAAACCAACAACATTGCTCCTCCTTTCCCACCCTTTTCTAGTGATAATTAGTGGCAGTTAACCTTCAGGCTTCACAGGCCTTAGATTCTCATATAGGTAAGTAGCCCATCCTGGTTCCAAAGTAGAAAGATCGAGATGAATAAGACCTAGTAACTAGTAAAATCCTAATGAGGCCAATACAAAAAACATGTTGAATGGGCAAAGAAGGGTTACAATATGAGAGATTGAGCGACCACAACCTACACAGAGGTTGGGCAAGGTTTGGCCATCATCTTGTTCTTTTGTTTGTGAGGGTTGCATCCCCTTAATGCTTCTTTAATAAAAATTTTTTTACTTATCAAAACTCAACAAAACCTTAGTCCCAAATTTTATTTACTTATTCAACAAAAAAATAGGACAAGCCAAGATTTATGTGATCGAAACAAGTTCTAACTTAAACAAGATCTATGTGACATGTTCTAACTTAAACGAGTAAAATTAAGTTTCTATGAGTTTACTTTAGGCAATCATGCCTGATAGAAAGACACTAGGAATAGGGAACTCTACCTCAGTTGAACACAATAATTTTCAACCAACAGAAGGATATATAAAATGCAGAGAAAATTTAAACCAAATATCTTCAAAAAAACTGTTGCACAAGCACAAAAACTAAATACAAAATTTATGTCAAATTAATTGTCTCACATGGGACAAGGCCAATCATTTGGACCGAAAAGACTTGTTGGACCACCAACTCCTCGGCCAGGGCCCCCTGAATCATGGCTACCACGGCCCCTTCCTCGACCACCAGCACCTGCACCACTACCAGAGCTCCCAGAAGGTCGAGCACTTCCGCAACGGTTGCACACACCACGAAATGCGAAGTTTACATTTGCACAACTGCTACAATGATAGGGCATGAGGAATCCATTTGCCAAAGCAAAATTTCCTTGATAAAAGAAAAGTCAGAAACAAGCTGGCAAGAGCCGCTCACCAATATCACATCACAGACCTTGTATTCGGACACAGCCAATCCCCCTCTTGTTGCCATGCTTTTCCTGAAGCGTCACCCCGACCTCTACCGCTTCCACCACTTCCATTCATGTCCTTAGCATTTTCTTCCAGCCCATCAAAATCACTACCCACACTCGGATCTCCAACATGATTTCCCGAGTTATACGAGTGGTCATCTTTGCTCTTTGATTCTGCTATAAAAACTCCTATTGTTGTTCCATGAAAATCCTTGTTGTTGAACCATTCAACAGCTGCTACAGCAGCGTGAGGATCTTCATATGTTACGGTTGCGTCACCCTTTGGCTCATTTGTGATCTTATCTCGGTACAACCATATTTTGGGTCGCCCAGTTCGCTTGTCTTTCTGTTTAAATTAAACATAAACTTCTCAGAAACTGCTGAATATATAGAAAATATAGCACTATTAACTGCAAATGCATGTCAAAAAAGGATGTGTACTAACTACAAGCATCATACAATACCAGGTCAGAACCCCTACCTTTAGCAACCCAATTGTACCAAAGTGCTCTGCCAGCATATTTTCATCAGTCCCAGGAGGCAAGTTACAAACGTAGACAGACCCATTAGAAGGGGATCCTTTTCCTGAATAGCTTGCCATCATGCTCAAATTTCAAGTAATCACAGCAAATAAATCCAGCACCGAGCACTACAAAATGTTGTAATAGTTTAGCTAAATGAGTTTGCATAACCATAACTAGGTGGGAAAATTATCAAATAATACATTTTTTAAATAAGAAAAATCAATGTTATTCCAAAAGGACTTAACTACAAGGCAACCGGTATAACTTATAGCCAAAAAAAAGGTTTTCATAGCTAATAGCTTATAACCAAGGGAAAGTATATTGATTCAGAAACCATATGTAAGCTAAGACTTGAAAGTTGAAACATATGGCAACCTGCAACCCACAATTTCTCATAACCAGTATAGTCTTCATGCTCATTTAGCAGTAGAACAGAACACAACAATAAATCTATTGAATGAGTATTTGATAATTCCACATAGAAACATTATAACTCTTTACCTAATTAACAAAAAATAAAACAAATAAAAACAATGAAAATAGGTCCGCAAGTTCAGTAGCACTTTTGGCACAAACAATTTCTAATAGGATGGAAACGAAAGGTGCCCTTTTTTTCTAAGCAACCTGTTGAGAATAAGGAAATGTTAGATCATCTTGTAAAGCGGAAGCCCAAGATATATACATATGTATCAACAAACTACACTAATCTAACATCAGCAAGGAACTAAATGTCGTTACTTTACAGTAGAAACGGCCGAAACCAACACTGAAACATGGGGTAAAATCGGAATTCCATAATTTCTTTCGAAACAATGCAGTTTGTGCGTATGTTTCTACGGAAACACTGTTGTGGATCGACACAACCGCAAAGAACTGACAGCAAGGAGAGAACGAATCTGAAAGAAATCCAGAAAATAATAATAATAATAATAATAATAATATGAAATTCAACGGACAATCTGACAAGAACAACCCTAAATTTGTTTTTATCGGAAAAAAAATGGCGAAAATAAAAAAAAGGCTAACAGAGGAGATAAATAGTGAAATATAGAGAGAGGATGACCTGGCTGAGACTTTGGAAGTTGAGAGAAGTTGAAGAATGACCATCTATGGTTGTCACCTTCAGATCCAGCCTCCAGCTTCCAGGTGCCTTCTTCTTCGCTTCTCTTCTGCGTCCAGATCGACAAACAACGCAACCCTCCCACGGTATCGCTCGCTTGCCTCGATCGTGCCTGGGGCGGCGTGGGCCTCTTTTGCGCTGGCCCGGCCCACGAAATTCAGAAATCACATGAAACCACAATCCGAATATTATCAACATAAATAGAAAATTATTGGGAGAAACCGCGAAGACAAATAAGCTAATTCAAAATTGGCGTGTATATTTTGATTTGATTTTGAAATAAATTTATTATTAATTATATATACCTGCCATACACGTATAATTTTTAAATCCTCAAAAAATTAAGAATTTTTACAAATTTTGAAAGGCCCATGCCCACATATGACCTTGTTATACTAGACCAATGAGATGGTAAAATGAATCCCTAGAATTCGCTCGATCAATAACTTGTTTATTAACATAGTAAGATATTGAATTTTCTTTTTAATGGCCACTAATTTAAATCTCCTTAATATTACTGAAAAGTTTATTTGGACGTTAATTTTCTTAAAAATTAATCAAAGTGCACGTAAATTGATACAAACACCCTTGGTTACCAAAAAAAAAAAACTACTTATTTATCTTGTATGACTTTTTCACAAAATTTTTTATTTATTTTATTACATTTTTTTATAATTTTTAGACTTGATATTCATTTTTTATTTAAAAAATACTTAAAAATAAGTGAACCCAAAAAAAACAAAAAAAAAAGTAGAAAAAGCCCCAGCTTATTCTTAGTTTACTAAATGAACAATAATTAGTTCATATTGGATGAGTTTGAAATGACAAAAAATGAGATAAAATGAAATAAAATGTAGTTTGGAGAAATTTTATGTGTTTGGTGCATATATCTCAAACTGTATTTTTTGGAGATGAATAGTAAGATTTCCGTTTTGATGGATTGGATTTTTGTTTGGATGGATTAAAAATTTGGGCAGTCATGACTTCTTTGCATTATAATATGTCCAAACAGATTGTAGAAATCGTTTGGACAAAAGTTAACAGCGCGAATCCGTTGAAACAGTATTTACGATCCCACAAAAAATTACAAAAAATTAGTCAAAGTGAATGTCATTTGGTAACTTGAGAGTTCATTGTGAGAATGGTCAAAAAAAATTTTGCTATTTGATTAACTGAATTATAGTTATTAACTTTTTTTAAAAGGTATCGAACTTTTTTTGAAATTTAAGAAGACGGGAATGTGTAAAAATGTATAGAAATTTTAATAAATTTCTGAGATTTTTATCAAAATTTAATACGCCAAACACACCCATTATTTTTTTTCCCCAAAGAACGGAGGTGGCGGTTGGCACACATGCACTTCGTTTCACATAAAGTAAAGGTATTATAAGTGATTATACAAAATAAAATAAAATAGAATTAGTGTAAAAATGTTAAATGGACAATAACCTTAGAAAATTTAGTTGTAAATCTTTTTAAGTTATAAAAGAATTATGTTTTATAACGTAATTTATAAAACATAATTATGTTTACTAAGACCCCGTTTGATGACGTTTTCGTTTTCTGTTTATATTTTCAAAATTTTGTAAACTCGCAACAGAAACATATTTGATAAACCCATTTATATTTTTTTGTTTCTAAAAAAAATGAAAACATAAACAAACAAAAAAACATAAACAGAGAAATATAAACAGAAAAAAGATATTTTCACTTTAGTTCTTTTTTCTATTCCTTTGTTAATTTTAAAACTTTATCTATTTTTTTTTTACATTACATAAAAATAATTTATTTTATTCAAATATTTTATTAAAATAAGTTATTTTAATGAATAATATAATTAAATTCAATAAATTGAATTAATTACATAAATTAATATAAATTATTTTTAATAAATAATAAAACTAAATTATTTAATTTAATTTAATTATTAATTATTGCTAAATTATCTGAAATAAATATCATAATTAATTTATTTAATTTATATAAAATAATTAATAATAAATAATTAAATTACATTAATTTTTAATTTAATTTAATAATTAATTATTATTAAATTATTTTAAATAAATATCATAATTAAATTAAATTATTTATGATTTAATTAATTTAATTATATAAAATATATTTTATTAAATTATTTTAATAAATAATTAAATGAATTCAGTTAATTTAAAAATAAATAATTTAATTTAATAATTAATCTAATTTAATTATTTATTTAATATGAAATATATTTTATTAAATTATTTTTAATAAATAATATAATTAAATTATAATTAATATATTTTATATTTATTAAATTAAATGATATAATATTTATATTTCATTCAATTATTTTTAATAAATAATATAATTTAATATATTTTATATTTATTGAATTAAATGATTTTAATAAATAATTTACTACATTAATTTAATTAATTATATTAATTAAATTAAATTAATATAAATTATATTTTATTAAGTTCTATTAATTTTTTAAAACTAATAAAATTAAATATTTTATAAAATAAAAATTAATAATTATAAACAAACTTGCATTTCCAAACGTAGTTTCAGTTTTCATTTAAAAAAAATAAATGACAACAGAAAACGATAGCGTTGTTAAACGGGCCCTAAATGAACCATAATTAGTTCACATTGGGTGAGTTTGAAGTGATAAAAAGTGAGATAAAATATAGTTTGGGAAAATTTTTATGCATTTGGTGCACACATCTCAAACAGCGTTTTTTTTAGATGAATATTAAAATTCTCGTTATGATGAATTGATTTCTATTTAGATAGATTCAAAATTTTGGACAGTCATGACTTATTTGCATTATAATCTGTTCAAACGGATTGTTGAAATCGTTTGGACAAAAATTGACTGCGCGAATCCGTGAAAATGATTTCTACAATCCGTTTAAATGGTATTTACACCCCCACAAAAAATTAGTCAAAGTGAATGTCATTTAATAACTTGAGAGTTTATTGTGAGAATGGTGAAAAAAATTTTACTATTTGATTAACTGAATTCTAATTATCGACTTTTTTTAAAAGATATTAAACTTTTTTTGAATTTTGAAAATATAAGAATATGTAAAAATGTATAGAGATTTTTACCAGAATTTGATGCACCAAACGCATCCATTATTTTTTTCCCCCAAAGAACGGAGGTGCCGGTTGGCACACATGCACTTCGTTTCATATAAAGTAAAGGCATTATAAGGGATTATACAAAATAAAATAGAATTAGTGTAAAAATGTTAAATGGACAATAACCTTTGAAAATTTAGTTGTAAATCTTTTTAAGTTATAAAAGAATTATGTGTGATTAGGAACTTAAGACGCATCAAGGAGATAAGTAAATATGCTCTATAAAAATTTATTGTTTCGCCAAAATTAAAGTTCACCTATTATCCATCCTATTTCATTGTATGATATTCCTGATGGAGTTTAATTTGTTTAAATGGTTACGGTGCATTATCAACGTTTGTAGTGCAATAACTTTATTTTCATTTTTCACATAAAAAAATATAAAAGTAAATGACACAGTAGATGCAAAAAGGGAAATATATACTCAAATTCAAATAAAATATTTAGATATTTTTCTTTATAATTTTTTTAATCAAATATATTAGGGATACATTTAGTTTACTAAAAATCACTAAAAAACTATGAAAATCTATAAAAATGTTTAAAAGTTATTCACTTTTTATTTCACTGTACGAATTAAGAACTCACAAATTAATTCACTTTATCTCATGCTATCTTACTATTTAGACTCATTTTATTTCACTTTTTGTCATTCCAAATGCAACTTAGATTATATTTAATTATGTGATTTTTACCATAATAAAATACAAATAAAAAAGGAATCATGTATAGAGGTCTGAATTAGCAATTCATAAACAAAAGTTTGAAACTGTTGATCTCTGATCTCATTTTATATTTCTCAGATCAGATACACATTTTAATAAATTTTGAGAGTATTTGACTCCCCAATAAATATTAATTTTTATCAAAATTTTAATTAAAATTTATCATATATCATTTTTACATAATTTTTTATTTTTTATTTTTTTACAAATCAAAATTCACCCAAACGGCACCAGTCAATTAAACTTTTAACTCTGGAGAGGTTGTTATTTATTATTATTTTAATAAACGTGCCAAGCTCGACAAACCAAATGTAAATGGTATGTTTTGAACGATAAAAAGTGAAATAAAATAAAATAAAATGAAATAAAATTGTGAATTCGTAATTTATATAGTAAGATAAAAAGTAAATTATTTTTAAAAATTTTTAAAATTTTACTATAAAAATTAATGTACAAAACCTACCGAAAATGTAGAAGGTCTTACAATTACGGAGAGTTGAATGTCATGTTCCACCATCAATTGACTTTTTTTTATATAAATTTTATTTTTCCTAATGTTGTACCCCTTGATTGGTTCCGTTGCCATAATAGTTACCATGATTGGTGCTGTTGTAAATAGTGGGTTTCCGCACAGCAGAAATTCCAATACCAGCTCAAACTTGCACTAGTCTTGTGCTGCACCTTCTACGCAACTTGCCAAGTCAGAATGTAACCATCCAAGTTGTGGTTTTTACTGTTTATTCACATGACATAAGTGGTGTATAAAATTTATTTATTTTTTTAAATACGAAGATTCATTATATAGTGTGTGTCTAGAGTTGGTAAAATTGTAAAAATTAATATCTAGTATTTTATACAGTTAATAGATAATTTAAATTTTACAGCCTTATAATTCGTGTTTGTAGATATTTATAAAATTTTATATTTTTTTAACTCCAAACGTTGCCATAACATTGAGAAGAGAAATATTGACATTTTTTTATTATAATAATAAAAAATGTGATCGTCTGGAGTGTTAAATTTGATTAAAAAATCTCAAAAATTTTCTTATTTTTTCTTAGTTTTTCTAAATAAAAAATCTCACCTCAACCAAATTTCTCACATTTTTTGAAAAATTACTATACACTCAACAATCTAAATTTTATTCATTTTTTTATTATTTTTTTATCAAAATTTAACACTCAAAAAATGATCAATATAAAAAAATGATAATAACACTTTACACGTTGATGTTTGGCTAAAAAATATATAATTTTATATAATTTAAAAGTTAACCCATCACTTCTTAAGATTTATATTAAAGTGTGAAATTGGCAAATCTGTAAATTTAACTAGATTTGTGTGTTAAGAGTATCTTTAAAAGAAAAAAAAAATTCCTTTCTCTCTCCAACCATTTCAAGTCCACCACATGTAAAATTACGTTTATCCACACAAAAAAACTCACATTTGACTGGGCAGAAGACATTGGTGAAAATTTTAGAGGTAAATTGTCTAGGCCTCTTAAGTAATATTTATATTTATTATTTTTTTATTTATATTTAAAAATTTTTAAAATTGACAATAAAAATATATTTATTAAACATATTTTTATTTTAAAAGAGTAAAAATTTAAACAAAAATTTGTAAATAAAAAAAGCATTAACTCTCATTTTTTTTTTCTATTATTAACATTTTACCAATTTTATTATTTTAACTGTTTTTCATTGAATCATATTAAAATAGATTATTTTATTTAAATATTTTATTAAATAAAAATATTTTTAATAGAATATTTAAATTAAATTAATATAAAATATATTTTATTAAATTACTTTCATAAATAATATAATTAATTAATAACATATATTTCATAATTTATATTAATTAATATATACTTTTTAAAATATTCATTTATTTATTAATTGTATAGAAAACAAGCATAATTTAATTTATTTTTTATACAGACAAATTATTGTACAAAGTTGCGCAAGCAATTAAGACACTGTTT
The DNA here is from genome assembly GCA_019916065.1 of Vitellaria paradoxa. Lineage (NCBI taxonomy): Eukaryota > Viridiplantae > Streptophyta > Magnoliopsida > Ericales > Sapotaceae > Vitellaria > Vitellaria paradoxa. The sequence continues at coordinate 1,315,259 of CM034237.1, forward strand.
GGTTTGCTAAAAACCAACAAAAATATTTGAAAATTTCTAAAACTTTCTAATACATTTTGGTTGCCTTATAGTAGGTAAAATCTTTATAAATTTTTATATCTATGTATATATCCCCATAAATTTTTAAAAATCCTAATAAATTTTTCATTAACTCCAACAATTTTTTTCACATATTCCAATAAATTTTCAACAAATTTTAATGAATTTGAAAAATATTTGTGGGAATGGATAAAAAACCATTCATATAGTTTTTTTTTCTATTTTTTCACATAAAAGTCAAAAAGTAATAATTTTTAAAAAAATTTTGACATAAATTAGTTAGATAGAACAAAAAATCTTTTTTATTATTTTTCTTTCTAACTCGCAAAAGTTTAGAAGTTACATTATTTATTAAAAAATTATAATTTAAACTAAAAACATTAAATACTTAAAGTTATTTGAAATTATATATTTTTTTATTTTTTTCACTACAAACGCTACATGAATTGGGCAAAAATAAAGAAGAGTTGGAATTAAATTTGGTAATAAAATAATGCTTCTAAAAAAGTAATAAAATAATAATGTTAAAAAAAAAAAAAGGAGAGGAAAGGTGGAGAGTCCACAATAATTGGCATCAAATGCTTATTGGGATTCGCACTGTTGCTGAATTCCAAGATCTGCACGAACCCACGCACACTCACTCATACATAAAATAAATATATTTAAAATATAAACAATAACAATAAAAATAAAATAATATTAAAAAATATATAAAAACACTTACAAACCCCAATTACTTTTTCCCAAACATTTTCCCATTGGCTGAGACAGGAGAGATAGAGGGTGTGTGTGAGAGAGAGAAACCAGAGAGAGAGAGAGAGAGAGCGCTAAAAACCAAACCAAAAAGCAAAAGCAGGGAATGATGAGAGAAAAAGGCCGCAGAACCAATTAGGGCTCCGTCGGAAAGTTTTTGCATTTTAGAAAGGTAACCAACCCAACCCAACGCAACACGTTCTTTGCGCTCTGTTCTCTCTCTCTCTACGCACAACACCGTCACCACCACTAGTGCATATAATCTCGATTTCCTGCGGTTTGGGTTTCTTCTTTTAGAGCTATCAATCTCTACGCGGATTTTTTTTTTTAATTTGGGGTTCCAAATGGGGTGAATTATCTAAGAATCTATCTTTCTCGACCGTACTAATGGTGCTGCCAAGTTAAAGACTCCAGTTTGATGGGCTGCAGATGAAGCTGCATTTCTGGGTTCGTCTTATTTAAGGTTTTGAGTGGGATTATCGACTTGGGTTTTGGGTGGTTTTTGAATTTCATTTTGTGCCATTATTTTCGCCGGTGGGTATGGTGATGTTTGTGGCTAAGGGTTTTTGTAGGTGGGTATAGTTTTTTTTTTTCGGCGGGTCTCTCTTCATATGTTCATTTATGGAATCTACGACTTTCTTTTGGTGGATTGAGCTGAAAAAGGTTTTTCCTTGATGAATTTGTGATTTGGGTTTTTAATATCAGCGGATTTGACGTTGCATTGAAGCTCGATTGAGCTCGAATCTTTTTTGGGGGCACAAATTCTAGGGTTTTCAGAAGGTAAAGTTTTTGAACTTTTTGGAATCTGGAGCAGTCTTTGTCAAAGGATCTAGGAATTCTTGTCAACGATGGTTGAGGTTTCTCAGCTTCTCACAAGGCGGAGATTTTACGCTATGTGAAATTTAAATAACCAGGTCGATTGCTTTTTGGAAATTTTATTGGATTTAACCTACTGTGGAATATTGGGTATTTTGAAGTCTTGCTGGTGGGTTTATGATTTGGTAGTTATTAAAAAAATTAAAGTGGAAATGGCAGCTGAATCCAATTCGGGTTTTCACCATGAAGGAACTTTGGGCTCTGCTCTGAGTCGGCACGCAATATCTTTCCAGTCAGGTGCAATAAACAGCACGTCTGAGATGATCCCAATTGCAAATTACTATGGGTTAAATAGTGCAGCAGGCATGATGTTTTCTGGGAATTCCAGCATCCTTAACAACAATCCGGGAATATCTCAGTCTGGGAATTCTTCTGGTTCTCTTCTTCTTGATTCTGAACCAGGGCTCAAGCATGACACAGGTTTGGCCGTGGAGTGGTCTGTTGAGGAACAGTACAAGTTGGAGGAAGGACTTGTCAAGTAGGTAGTTTTTTCCAGGTTTTTGGATAAATTCCTTTGTCAAACTGCACGCTTTTCCATTTAAAATATATGCTTTTTCTGTTCAATTACCTGCTCTGATTGAGGATAAACTCATTGCAGTGAATTCCACTCGAAGGCTCTCCTTACCATGGTTCTACTGTTCATTCTTGTGAAATTTGCTTTAATAGTCACTGACTGAATTGTTAACCTTCCATTAAGCTTTCTCTGTGATACTTTGACTCTGAAAGGATGCGTGACAGCTCATGCGGTTGATCATTCAGCTATTGTTCTAATTTGTACACTGAAATAAGATTAAAAGGGAAACATGGAGATAGTCATGTCGAGTGTATTTTCTATTCACCCTTTTGATTGTCCTGCAAATGGCAACCTTTATCAGATGTTATGGGTTACTATGATGTCCAATTAATAGTCATAATTTGTCATAGTTGCTGTTAAAATGTTTTTGACCTTACAATTTGCCAAATTTAGCTGCACTTATCTTTGAGCGCAAGTATGGTTATAGAATGGCTATACAGGACAATTTACATACTGTGTAATCTTTGTGCTTTTTATCTTTCACACAGTGAATGATCGAGTATGTACGTATTGTTTATTTACTTATTCTTACCTCTCGTTTCTTTTTTTGAAATCTTAATGTATTTGTTCACATTTAGGTATTGTCAGTTCCTGCTTACTTCCATTAGTGTTACTCAACCTCTTCTCCATTCAGCTCGTAAAACTTAAATGGATGTAGCTATGCTGCAACAGCACACTTTTATATCAGATGATTCATGCTAGATAATGCATGTTTATGCCTTGTCTTTGTCCATTTTCAGAATTGATTATTGTGTTACTGTCCAAACACTTTCTTTCTTATTTGAGTGCAGAATACAGATTTTGATTCATTGATTATTATTTTTTTTTTCTGCATGAAATTCGTAGATATGCAGATGAACCCAGTATCATGAGGTATATCAAGATTGCAGCCACGTTGCGTGAAAAAACTGTACGTGATGTTGCTTTGAGGTGTAGGTGGATGACGGTGAGTTACTAACTTTTTTCTTTTTAATTTTTTGTTTTTATAAGTAAAAATAAAATAAAAATGGCATCAACGGGATGCCTCCCCTCCACAAAAAAATGACTTGACTTTTGAAGTCAAATCAGGATATATCCATACGTTCAACAAATAGCAAGAAACTGTGGACTTCCGGGTCTCCGCTTCCGGAGAGCCAACTATACAAAAGAGAAAAATATGCCTTTCGCCCTACTCAATGACGTCTTTGTATCTTGAAAGTTTCTTATATTACTCTCCCTTCACAATATCCAGACTTGGTAAAAAAGGGTTAATCTTCACGCTTTCCTTCTCTTCTTTATCTTAGCACCCCACCAAAATCTGGAAGTAAGTCTCACATCTGAGAGGAAAACCCACTGCATCTCAAAACAATTAAGAATCAAATCTCAGAACTCTCTCATCCAAGCATGCTGAATGAACAATGATTAATGGACTTGCACAGACAGTAGCTGTTGATCAAGATCAAGCCTCTTTTGCTCATTATCCACTTGGAAGAAGAAAAATGTGATGAAATTAAAATCCAAAAGAATTAAAAAAAAAAAAAGGAATTCTAGTTTCAGCATTTGTGGACATGCTTCTTTCATTCTCTCTCCGTCCTGCTTTATTCTCTAACCAAACTAATATTTTGCATGAAGTAGACCTTCATGGATTGGGCAGCCTTTTCTTTTTTGATTATCATAATTTTTCAATAAATTTGTTTGATTGAAAATCTTTGCTAATTGATAGCCTTAACCGGTTTCTTTTTATTGAACCAGTTCTCTCTCTCTCTCCCCCCCCCCCCCACACACACACACACACTCTCTCTTTTCTTCTGTGGTTAATTCTTTCTGAACCTAGTTTGAATTACTTATCCAATTGGTTGAAATCCTCTTTTATGAACTGAATTTTCGCATATCATATAATATTATTCAATGTGTAATCTTGGTTGAATTTAGTTATTCAATTGCCTTTCTTAGATTGTTTTAGGCATTGTTGGTTGTGACAAGTCTACTAAATGTTGTTTATTTAAAGTTTCAAATAATCTTAATGCTATGTGTATATATATATATTTTGGTCTTAAATTGTGATTGACCTTTTAATGATGAAAGTAGTCCAATGAATCGTGCACTTTGAAATCTCATTAATGATCAAAGTGACCACAATATTTAATATTGATCTTATGTACCCAAATTTTCCTTCAGTTAAATAAATGCTCCTGATGTTATTTAGTCACCTTATTATTTGTTAGTCCTATGGACCTATTCCCATGTTTGTCTTAAATTAAAATGTCTCATAAGAAGCAAGATATAGACATGGGATAAAGATACCACACCGCATAGATGCGCCAACATAATGATTTCAAGAAATATCATGATATGACACAGCATGGACACATCAAAGATTAAATAAATTTTCTTTTTTATATAGTTACCTAAAAATCTATTTATTTAATATTATAAATACACTTTCTTTTGAAAAAAATCATTTAATGAAGAGGGGATTAATTCCATTTTTTTGTTATATTTCGTTTCATGGCTAAGTGATGGATATGGATGCTTTTGAAGTGCGTGAAAGTGTTTTGTTCTGAAATAATTAAAGAAGTAGTAGGGTACCTTTGGATGAGTGTTTGATATGTGTTGAGAGAGTTTTCAGCAAGTGATGGTGTGTGACATGGATAGACACAACCTTTTCTAGAACTGCTTGCTGTTCTTAGAATTTATTTCATAGAATCTATCTAGTTGTGTTAACATTTCCATTTTATTTCTCACTTGGGGTGGGTATCGATAGTTCCCACGTTTTGGTGTAACATCGTGACTTTTCATTTATACCTTGTTTCTCACATTGCATGGATTATGCTCCAGGTGTGCAACCAGAGTGCTCAAACTTTCAACATTTTATTGGGTCCTTTGCCGCTTATACTTTCCCTTTTTTCTTTTCAAATGTAATTGTAAGTAATGCAAACATTACAGTTTTTTTTGACAAGTATAATACGGACATTACATATAAACCATAATACACAATGTTTTAATATTTGCAGTTGACAATACTAACCGGGACTGGTTGTATAGAATTGGGAATGGCCATATATATTTATGGGGTCCTGTATTAGGTTTTTGTTGGGCTGAAGGCTTATATTGGAAGTCCAACCTTGTTGAAGTAGGGAGGAGCTTGTGTGGACAGGAACAGCTGAAATGTAATTGCATGTGTAGTTATGTTTACATTGACAACACAATCTAGCGTGCATGAACCCTGTTGACCTGTCTCCATATATCTTTGGGTTTTCCTGGATTGGCCCCATATTGCAAGTGCAAACTTTGTCCAAAATAAGTTGAAAACCAGCTAGTGCAGGCTGGAAAGACATTGTGCTTTTCACTTCTTTGTCATAAGTTTTTTTGCTTTGATTTTCTTAGTATCTACCGATATACTTACCAAAAAAAAAAAAAAGTATCTACAGATATGTTAGTCGCTAAGAGGGACAAACATTTCTAAGAAGATGTGTTCATGTTGGACATTTGTCGGGCACCAATAATCGTGTTGCACTTCTCTAACATGTGTTGGACATTTGTCCAAACATATCTCATTATTTTTTTTTAATTTCCTAAGTCTTTTTCAGTTGCTTAATCACTTCATTATCTCCTCCACCACTGTGTTTTTTGAGTCTTTCTTCTTTCAAAAATCAGAATCTTCTCAGATTCAAACACTTGCGTCGATCACTTGTACATCTGTGGAACACATTGTAAGCTTGAAGGAGGAAGAAACTTGAAATCAAATAATAAAATAAAAATAATATGGATTTATACTTTTTTTTTCTGGGTAAATATATGGATTTATGCTTGTTAAGCCTCTATTCTTTAAATTTTTTAATACCAGAAATTCTTAAAAAAAAAAAACATTTAATAGAAGTTGAGATGGCACCATAGAGCAGAAGTTGAGAGAAGGTCGTTTAAGATTGTTTGGTTATGTATCTGACCCTAATTCGTTTGGGATGAAGGCTTTGTTGAGTTGAAATAGGAACATTCTAAGATGGCATAAAAACATATATTACATAAAATGCGTGGAATTATAAGTTGAAATCATTGTCTAATTATAAATTAATTAAATAATTTTTTATTTTGGTATATTATGCTACTTTGTTCTATTGTGTTATCATGGAAATGTTAGAATTATTATAGCAGTACTGTTTCATTTCCTTTTTTTTTAAATGTTACTTTTTTCTTCTGGTCTCTTAGGTAGTGTAAACATTTCAATTATTGACGAAAAAAATGATATTTTGTTCCTTGAGTGACACTGAAGACATGTGGCGGGGTGTTTATATACTTTTATCTGAATATGATCTGTGCAATGAGGAAAATATTTGCACAACTGATCTGATCGTACTGAGGCCTACCTGTTTCAGTGGAAACCTTTTTTGTTTTGGCAGAGAAAGCGAAGGAAACAAGAAGACCAAAATTTGGGGAAGAAAATGAAAGATAAGAGGGTATTCTTTTGTAACTTATTTATGATTTTCTTTGTTCATAAAAAAACTTGTTACGATTTCTTAATTTTTGTTATGGATAATTCAAGTTTAGAAAATTTTTCCACCTCAGACTTGACTAGAAATGTTTTGGATGCTCGTCATATGAAATCAAACATCAACTTGCCATTTAACACACATAATAACCACGATGCTTTGCCAAAATTTTTTGAGTCGTTAGTTTAAATTCATCTTTGGCATTCCTTCCAAGAACTGTCTCTCTTTATATCAATGATTTGTTTTTACACTTTTTTTTTTTTTGATAGTTTTGTTTTTACACTTCGGTTCAAGTCTTTTTCTTGATCTGGAATTCTTCCCCTTTTTGCCTGCTGAACATTTTGCTTTTGTTTTTCATTTTTTTTTCCCCTTATAGAAAAATCATCTCACAAGTATGTTTACCCAGTTTGAAGTGTCATGCAGTTTGACTGAGAAGAATTTGTGGAGTCCTGTAGAATAGGATTGTAGTTTGTTGTATGGCCATTTGTGGTTTTGTTTATTTCTACACTCAAAAACAATTAATAGATAACCATGGTCAGAACTGTTTTAGAACTCATTATGAGAAACTCAAATGTCTGCCTTTCCATTTACTGAGTGGAGCACTGGGTATAGGATTGCATTTTTAATTTATTGAATCAATCAAGGTCTTTAGGAAGTAATGTTGATTAAAGAACCTGAGTTCAAAATTTCATGCTTCTTCAGGATAAATTGGTGGAATCATCTTCTAAGACAAATATATCTTCTGTTTCTCCATCAAATATGGCTGCATATTCATTGATCATGAACCATAAGGACCGTAACGAACACATGCCTTTTGAAGGTTAGTGTTTTCTATCCTCTATTAAAAAGACATTCTTGTTTATGCTTATGTTTTTCCTCCATTAGAAATGTGGTATATCCCCTTCCAATTTGAAACCATTGGTTTATGTTTTTCTGAATTTTGTCTTGTCTTGTCTCTCATTTTTTTTTCTTTCATTTCTCCACTTTTTCCAAGTAACACTGGGATAATAGCAAGTGCAGCTATAGAGAAGAAGATTCAAAATAATGTTTTATATACATGACAGGACCATATGGAAACTTTAGAGTTGCAAATTCTTGGAGAAGTAGGACATGAATGGATTTGGGACACAACACACACATCAACTAGCATTATGAAATGGAAATGGAATTCTTAACCTTTTGGTTTTGACATCTGTTTTATTTTATATTTTGTGCAAAAGCTTATCCAATCCTTTATGGGACATATGAAGTTGGCACTAGGGGTGGAATTGAGCCAAGCGGAGCTCTGGCTTGATCGACTAGAGCTTAGCTCAAATATAAAGCATGTAGCTCCGGCTTAAGTTTGGCTTGGCAAAGAAATGCTTGGGCTTGAGCTTTGCTCGTGAATAGGTCAACTAAGACCCAAAATTTAGACATACTTAACCCCACCTCTATTTTACTTCTCCATTGCAATAATGAGTTTTAGATCTCTGAACTTGGCAGTTTGTATTGGCCTTGAAATTGAAGTTATCTGGATTCCACCAGGGAAAAAAAAATTGTAGAAATCCAATATCTAATCACAATTTCACATCACCAAATAGTAATTCAATTTAATTCTAAGTCTGGGTACCAAATAATTATAATTCTCTAGCTTTTAACTCCTATATTTCTGATAATGATGCAATCCTATAGTTATCATAAAATTAACACGCAAGGCACCATCCCCGCCTCGGGCATGCATATCTGCAAGACTGAGTCTGTGATGATTTTTAACAAGAATGTGTTTACCAATGAACGTGAAAACTTAAACCCCCCCCCCAAAAAAAAAAGGAAAAAAACTAAGGCCAATGAATCAGTTTCTTCAAAGTCGTCACTGGCAGGGATATATTTTTATTATTTTGGAGGATTTGGTAGCCATGTTTTTTTTTTGGGGGGGGGGGTTTCTTCTTTGAAGGGGGAGTGCTGATTCATGCGAGTTTGGAGCATATCTTGATGAGTCGGTATTGGCATCTGTGGATCGAGTTGTTGATGGAGGCAACTAGACGGAGAGATGGCAGCGACATTCTTGGTTGGATAATTCTTTCGGTGGGATTGTGTCGGTCTTTTATGATTTTCACGGGGGTTTTGTGATAGCCTTTTGAAGCCATTTCTTGGATTTTAGCTCGAACATAAATGTAAAGAGAGAGATAGAGAGAGAGAGATGGGTTTTGTTTTTTAGGAACAACGATGAGAAATGGAGATTTTAATTGACAGAGGGGAGGTGAATCTAGGGTTTGGTTTGGTAGCTTGTGGATTGAACTGAAAGGTGAGGGGTTGAGACTCTGGACTCTGGGTTAACGGGGTTTGTCATTAAACTAACACGATGTCGTTTTGATCTAAAATAATATAAAAAATATATTTAATTTTTGGAGTTGAGTGGCTCAAAATTTATTGAGCTAAAATTGGGGCTCGAATTCAGCTTGAACACAGTGTTTCCTTTATTTTTGTTATTAATATTGTTGATTTTATGAAGAAATGAGAGGAATGCAACCACTTCTAGAAAGCCGTATGGCCTTTTTTTTAAAGCTACCCTTTAGCTTTATCTTTTGCTTGTCATTTTATTTAATAGAGAATCATTTAAACTTGTAGATGGTGCTATAATAACTGTGTATTATAAAAGTATAGTGGTTCTACAAAATATATCTAATGTATCCTTAATTTTTGCTATATGTTTTAAGAATTGAAAAATAATGTTTAGCATATATCTGAAATTGTCATTCTACTGAAGGATATAAATACCCTAGCATTTTTCAGAAGCAAGGAGGTTTAACCTGGTAATGCTAACATGGACTTATGTTAGCATCTGTGCTGTATTGATTACATTTTTTTTGTGTGCTAACCATCACTAGGAAAGTGTCTTGTATATCTTCCGATGAAATTTATTTTAAGCAGCAATTGTTCTATATAACTTACCAATTTAACCAACAGTCCCTTGCCAAATGAGTGCTTGAGAATTAATTTACTGGAACATAATTGGATGAGGGGGAGCCAAGATCAGCTTGAAGTTGAGATATCTTCTAATTTTAGATTTTGACAATTATGTTTAACACTTTTAGTCTCCTAGGAATTGAGGCAAATTGTAAACCTTCCCTTGTTTGATTACACTCTCTCAGGTCGATGTTAATTTATCTCATTACTAAGAGGCACGAATATGAACACATAATACGGGTACGACACGACACGAGTATGCTAACACATCAATTTTTAAAATTATCAAGACATGCCACGGTAAGTATACTTCAATGGGGCAAGGGTCAGGTTATTTTGTTGTGAGGTTCAAGGGTTCGAACCTGAAATTAGACGCTTTGCTTACAAAGGAAGTCTGTCTACATTTGACGTTTCCCAAACTTCACAATCAGGGCTGAAGCTAGGATTTTGGGTCTGAAGGGGGAATGAAAAATTATAATTAATATTATAAATTATATTTAGTAAATAAGAAATAAATTAATATATATGTATAGATAGTATAATCAGTTAGACTTCCAAATTTTAGATTATATTTAACAATTAAGAAAGAAATAAATAAATTTTTGAGTGGTTGGTCCATAACTTAAATCTTTTATAATCAAGAAATATGTATGTGCTAGTGATGGTGTTTTCCTAACTAAAATCAAATGATTTTTTAAAATGTTGAGGGGGGCTAAACCATAGTATAAATTATTTTTAATAAAAAATTTACATGTAAAGTTGGCCTTTTTTGAAGCTGGGGGGGGGGGTGGGTGGGGGGATAGCACTGCCTAGCCCTACAGTAGCTTTGCCACTGCCAGCAATTTGGGAGCCTTATGCACTGGGTTGCTCTTTTGTCCTTTTTATATATGTATATGAAAAAACTACTACTAATTTATTTTTGCACTATAAATGCATTTATATTTTATTTATATCTATTTTAAAAGATCATATTTGCGAACAATTAGAAATTTTAAATTTTAAAATTTATAAAATAAAAAAATAATAATAAGGAATTAGTAAATGTAATTCATATATAACTTCTATCATATTATTTGATTACAAGTTTCTTGTTCAAAAGTACAATATGGTTCATGTTCGTATAAGTTATAAATATTTTTTTCTCAAGTGTCTGATGAGTGTATGTATTCAACTAGACACGACACCACACCGGTATGTCACCTTCTTAGAAGTGTCCGCACTTTTTAGTCTCATTGTCATTTCTTAAAAGTGAGTCTGCTTAAATTCGTACAAAGTTAAAACTACTATCTCACTAGTTTCTACATATTGGTTTCAAGTCATGTTGTTCTTATTGCTGTGCTTATTTTGTTTTTTTGACCCCAGCATTAAGCGGTACAACAAGGCATCTTTTGGAGCAAAACAATCAAGTTCTTGTTCAAATTTCAGCTAATCTTTCTACATTTAAGGTGATTGCCTCGTATCTTATATTTCCAATAAGTTCCCCTCTTCTCCTTTGAACTTAGAGCTCTGACCCACCCCATCAAGACCAGGTAATGTTGAGGGGATTTGAATTGTTGGCATATTTCCGATAAGATATCCTAGTACTTGTTTGTACTATTATATATATTGTAAGTTCTCGTTGGTGTAACCTTCCTTTTGAAGTTTTATCACACTTGTTCTTGTAATGTCCCTAATAATTAAGGATGTACAAGATTGAAGTGGAGGGTAAGTATGAGATTCTCCAAATATTCATGGCAGTTGCTTGAATTCATTAGAATGATGATCACACAGCTATTTTTTACATTGAAAATTCTAAAACTAGAAAGCAAGTATTTTTGTCATTAAAATTAATAAAACTCAATATCTAGTAATATGTGGAAGAATGGAACCCCTCCAAGGTGACTTTTGTGCTCGGTACATGATTCATGGAAGAATTCTTGCGTTCGACAACTTAATTCTATGGGGAAAAATAAGGGGTAATTGGCATTCTTTGTGTAAGAGGGATGCGGAAAATATTGATCATCTTTTTATGCACTTTTTGTAGGCTAAAGAATTGTGGGATTTGTCTCTTTCTTCTTTGGATATGCATAAGACAACAATACTTAGTTTTAGTTGAATGATGGGTACTTAGTTCACAAGAAATGGAATAAAGCATGGAGTTCAAATCCTCATCATTCAGTATGATTGATTTGGAGAGAGGAATATTTGTGCTTTTCAAGACATTGAAGTTCCTTCATTTAGATTGAGGAGTTTATTTATGACAATATTTTATTTTTTTTTGAAAGGTTTTATGACAATATTTTATATTTTACAAAGATAAAGGTTGATCTTTGGTGAACTATAAGATTGCTTCTTTATGACATGGAGCTCTTGGATTCAATAGTCAGAAAGTCTCTTCAGATACTTGGGAGTAAGAGGAGTAAGACTCGTAAATAGCCCCTCCCCAGATCTTGCATAGTTGGGAGACTTGTGCAGTGGGTTGCTAAAAAAATACATTTGGTTGGAGAGATGACGGGATCCGGATTTGCATAGTTTCTTTTATTTTGTTGAGAATATGATTCTTTAGATTTTTGGCTGGTATGAAGCCTCATTGTATAAGAGTGGGATCCCTTGATGCCTTTTTAGGTATATTTACTTACCATCTCATTTGGGACTAAGTTTTTGTTAAGTTGTGTGAGTTATTACTTAATATATTTTTTATTACCTCAACATTTGTATGGTGTACTGTATTTGATCACTGCATTTTTTTTCCTGGCATCATTTTCTTATCACCTTGCCAATTTTGGTGGACTTTTGGATGCATACGAAGTTCAGGTTTATGATACTCTTGTGCTAAGTGTTCTAGTTTATTATAGTCAAATGCTATCTAGTTGGCCTTTTGGTTTGTATCAGATATTTTTCATAGTTTTCTATATAATAGTAGTATTCGAGAAATTGATGAGTATTTTTTCCACATCTTCTAGAATTTAGGTGGATCTTTATTTACAGAACTTTGCTAGAGATGGTACTGCTTTCTGTGATATGGCTTAACTATTTAATTGGTAGAACTACTTTATGTAGTCATATATTGAATTCTAGAGGGCACTGCTATAAATGAAAATAATGCGACCATCGGCTGTTAGCTTGACTGATATATCTCCTGACATGTCAATGCATAGATGCAGTTATTATTATGGAGGCTGTCTGTCTTAAATTATTATTTTTTCCCCTTTCTATCTGATGAAAATAATTAAAAAATATCCACATTCTGGATGAAGTAAAAAAATTTAGGAACTCAGCAATTTGGTCAAATCAGTAAAATAATGCATTGCTCATTTTACTGGATCACCTGCATACGTCCTGTACCTATTTTTCAGTCAGGGAGCAACCACAATGAACTGTTTGATAAAAAATTCTAGGTAATGGGTTTTTGATATATCCTTTTTTCTTTTTCGTCTTGGGCTGTTGATATAGAAATGGCACGTTGTTATTTTGCCACAGCAAATGGGTTCCTGATCCTTCTGAATATGTTAATCAATCAGAGGATAATAAGACTGGAGAAACATAATTAAAGCAGCCCTTGCCATGTTCGTCAATAATTTTCTTCTCCATAAATGACTTGTAATTCACTCTGCCTTTCTTCTTCCCCCTTCCTGCACTTTTATTTGTTGCTTCTCATCTGTTATGATGATCTTGATGATTCACCTTTATTTTTGTGCATGAGATATAAATTGTTCACTTCTTTCAGTAAGCTGTCATCTACAGTTTGAAAAGCCTTGGCTTGTGGCTGACATCTTATTTTCACACTTAAACACACAGTTACAGGATAACCTCGATCTCTTGTTTCGCACAAGGAGCAACATCGCTACCATACTAAATGCGTATGTAGATATTTTTATCATATTAATTCCATTGCTTTTGATTCTGGTTCACATTTGGTTTACATGCTAATAGTTTGTCCTGTCAAAAATGCTATTTCAATTCTTGCAGCATGAGGGAGATGCCTGGAATAATGAGCCAGATGCCACCTTTGCCTGTATCCATAAATGATGAACTTGCAAATAGTATTTTGCCTAGTACATCGCAGGTAATAATCCAGTGCAGAATCACTGTTTTTGCACTTTTCTATAGGTGGGGGAACCCCCCCCCCCCTTTTTTTAAGGTCCATGCATGTGCCCTCATTCACTGTATAATGTCCTTTTCTCACTGAAGTCCACCATCACAAATCCCATTTTATACCGCTTTACCTCAACAAAAACCTTATTTAGAGAACAAAAATCCCTCTTCTTGGTTGATTAGTAAACCAGTACAAAAGGCAACCTCATTTCACCCTACGACAAAAGAAGGATGAAGAATGATGGAGGAGGGAGAAGGAGGAGGAGAAGACAGAGATGCTCTGCTGGTGGTTGATTTGGGGAGAACGAGTTGAAAGCACAAATGGTGGGATTGGTAGTGCGTTTGAAGGCTTTTTGCCTTCTTGGCAGCACTGTGAACCAGGAACACCGGGTGATTTGTCAGTTGCAAAAGTGGCCTTGGTCTCTCTCTCTCTCTCTCTCACACACACACACACACACACACACACGCACGCACGCACGCACACACACATAAAGGTAAATTTGTACAACGCCATTGTGTGGTGCCAAGTGATTGTGAGGAAGAGGGAAGGTGCTAATGGCAAATGGTGGCGGAGATGCTGGCTGGATGGTGTAGTACTTGTGTGTAGAGATGGGGATGATGCCTTGGTGTGGCTATGGCAGAGAATGATGCTTGGGTTAGTGGATGGAGATGGGGGCCTGTGCAGTGGGTTTTGATAGTTGATGGGCGTTTTATTAATTTTAGTATGATTTGAGTTCGGTGAAATAATTTCATATTGTTTGGAAATTAGATAAACCAGGGTGTTTTAGTAATCGCACTAAAACTTTTATCACTCTCTCTACCAACTCTGATAGGGTGGTCAGTGTAATTTCTGACACGCAGGAGAGTTGTTTCTCTTCTCAAACCTCAGGGAAGTCATTGTAATTTACTCTAGAATTTGAGTAGTGTTGTAACATTTGCAATCAATTGCACATCTTGAATGATCGTAGCTGCTAGATATCTCCTTTAACGTTACCATTAACTTGTTGCATTTTCATCTTCATCTTCATCTTCATTCCCTTCCCCCTTTGAAAATTTTAACGACAATTATTAAAGCAGTGTATTCCCTTAGATTACATGTTGATGTGAGAGAATTAATTTTCTTTTGTTTACAGGCAATATTGTTTGGCTCATCAAGTGGGATTAACCCAAAACAGGAGCCGGGATGTTAATGGTGAAAAATCCTTGAGTTTGGATTAATCCGGCCCATGTAAGTAGAGCAAATTTTTCTGCTGTAAATGCGTAAGAAGATGAAGATGGTAGGAGCTCTTTCTCTTTCTTTTTGGTGTACAAACGAATTACTCTTATCATACAAAATTGGGTCCCCCTTGATGAGAAAATTTGTGGAGATCCCATTTTTGGAAGCTGAAATGTGTGTCTACCTCACTGGGAAAATGCACATCCAAGCACCGGACAATAATAATGTTTTCGCAGACTCTGGGATCCAGGGAGAGTTTCTTCTAATCATTTGTAACACCTTTTTTCTTTTTAAGCTGAAAATGTTTGTTTAGCACAGTTGTGTGTATAAATTTAGAGAAAGGAACATGTGGAGAGAGGGAGAGAGACCTTGGAGTGGATCTTTTTCTCTGGTGCTTGATTTTATCCATGATATATATATATATATATAGCTGTAGAATGTTATGGTAGAATGGTTTGTGGCTTCTTAGTTCTTACTGGATCCATACAATGCACACACACATATATTTATTGAGAAGTTCTAATTTCTATCAGAACATTTTTATTTCATCAATTTTATTGTCATATCATCATATGCCCTTTTCTATCATCTCACATGACAATTGATTTCTTGGGAGGATTTACCAAAAGATCAGTGGTGCATGGGTGGAATTCCATTGGACGGTGCAGGAACGGAACGAGTCTATGAATCCAGGATTGGAGATGCAACAAATGATCATTTAAGAAAGGAGGGCAAAATGGGTAAGAGTTTGCTAATGTGTTACCTCAAATTGATCTGACAGATCAGTGCGCTAGTGTGGTGAGCAGTGGGTAAAGGTTTTTGTATTTTCATGGACGGGTGTTGGTAAGGAAGTTAGTCTATGTTACTGATAATAATTTGGAATATTAGGCTCATTAAAAGGAAAACTAAGTGAACTAGTAGATACTTATCACCATATTTTTTACTAAGAAAAAGCAAATATAACTTGTCTATGAGGGGCCGATGAATGGTAGAAAAATATGGATAAATGGAAAATAATAGTTTTAAATTATGATATTCCGAAAAATATAAGAATGAAAATGGGTTACGAATCATTATTGATAGGTTTTCAAAGACGAGAAAGGGCAAAAGATATGTGAAGTGATGATTAATGGTATTAGTATTTATTTCTCTAGAACTAGGTGAAGCAACAAAACATTGCTTTTGGTGAGATAGGAGAATCATTGAAGGTTTTTGGAGGGAGAACGATAAAAGAGAAGCAATATTTTCATACAACAAGTGTGGTAAAAATGAGAATACTAATATGAATTGTAGTAATGGAAAAAAAAAAAAAAAAAAAACAAAGATAGAATAATAAATGAATATATTTAAAAGGAAGTTGAGGTGCCATTAATAAAAAATATTTTAAGACAATGCTATTTCACATAGTTTGATATGGAAAAATGAATTGATTATATAGATTGAAATTATGAGAAAAAAACATAATTTTATATAATTTCACATAAAATATAACATCCAATAGAAATAAATAAAAGAAAATGATTTATGTAGTCAATCTCAATTAATTTAAGATTAATATTTTGTTGAGTTGGTTAGATTATTAGTCATTAGATAGAAACGTGTATATCCTTCAATAAATTGATTATATTGTATTTGAGTTTAAAACAATCTCTCTCTCTCTCTCTTGACACCCACACATACACACACATATATACAATCTAGGTAATAGTGGGGTAAAACACGTCAAAGAATTGGGGTGAGAGGAAGGGTAGCGTTTGAAACCAATGAGTTTATTTTTGCTAAAATAACAATAATAAAAAATTAACTACATTATTTTCAGTTAGTATAGAAACATGACAAAAGAAAGAGTGAGTTTGAGAAAGCCGACTCTTTTCAAATTAGAAACAACAAATGGAACAAAATCTGTAGAAACGACCACTAAGAATTTAACCTTCAAAGCTATTTAAAGAACTAGGAAAAATTAAAAGTGATCAATAAAGTTAAAAAAAAAAAGGTATAATTTTAACATTTTAAAAAGGTGGACTAACACTTTTACTTGTAGAGGAAGAAAAATAATCTTAATTTTCCGGAACATGTGTGTTGTTTCAAGTTTCAATGCACATCCAATATGTCAAAAAACATTATGGCCCATTTCAATTCAATATATTCAATTTTTATCAATAAGTGAAATGTATTTTAAAAATATTAATAAAAATTTGACATATTTTCTCCTAATATTAATAAAAATTTGACATGTTTCACTAGGAGAAAATGTGATAAACTATGACGATATTAGTAAGAGAGACTAATAAGTTTCGAAAAAAACTTATTATTTTTCTCATCTAAACCAATTTAGGACCCAATTTCAACCTCTCATAATAATAATAATAATTATTATTATTAATTGTAAATTATTTTTTTTTTATAGAAACATTACGTAAGAAAAGGGAAAGTTGGAAAAAAATGACTCTTTCCAAATTCAAAATAATAAATGATATATAGAAAAACTGCAAAGATTTTTTGCTTCAACTTATATATTTAAAAAAATAAAAAAATAGAAAGTGACCAATAAAGTAAACAAATATAATTTTTTAATTTTATCCCTCAAATATCACATCCAGAATCTAGGATTATTATAAAATTCGTTCAGTCTAAAATTTATATAATACGTACATGGTAACGCGTTTGCTGTTAATTGATCTAAGATAATTTATGCTATCTTGCATGATTTGGTGTTGAAAAAAATAAATAAAATTTAAAAATTAAAATAAAATGTATTTTTTAGATGAGAACTTATTTTAATGAATAAAAGATTTTAAATTTCAAACGTATAATTATATAAATTATTATTCTTGGCGTCTAAATGGATGATGCACCACGTGCAATGGATTTTTTCACATGTGCTATGGAAGTTCATGTATTGAAGATTTAAAAATTTTAATTTACTAGAATACAACTTTCAATCTAAAAATATATTTTTTTGGGAAAAAAAAAGAAAACAAAATAAATCTGTTGGGATAAAATAAGTTAAGGTAATAAATTATCTCACTGTGATGATATAATTTTGGAATAAAAATAAAGGTAAAATTTTATATTACAATTTAGTATTAGTTACTTATAAATTATATGAATACGTATAATGTCTCACTATTTTAAGTTTTAATTATTTTACATAGTTGACTGTTAGGATTTTATATTTATTCATAAAAAATAGTTATTAACTAAAAATTTCACATTTATAACTGTCAATGTAAGATTTTGATATTAACTTTTTTAAATCATTATTGATGATCTTGTATTGTAACTTAAATTGTAATACAAACATTCAAATAAGCATGTATGGTTTGTTAATTTAAATCGCATCATTTAATAAAGTTGAGTTATTTTTTTTTTAAATTTTAATTTTACAGTGTCTTACAAATGAAATATGCGCATATACATTTATATATATATATAAAATAGAGCCTGAAGGATATAATTGTATCATGTAACACTTAATTAGGTATTATACTTGCAACTGGTGTCATATAATTATAATTATTTTAAAAAGTTTATTAATTATATAAGTTTACAATTCTAATTAATTAAAAAATCTAAAAATTTATTTTATTTTTCATTCAAAATAATTTAATAAATTTATTAAATAATTTTGTTATATATATATGTATATATTAATATTACATAATCTAATACCGTTTGGGAAGAAGACTAATGGCTACTTCAATAATGATTGGACTTTTTTACCCTTTTATCTTTTAATCTTCTTTTAAACTTTCAAAGGTAAAAATGTCAATTTAACAAAAACAAGTTAGCCACCTATAAAAAAGTTACTTTTTTTTTCCTTCCCAAACACAAAATTAGCTAACTTTTTTTTAGTTAGATACTAGCCATTAGCCATTAGTCACTTTTTTTCTTTCCCAAACACAAAATTAGTTAGCTACTAGCCATTAGTCATTACTCACTTTTTTTTCCTTCCTCAACACAAAATTAACTATTTTTTTTAACTAACTACTAACCATTAGTCAATGTTAGTTTTTCCCAAACAGATCCTTAACATCGCGTTTGTTTCTCCTTTAATCTTTTTAAATAAATTAAAAATTGAATTAATTACAGCTATTTTAATTTAATTTAATTTAATTTTTTTTGGGGTGTTTAAATCTAACAATCTCTCTCTCTCTCTCTCTCTCTCACTTCTAGAGCTTTTAGTTTAAGAGCGGAGTGAAAAGCGGCAAAGAATTGGAGCGAGAGGAAGAATCGCATTTGAAACCAAAGCTGACCAAAATGTATTAGATTCCTGTTAAACCACAATTTCAGCCTCTCGTAATTAATTATATATTATCATTTTTGTTAATATATATATATATATATATTTATATAAATGGATTAATCATATATTATTTTTCTGTATTTAGTTGTAATACTAACTCAAATTTCTTCTTTATTTTTATTTTTATTTTTTTTTTGTCTTGTTAGGTTTCCTTAATCTGTACGAGCAGGACAAGTCCTTCCTTCTGTCAAAATTTCCAGGTAATTTTTTTTTTCTGGGTCTGTTCTGCATCTTGTTCACATACTGTGCTGTGGATATATATACATATATATACATATATATATATATGTATGTATATATATATATATGTATGTATGTGGGTCTATCTCTCTTTTGGAAATATAGATTGTTTCAAAGGCCATCATAATAGAATATATGGCGTCTGACGTTTGAGGGAAACCCAAGTGGGTGTTTCTTCTTCTTCTTTACTCTTTTTTGTGCGTAAAGGTGTGTTTGGATCTTTAACACAGAAGGCTATCAGATATTTCCTTTCCTTTTTTTTTTGGGTGATTAAAGAATAAAAAACGAAATTTGCTTCGATACCCTAATGCTTTTATCAGTAGGTGATGTTCTTGAAACATTCTGTTTCTCTAGATTAATTTTTAGGTTATCAACAGAGTTCTGTTTTTATATTTTTAATATTTTAATGGTTGACACTTCTTTTTGGCCTTATTTTGCCCTTAAATTTTCCTTCCTTTTTTTTTTTTTTTGAAATTTCTTTTTGAACTTCAGAAAGATGAAACTCTAACCCTTGTGCAGTTTTTGAATTTAGGTGTGTACACTTATTTTTGGTGTATAAACCAGTATTTCTTTGAAAATTTACGATAAATTCAATTAAAAAATTTTAATTTAAATTTAGGTACTTTTATAATAAAAAAGTGTGTATTAATGGATTACTTTATTGAATGTGGCATTTAGTTTACTTTTCATTTTTCTATTTTTTGTTTTTATTTTATGTGTTAAAAATTTTAAAACAAAGAAACAGAAAATACTCTATTTTCTTTATTTTAAGATTTCTCTTGTTTTTGTTAAAAATTCTCAAAATGACTTTTTACCATTTTTCATTTTATATATAAATTCATTTTTTATTTTCAAAAATAAAATTTAAAAACACAAATAACCAAATGAGTTTTGAGCTATTTTCTTTATTTATAAAAACACGAAATCAAAAATAAGCTCAAAATAGAAAATAAAATAAAAATATAAAATATAAAAACAAACTAAATAACACATAAATTACTCTGTTCAATAGAGTCATATCATTCTACTTGCATAAACACTACTGTCAAGAAAAGTTAGATTCATAGTTGCGAACAAATGGACAAATGGGAAAAACATTTTTCCTTCCCTTTAGAGATCCATTTTAAATTACTATTATTGGATTCCTTTCTCCTTTTAGCTTTCCTTGAGCTCAAAGTTCTTCCAACCAAAGTGTATGCTTTTCTTGTGCCCCTTTGAAAATGCATTGATCAATCTTTTCACTACCCCAAGAGGGCCTATTTTTGACTAATCATCTTTATCTTTGAATTATTATCTCTCTCTATTTCTTTCTTTTTTCCTTTAATTTTTAGGCGATCAAAAAAGAAAAGGAAAAAAAGGAAAAATGGTTGATCAAGTGGAGTTCAAAGGGAGTGCGCGTCGAATTAGAAAGTGTGCATCTGATTTACTATCAATTGGAGATGATCTGATGGATGACGATGATGATGATGATGACTCGTGGGATTTAATGGGAAGGGATCTTAGGCTGAAATCAACATTCTTGTACTGTGATTTCAATAAAATGATCTCTAGTGCTCCCCAGGATCAGAAGAAGAGCCTTACCGAACTCGCCAATAAATTGTTCTGCTCCATTGAAGAGGTAGGTGTATATATATATTTCATTACCACTGAACATGCACCCTATTCCATATATATATATATATATATACTTATATATTGGAGACTGGGTAATGCTCTGCAATAAGAGAGAAAAAATACTGAGAATAAGCTGGAATAATTGTGGGCTTGTCACTTAAAATAATAAACCTGTGAAAATCTATTTTTATTACAACTCTATTATTGTTATATAATTTTGATTTCACTTTTTAATATATATATATATATATATATATATTTTAATCCAATAGCATTTTCGAAAGAGATATTAAAAACACTTGGCCTTATAAATGTTCGAAGAATAAGGCAGTTCAGGTGTGTTTGGATGGGGGATTTTTTAGGGGGAGGGGAGTATAGGGATTCAAAAATTTTTTTTTTTTAGTTTGGTTTGTGATAAAAATAAAAGGAAAAAAGTACGAGATTTGAAAAAATAAAAAATAATTAAATTAGATAACTAATTAATTGATAATTTTTTTAATTTTATTATAATTTTGAATCCATTTAAATAAAAATATATATTTAAAATTTTATGTTTCTTTCTTTTTTTCCTCGTCTTTTTCTTTTTCTTTTCCCTTCATTTTTCTTTTATCTCATTAAATTCTCATCCCAAACACACCTTTAGGATTACGACCAAATTTACTAGGGATGGACATCTTGGCCGACTCGTCCGAATCCGATCCGTTATTCGATCTGAATGGATGTGAAATTTAGATTTTTTTTAGAGATTGGATCGGATTTGGATTTGATTTTTTAAAAAATTTTGGATATTGGATCGGATATGGGGATGGCATTACCTCTGTCCCGATCTGCCCCAAATCCGATATTTAATCCGAATCTGTCCCAATCTGCCTCGATTTGGCTCGATCTGTCCTGAAAAATATTTAAATAACCCAAAATCATTTGAAACTATGATGACAACATCGTCATTATATCATAGCAAACAATATTCACATTCATAATACTCTAAACTTATTGAAATTCACTATTATTATCATTAAAATGAATATTGATAAATAAATTTAAAACAAAAATTGTCATCATTTTGTATTAATTAGGGTGTGTTTGGGAAAAAAAATTATAAATTTAATTTTTTTCATACTTCTGTGCAAAATGAAGTTTTAAAAGTTCAATTTATTTCTTTTATACGCAAAAATCAAGAAAACTTAAATAGGTAAATTTAAAATTTTATAATGTATATTATTTGAGACTTTACAAAATTATATAAATCCCTTTAAAATTTAAATTTTTCCTTATTGCACGAATTATGAAATTATAATTTTTATAAATTTATATTAATTTATACAATTTCAAACCCCATTATGACTTGTAACTCAATTGTTTTCAGAAAAATATCTAGATACAAAATTTAAAAAATAATTAAAATATTTTAGTTGCTATTTTATTTTATTTTTCTTATTTTTAGTATAAAAAATTACTATTTCATTAAATAAATTCTTTCTTGAACTTTGAATAGTTTATTGTTTTCCCCGTATTTTTAATATTTTTAGCTAAAATATATTTTTAAACTTTTCAATATTGATATTTAAAAGAGTTCTCGAGAAAATAGATTTTTCAAATAGTTCAATTAAAATGTTTCATGAAACATTCAATATTTTTTATAGTGGAAATTATTTTTCTAAAAATATATAGAGAAGGTAACTTATTAATTTTTTTCTTAGATAGTTTGATAAGTGCAGATAATTACATTTTGAATTTTTTGAAAAAATTTACTTATGCAGATGAGTTATCTTATTATGATAAAATTTATACTTCTATATTATTCTAAAAAATTATTTGTTATTATAAAAAAATTAAAAATTTTTTATAGTTTTATTTTTTTCTATATGTGAATGGTGAGAAAAAAAATCAGTTATTATATTTTGAAATTAGGTTAATGTAAAAAGTTAATAGGGACAAAAAAGAATTAGAAATTTAAATTTACAACTTTTATTTTTATGTTTGTAGGTTTTATATAAGAAAAAAATTTAAAAAGTTAAAATAAATTTTATTTTTATTTATATTTTTAGCAATCATAACAAAATAAATTTAAATTTATTTGATTAAGATATAAAATAAATTAAAATTTATTTACTGGCTTTTGTTATGTTTTTTAACATTTTGATATTTATTTATTTTTTACAATTCTTTTAAAATTTATTTATTTTAAAATTTACCAACTCATGTTTTTTCTTATATTTTAATCATTACAGTATTTTTAAATATATTACTAGATTATTGAAATGTATTACATTCTTTACAAAATATGTTATTATATATTATTTTGATTTTGGAGATGAATTATTTGGTAATAATAGGTTATATACAACTTAAGGGCAAATTCGGAGGTGAACAAATGATTTGGAGTTTTAGATATCCGTGGATATATCCGTTCTCCGTTTGGAGTAGGGATGAAGATTCAAAAAAATATTTATTTGGAGTTCAGGGCAAATTTGGAGGCAAGCGAATGATTTGGAGTTTAGATTTAAATAATACCATATCCACCTTTGATCTGTCCAGTTCCCATTCCTAAAATTTACGAAGTGTCTCGTATGGGAAAATCATACGTGGAAACTAAACGATTTGGATCATTGGAATTTAAGGAGGAATTCCTTCTATTTTTTTTTTTATGTTGGAACCCAAGGGACATGATTAAAGAATACACGTTTAATCATTGTAAATCAATGACAACATTTCTTTTTGGTGTGTTTGATTCATATAGTTGAAAATTACGGTATCATTTGATATACTTGTTTTAAAATTTATTTTTCATTTTGTATTTTTGAAAATAAGAAAAATAGCTCAAAATATATTTGATCAATTGTGTTCTCAAAATCTGTTTTAGAAAATAAAAATTGGATTTACATGTGAAATACAAAATGACGAAAAGTCATTTTGAGCATTTTTAACCCAAAATAAAAAAATTCAAAATACAAAAAATAAAAAATGTTAAATTAAATGTATTTTTTATTTTTATTTTTTGTGTTAGTATGTTAAAAATACAAAACACATAAAACAGAAGATAAAAAATAATAAGAGAAAAAAAAATAAAAATACAAATCAAATACCACCTCAATCATTAAATGTCCCTTTAATTTGATTGACTCTTTATTTGTGTCTCCCCTCTCACCCCTGTGGGGAGGATTTGATAACAGACAATGCTGATCAAAGGGATTTGTCTTAACATTTCTCTGCTATGAGTTTTGGCCTTTCCATCAAAAAACTGTAATTATTATTTTTTTGAGATAAATTTGTAATTAATGTTAATGCACAATTGCACGGTCGTGATCGTCCATTACATTTGTCTTAATCATTAAGTAAGTTTAGTCAATAAAATCGTGTTATGTCTCCTTCTGCATGCAGCTGGATCGAGCAGTGAAAATTCGAAGCATTCCTTTGACCCATGATCGCTACAACGAGGCTGCTGTTATTTTACAAGAGGTGATTATGGCACTTATACCTTGAGATTCTTGATGCCAATTGCTCAAATTCATATATACATATATATAATGCGATGGCCGGACAGATCTTCAACGGGACAAATGTATTCTTTGTGTATACAAACAACTTTGATTAGTATATAGTTCAAAGCTACTTTCTTCTGATCCCCCCCCCCCAACCCCCCTAACAACTAGCTGGTTGAATGTTACTTTGAGCATTTTGAATGAAATGGATGAATATTATATACATATATTGCCAAAGTGGAGATCAAATTATACCATCTTTGTTACTTAATTTGATTGTCGATCTCATAATATCATGCCAAAGTTGATATAAAAAAATTCCAGTGCTCTGGCATTTTTTTTTTTCTTTTTTTGATTTTTGGGCTTTCCAAACCATATTAAGTTAGGTTTCATCTATTTCACTATAAACACTTCTAGTCATTTTTTAAAAAATTTATGAAAATTCTTCTTATTTTTGTCACTTAGCTCCATTAAAGTAACTTTTTTTAATTTTAATTTTTATTTTCATTCAATAAATTGTGAAACATATTAAATTAATTATCTCAAGTAATATTAATAAAAAATAAAAAATATATTATTTATAACTTGTTTTAATAGTTAAATCATATTTTATTTTTATTTGAGTGATATATTAACACAAATCTCAAAAGTGAGTAAGCAGTAATTTAAATAACAAAATTATAAATTATAATAACAGGATTAATTAATTATGGTACATATCACAGATTAATTTTAAATTTAAGTATAAGTTACACTAATTATATTTGATGAAAATATAC
This sequence comes from Vitellaria paradoxa, assembly GCA_019916065.1. Lineage (NCBI taxonomy): Eukaryota > Viridiplantae > Streptophyta > Magnoliopsida > Ericales > Sapotaceae > Vitellaria > Vitellaria paradoxa. The sequence goes on from CM034237.1 coordinate 1,340,624, forward strand.
TAAGTATAAGTATCTCTACAATTATTGAAATTATACTTACAACTCTTAATTTTTAGATTTTATTACAAATTCTTCTTGACGTCCATGTCACTTATGTCAATAATAATAATAACAATAATAATAATAAAAAAGTCAACAAATGAATTTATTTGACCTTATTCTCCCAACCAGTGATAATTGTTGATTAATTTAGATATTTATTTTTTTGATGATTCTAAACTACCTTGGTTGTCAAATATTTAATTTAAACTTTGAGAGTATTTGATTATTATTTGGAACTCACATATTGTAATTTTTGAACGTATGATAAAATTTGACCTAATTATCTAATAATTTTAGAATGATCGCATCTGCTTCGATCATTTTTGGAGTGTTTTGATATTGAACCCCATATTGGCAAGAAAACTCGGTTTAACTTTAATAGTGAGATTTTTTGAATTTTTTTTTCTTCTTATGATCCAATAGTTGAAACCTATTTTAAAGACATTTTTAGTTTACTAATATGTCAGATATTTTAGTCACATATTAATACTGAGAGAATTTATAACAAAATTTGAAAAGTTGGAACTATAAGTATAATTTTAAAAAATTACATAGATATTTACTTTTTTTTTTTATCAAATTTCAAGGATAATCAATTTATTCTGTTCTAAATTTAACCTTAAAAAGTTAATTCTTTTGTACAAGTATATATCAAATATTTTAGAGATGGGTTTAAGATGCAAGTGCGCAACATGTCTTGGAATGCAGTCGAATCCGTTGATCCAACCCGGTGCTTAACAAGTCTAGTATGACCGAATTAGTTAAAACAAAACCACTGATAATAGTGTGTTACCAACCAAGTTGACTAGTTAAAATTAAAAATAAGGATTAGAGATATCTCACATTAACCCATTAATAACCCATTAAAATTAACCCGTCAATTTGTTTGTTAATTTGTTGACTAGACAACATGATAACCGGATCAAATCTGAACTAACCCAAGTCCGACCAGTTGCAAACCAAACCCCTTTATTGCTCACATACAAATGGTGTAAAGTCAAGAACTCTCCATTCATCTTCTTCTTCAGCTAGCATGGGTTCGGGTTGCGCCATTCAGATCCCAATCCATCACCTTCACCTCTCCAACTTCACAACAATCACTAATAAAGCTCTTCGGAAGAGCAAAGTCAAAATCTATTGTTCTTCTTCTTCTTCTTCTGCTGCTTCTGCTTCTCTTTCGACCAACAGAAGATCCAAACGACGCCCCCAGAACGTTGAAGGCGATTTCTTTGTTGGTATACATACAACATACATACATACGTACATATTTTGCTAATTCCATTTGGTTCCTTCCATCTCTTTAATTTTTCCGTTCCTTTCTTAGCACAATACCCAGAAATAAAATGAAAATAAACATTCTAATTTTACTTTTGTTTTTATATATTTGTTAATTAATTCTTCAAATTGGCATGATTAGTGGAACATAATTGTGAAAACACGAGGGCTAGTTTACTTCTCGGTAGATTTTCGGTCAGTTTGTGTGGTGGCAAACATGGTTTTAAAAAAGGTAACGCCGGGATAACGGTAACTGAAAATAACGGGTGTGACGGAGTAAAACGGGTAAAAAGTGGGAGTTTGACTGGAATGGAGGGTCCAAAAACGTTAACGGCCATTTTTGGCAAATGAATTAATTAGCAAAATTAAGAAGCCTCAAATTTTAACTCAAATGTATTTGGTCGTTTTTATTATATCATCAAACAATCAAAGTGATCGATGGAGATTATGTTTATGCTTTATAGAAGACTTTAACCCAAGTACTAGTATTGGGTATGGCAATCTTCCTAACTTTCTCACTGAATAAAGAAGGAAAGAAAGAAATGGGATATGGTGGCATGGATAAATGGTTGGTCTTGATTATTTGCTGCTGATGCATAGTAATGAAATTGTGAAAACGGCATGGTAATATTGAAAATTGATGTGCTTTGTTGTCTTATTATATATGTATGTCATATGTTCCTATTGTTTTTTTTTTTTTTTTTTTGCAGATCACACATGCATAGATTGTGACACTTGTCGATGGATGGCTCCGGTAATTGTCCAAACTCCATATACTTTATAATGCAAATGATACACACGTAAGAGTTGCCAGAATAATTTCTTGTTACAATTAAAGTGTTTCTCGACCAATTCGAATTTGCTACAAGGGTTTGTAGTTTGTATTTGCATCTAGTATAAGAAATACTGTAATGCCATGTGAAATTGGTTTGGGATACTTCTGTACTCATGGGGGAGGGATGTATTACTTCTTACATTTGATACTGGAACAACAACAAGATAATGGCAAAAGTGAAAAAAAAAAAACTTGCTCAAAACTCCGCCCCCCAGGGTTTCTATCAATTCTACTTTGATTCTAGGAGTTTTAAAATTTTATTTCCCATGTTTAGGGGAGATAATTTCTATAATTTTTCTGAAAGCTTACTCAGTGTTTAAATTCAAGACCCAAGATGAGTTGAGGTACGTGCAGGTTGGCTCAGACACTTGAGTTACCCAAAAAAAAAAAAAAGAAAAAAAAGTCTGCATTTCTCTATTTCTGCATTAATCAGAGTTTCCTGTTTGTATTGAGGTGCATTTTTAGAGGTTTCTAGTTTCCTCAAATTCTGCTTCAATTAGGATTTCTTATTAGGCTTGAAGTTTGCACATAAATTATAATATATAAGGGCTTTGCCCATGACAGTAAATATGTAATGCAATTGAGAGTTTTCTCAAATAATTGTGCAACTTGGGTATTCTATATGAATTTTTTCTTGAAGTTTTAGTTTGACTTTCTGTGGGAATCGGCAAAGTAAAATTGAGTCCTAGTTCGACAGCATTCTGTGCGGATCAACAGACTTGTAACTGCCTACCCACATTCCATTAGTATCATTTCCATCACTATCCCTTTGCATTAGGTGGTATCAAAACTTGTTACACTCATGCCATCATGTCACTGAGGAGAGGAAAGTAATCTAATATGATGGTCTTAACTTGATTGTTTACAGCAAATCTTCAGTCGAGTTGATGACATGTCAGCAGTCTTTAAACAGCCAAGCTCTAAAGAAGAACGGTTAAAGGCACTTCAGGTATGTATCTAATTAAATACTTTCAAGGATCACCTACTAGAGAATACCAAAGGGTGCTAGTAAACAGTTAGCTTTGAATTTGGCTGGCCAATTTGTATGATGATTATAGGAGAATCAACCGCTTTTGGTTCTTAGTTGATCCGTGCATAGCTGCAAAACATTTTTGTCATTATTGAACAAAAGAAAGAAGAAAATAAAAGGCCTTAAAAAAGTCCTTTGTCATAGAGAATGGATTCAAAATGCCCCAAAAGTGAGTCTAAGTTGTATTTTTGCTTTTCAATCATGGATTCACAATTGCAAAGTTGTACATTTATTGCTAACGATGAATAAAAATTCATATTTTGTAACATCAATTGAAGATTCCAAAAATTTTACAAAGCTCACAAGATCATGTTTCTTGGTGTGCAAAAGGAAAAAATAAAAAATAAATATTGTTATTGTTCATTCTTTTCTGATCACAATAAATAAATATTGGCAAACTGTGGGAGCAAAGGACATTTGCAGGTCCAATTGGACTACTACGCCAGTAGTTGGTAAGCTCCAAAGTCCATTTGGAGATAAGTATCAAGATATTTGCGCTGAGCTTCCCTATATACAATCACCTACATTATTATGTAGAAATATATGCTGATGACTATAGGAATTCTACCTGCTACACAATTTTGAAGTTAATTATACATTCTCTAGCTTCCCTGATTGTCTAGTTTAACTGTTGATAATTTCAGGCCTTGGTTTCATGTCCTACAAGCTCAATCCATACAGAGAAACCTCCTCGTGATATCTTGGAAGTTCACAAGACATTCCCAATTCAGATCAACGAGCAGAGAATTCCGGTGGCTCATCCTGTTTTTAGATTTTTGCGACACTATTTGACTCTGTTTAAGTGTACTTCTATATTCTGTTAATGTAAAGATTGTGTGGCCTTTTATGTTTGTTATCTGCATATGGGGAATGTAAAATATGTCTAGGAAGCCTCAGAATGATAACTGTGCACGTACATCTAAAAGAGCAAATGATGGGTAAAAATGTCGGCACTTCTTAGTTGATAAAATTACACACGGTAATAACAAATGGTTATTGAAGCTAAGTGTATGGGCTGTGCACATCCCCCTTTCACTATCAGGATGCTACTTGGTATAAATTCGTAGTTTGCATGATTTTATCTGGATGGTTTCTTTGTTCGCTCAATCAACAGTAGATCTTCAAGTCAGTTCCCAAAATGGTAAGATGCATTTAGAACAACTTAAAAGGAGAATGGCCTCCAATAACCATTTTGGTGTTTTCTGCTGGTGCATTTAGAACACATATTCTCTGCTGTTTCCTTTTTGTAGTCTTTGCAGTGACCAGGAGCTTTCTACACTATTTTGGGAAGTCATTTACGCATGTAATCTACAAAAGTATTCATTTGAAAGAACTTAGTAAATGTATAACGAAATGTTCAATGTGTTTATTTCAGTGATTTTCAAAGTTAAAACTGTTGTGGTGAAAACACAGAATGCCAGTTCTGTTATTAGTTCTCTTGACATATGTTAATGCTTCTGTTACATGCTTTCTTTGGTATCATCTCTGCAGTATGATCAAACAAGTTGCATTGTTTATTAGTGAGAAATAACTGTGCTGTTCTCCGTTGTTTTTATTCCATTGTGTCAATAATCATGATTTAAATTCTTCACATGTTGCAATGCTTGGGTTATATGTTCAACAGTGTCGTCTATTTTTGTTTCTTTTGCCACAAACTTTTTAGAGCATGCGTTTTTTTCTTCAGCCTTTTTTTCCTAGTTTTTGTTTCTCATTTATGTGGTTGCTCTCAATGATGATAATAAGCATATCCCAAGCCAGATCCTTGGTAGAGGATCTACTGTGGTTATTTTCTGTCATGAAGCATGAACTTTTCTTGGCAATTCTATATGCAATATTTTTTTTTTGTTTGGGGGGGGGGGGCGAGCCCAAAGGCCATGTTCTTCTTTCCACTTGCCCAAATACTAGTGGTCTTTTGACTTAACTGGAAATCGAACGATTTCAGGGGGTATATCACTGTGGTTATCACTCTGATAAATCATATGGAGCAGCTTCTTATTTGATTGTTCACCCTGAAGGAAATATTCTAATAGACAGGTAACTTTAATTTTCATATCAGTTTAAAACTCGCATTAAGAGGTAAACTTTTAAATATGATGGAATGGAAATAGTGAAGAATAAGGGATATATAAGTCTAGGAAAACAATGCCAGGAGATGTTATTTTTCTTAAATATATATATTTGGTGGGATGCATTTGACGGACTGGCTTATTATCGTAATGTTATGCAGTCCCAGATACACAGAAAAGCTTGCATATAATATTGAGATGATGGGTGGTGTGCGCTACATGTTTCTCACCCATAGGTATGGTGACATGACCTCATATAAATTTACATTGCAAATTTTATTCGATGATGCTGATTTCTGTTTTGGTGACCAGGGATGATGTTGCTGATCATGAGAAGTGGTCTAAGCGGTTTAGCTGTGATCGAATTTTACATTCAAAAGAAGTATAGCTGATTTATGCTTTTATGATCTTCTTTATTTTATTCATACAATCTTTATTTATTCTTTACCACTGCCTTCTTCCCTCTATGTGGAATACATTGAGTTAACATCTGCTGGAAGAGGAAAAGGAAGGAAAACAGAAACAACAAAATGAAACCAAATGTATTGTGGAGTTCTGGTATGCAACGATGGAAATGTGGGAACAGGTTTAGCATGGCCTGCACTAAATATGACATAATAAGTAAAGTAACTTACCAAAAAAGAAAAAACTAAAGTATTTCAGTGGAAAGGTTTATCCATCATAATAATAAACTGATCAGTTTTTATGGCCAAGACTGTTCTTACATCGAACATCATTGGAGGGCTCAAGGGCTAAGAAAAATTAAACCCCCTGGAAATCCCAATGCGATTGTTTATATATAAAATTTACCATTTGAAACGGGTCCTAGTGGTGCATTTGGAGCCATGATGATATCATGTAGAAGTTGGTGCAAAAGTAAATTTAATCTTATTGAGTTATCAAAACAGTTCTTGTTCTGTATTTTTCTTTCCTTAGACGTCCACAACTCATTAGGTTCTTTTGTTAGCAGTGCTGCATGGTTAGCAGTTTAAACCATATTTGCTTGCTTGAACACGGGCAAAAAGCCCTCGACTTGTTATGATCTTAGTGCAGTTCATGACATACATGGAGCATGTTGGGTTGCTTTTTTTTTTTTTTTGGGTGTAGCCATAGGACATATATATTATAGCAATTAATGGTGAACGCGTTTCTTTTTTTGATTAATTGGTTGTGGATTTTTGTAATTCAAGCATAATATTTGGTATTTATTTTGGTCTTTCCAGGTTGGGTTTTCTACAGCTGATGTGGAGATTAAGCTAGAGGGGAGTGGGCCATGGAATCTTAGCCATGATATTGAGCTTATACACACCCCAGGACATACAGAAGTGAGTGCCTAAAATTGCGATAATTACAATTAATATATGTTTCCTTGTTACCATACCATCTTGATTCATCCTTTAAAGACTGGTATTCACTAGCCGATTGATCATCACTTATCCGATCAAGAGCAGTTAAATTTAGTTAACTGCAATTCTTCATCATTCTCATATATAAATTCTAGACAAGCTGCTAAGTTTGGATGAACAATCTCATTATTTTTATTGGATCAGTTTGGATGAATAATGTCGTCATTTTTATTGGATCATTTCATTTGATTCTTATATAAACTTTTGATACTACTTTAGTCACTGAGTATTGTAATTCAATAAAGCAGGGGCCTTTTTATTTATTTATTTATTTATTTATTTTTTTGATCTCTTACATAATGCTAGGGATCAGTGTGCTTGTTTTACAAGTCCCTAAAGATCCTTTTCACTGGGGACCATCTGCTTATGAATGAATCAGGGTTGAGCATTGCAGAGAGATACAATTGGTTTTCAGGTATGAACGAATTGTTTGCTTTTTCATCACAGATGCTGATTCCAATTCAGACTAGATTTCTGTTTTAGGTTAGAGTAGCCATGAGGTTCTCGGCCAAAATGCAGCTTTGTCTGTCATGTTTCTGCCTGGGGGAAGAAGAGGGGGGGGGGGGGAAGGTTCATGAGGGAATAAGGTCTATATGTGTATACGTGGCATGCGCACGTGTCTTAGCAGTTCCTACTAGAAAAACCAACTTGCTGATTGTATATTGAGCAAGCCATGGATTAGATCAGCCTTTGTGGGTGACATATATATATATATATATTTTTGGTAATTCCCCACCTAAGTGGCATCTCTAATTTCTTGATACATCTCCCTGGGCATGGTTTGGGGTCCTTGCTAAAAAATAAGGATCTTGTTTACAGGCACAAGGTGATAAATATATACATGAAATCCTTATTTCTTAATTACTAATCTCCTTTCCCTTTTGTTTTGCAGTGCCCATCCAGTTGAACAGTGTCAGATTGTTACTTGACTTGGACTTTGAGTGGATCTTACCAGGTGGGTAGACTTTGCCTTCATTTTGGTCAAAGAATAGCTTAAGTTCAATAAAGCCCTCTTTGGGAAATCAAATTTCTTAATGCTTTTATTATTGATACATTCAATCAATTCTACCCTATTTGTAAGACATACTGACATGGGAAAAATCATGCCTTTTCAACCTGCTTCTTTTTACCGCTTCTTCCATTACCGCTCTATCCTACTTATCAGTAAAGCCCATATGAAGAAATTACCAAAGGTCGTGTTTGGATCAAGGATTTGTCAACAGAAAGTAAAAATGATTCAAAATTATTGTTTGTTTGGTTTGTAGTGGAACATGGATAGGAAAAAAGTAGGAGATTTGAGAAGTTTAAAATAACTAAATTAGTAAACTATTTTATTGATGTCTTTTATTTTCTTATATTTTTCCTTGTTTTGCAGGCCATGGAAGGAGAGCTGAATTTAGAGATCATGAAGAAAAGAATGCAGTATTGGAAACTTTTCTGGCTGCAAAGATGCTATAGAGTTGGTTAGAAGCAAAACTGTCCATGTGCGACAATATAACATATTTGTGTTAGGATCGATGTAATTTAGATTGTATTTTACAGAAGATTTAGGGGTGGTATAAACTTTCTTAATAATTGGGGTAGAAATTACATATTGTTTTAGGACACACTGAGAATATTTTTATAATGAAACTATTTCAAATAATTACCGTGATATAATTATTCAGAATATTTTTATAATGAAATTATTTAAATTGAAGGTACAAACCTTAAAGGATATTTAGAAGTCTTATTAAAATTACACCAGACATCCGAGGATTTTTTGGAGATTGATGGGCAACCCCCTGTCGTGTCTCCTACGTTTATCCTAGTGTCAAGTTACACATAATAAAATTAGCTTAAATGTATATTTTTAGAATATGCTTTTAACTGAAGGCATATTCTAAAAAAAAAAAATTGAAAGAAGGCATTGTTTCATAATATGCCTTTTTATTTAATAAAAGGTATTTTCTAAGAGTAAGTTCTGATTATATTTTAGAAAATAAGTTTATATCCTGTTTATATCTGGATAAATTGTTAGGAATATGTCTAATGAGTCAAAAACTTAATAACAAATCTTACGCTCTCATTTGCTTAAGTATTTTTTTTTTAAATGAATGATTCACGGATTTGTCTTTATTTTAATTTGTTTGCTAAAAGTTATTTTTGGGTTTTTAATAAAAAAATTTAAAAATTATTTTACTTACTTTTATTTAATCAAATAAAGAGAAGTTTTTAAGAAAAATTAGGCAAAATTTACTTTATTCCTTCCAAGTTTATCCAAAATCTCATTTTAGTATACGAGTGTTTCTCTTTAAACAATTAAAGGTCTAAATTTTTAATTAATTACAATATTTATGCGATAATCATTTTCTCCTAAAAGTGGGGTAATGAACTATGGTCCAGGAGGGAAAGAATAAAATAGTCAATGATGGAAAAATTATAATTAATTAAAATTCAGACACTTATGCTTCATTTGGTTTGTTTTCTTATTTTCTGTTTTTGTTTTTTTTTCTATTTTGATCTCATTTTTCATTTTATACTTTTAAAAATAAGGAAAACAGCTGAAATGTATTTGGTTACTTGTGTTTTCAAAATTTATTTTATAAAACAGAAAATGAGTTTACACGTGAAATGAAAAATGACAAAAAGTCGTTTTGAGTGTTTTCAATTCAAAATAAGAAAAATCTCAAAACAAGAAAAATAAAGTAGTTTTTGTTTCCTTGTTTTAAGATTTTTAACACATAAAACGAAAACAAAAAACAAAAAACGAAAAAACAAAACAAATGCCACCTTAATTGTTAGAAAAGTAATAGTCATTCTTTAATCTTCTAAGTTACCAATAAATGAACTATACCATTTGATCCCTAATTTTTAATTCTTTGAAGAATCTTTCAAGGTTCAAAGGCGCCACACTTTAGGAACTGTAGTGAAAAATGAAGGGCCGAAACTTTTTACACTTTAATTCAATGGTTCTAATTTAATGTAATTAAAATTATTTTTAAAAAAAATAGAAGTTTAAAACATTTGATTGGAACACATCAATACAAAATGTGAAAGGTAACAAATCATTAAAATGCAAAAGATCTTAGCCCTTCATTTTTCTGCAGTGAATTTTTTCATTGCAGCCCGCTTAACCCAATCTTTCATCGGTGTTCGTGAATGACTGATTTTTTTAATCTTTTAATTAATTAAAATTTAGACACTTAACTTTTAAAAAAAAGAAAAACTTAAATCTCAAAGTAAAATTTTGATTAAAACTCTTAGACTAAAAATATTTTACATTAAATAAATGAACATTAAGCAAACAAGCCTTACTTGAGATACATTTATTTTCATTACAAGACACCGACGTTACTTAAAAAAAATATAATTTTAAAAAATATATAGAAGATTGAAAGTAACTTTGCAGCGTAATATTTCTTTCCATTATTTTATCTATAATTATTATTATTATTATTTTCCAAAATTTAACTTCCAATTTTCTCTGGTTTATTTGTTCCACCTTCTATTCAAATCAACGCCCCCGACTGCTGGCCGCTCTGTCTCAATCGTCGGAGGTTTGCCTGTGGAATCTGACTTTTTTTTTTGTTTTACAGCTGGGCTGGAAATAATACGTACAATTACTACCGATGGAAAATTATTTTAAAAAATGCGATTAATGAGAAATCGCACTTGAATACCGCGGTTATAATGATTGCTGGGCAAGAAACCGCGCTTCGATACCACGGTTATAGATCAACCGTAATTTAAAACCGCTGGTATAAAAAACGCTGTTTGACATAGCGGTTACATAGAGCCGCGCTATGACACCGTGAGTCTCACCACGAACAACCCGGGTCCGACCCGACCCGAAGACCAGAATGAAAGCCCTACCCCCCTCTCGCTACACTCCCGAGTCCATCTACGAACACCCCTCTCTCACCCTCCCTCTCTCTCTCCTCCCTACCAACGACGACCACGAGCGGCGCCGGTCTTCTACCGCAATCCTTGATCTCGTGCTACTATCTTGTGTAGGTATTTTCAACCTACTCTCTGTATATATATATATATATCTATTCACGGCCTATACATGGTGAAGGCGTCGATGTATTACATATATATTCACGGCCTGTACAACTCAAAATTTTATTATATATATATATATATATATATATATGTAATTTCAACTAACTGTAATTTCAAAAGGATCCAATTTTGAAATTTCTAACTAGTCTTCTGGAACTCTTGCTCTGTTTTTCTCGCCCTCTTCTATCAAAACTTTGGGTTGAATCTGTTGATTTTGAGCAGATTTGGCTTTTGGGTTTAGTTGAAAAAAAATTATTCTTGTAGTTGATTTTGACTTTGGGATTAAATTTCAAAGGGGAATTTGTGCGAGGTTTCTCATCACAGAAAGAAAAACACTGCATTTTCATGGAAATGATTTTGTTGCACATTGGGTGCATTTTATGGAAGTTGTTTGCAATTCTTGAGAAGAAGTTTTGTGTTGAGAAGAAGGAGCTATAATGATAAAAGATAAATAAATACAATTTTTGTTTTTATTTCTTTACATACCAAAAGGTGGTAGTTGTCTTTAATTTTGCTCATGTGCTATCTTATTTCCGTCTTTGTTCCATTCCGAATGAAATCAAACATAGTCATATGTTAAGGGCTAAATTAATTTAGAAATTTTTGTGAAAGAGAGTTGAGAGGTTTGACTGCTTAAAATATCATGGTTTCTTATTCTCTTTGGACATCTGTAATGTAAATATCTTATATCTAAACTGCAACATAGAGAGAAGCTAGTATATTGGTGAATTTAAAAATTTATTACGCTAATCACTTGTTGAATTTTATCAATTGTTTTTACTATTACTTTTTAACTACCAACAATTACTCACAATTAAAAAGAGATGTATAATTAAATTTTTAAATTTATGAGTTATTTAAGTAATTAATTTTATCTTTCATATTTTGTATTTTTCTTATGTCTCTTAACTTTTTACCTTTTTTTGTTTTTGTTTTTTTAAATATTCATTAATACTAGATAAATGAGGATTTGCAGTTATCTCATTTATTATTCGAGATAAATGTTTCAAAATTTTAATTAATTTTTAACAATTTTAAAAAAATAAAGAAATTAAGAACAAAATAGAAAATCTTAATAACATTTCTCTTTTTCACACACACATACGCAAATATAAAATGCGTGCATTCACTAGTATATGGATTGAGGGAAAGACTTGTTTATTGTCAAATGCAAATTTTGGGCCAGTAAAATATTTTTAAAAGAATTAATGGACACCACCTAAATTTTTGTTTTTCTCTACCACTCCCTCCTCGTCTCTCTCTCTAAATAGATTTTGCTCACACTTAATTAGGACTATTTCTCTAAAAATTATTTTTATTAATATAAATTTAAATATTTTAAAAAAATAAAAATAATAAAAAATTAAAGTAAAGGCTTTTACCTAAATAAAAATAAAAACATTACCAAAACAGGCCCTAATTTTATAAAGTTATGATTATAAATTATAATTTTTCAATTCAAAAAATTGAAGTTAAAAACATATTTTAAAATAATGGACTTTATCTAGAACGTCTAACTAAATTTCTGTTATTTGGGGGTTTAGGTTTAAAAATTATAAGATTAAAACTCTTAAAAATGAATGAAAAATTGCAATGACTAGAAATTTAAAGGCTTCTTTGAAACTCCTAGAAGTTCAACCATATTAAATAGAAGACTTCATTTAACATCCACAAAAAGAAAACATAAGAGTTAACGTACCGCCATGGCTTAGTGATACATATGAAATTGTTCCAATAATATATAAACATAAAAAAAGTGTAAAGTTAGCCTTTCATTTCTATTCTCTCATTTTTATTTTTCCTGCTCATAGTCCTTCTGCATTTGTGAGTGTAACTTCTGTCTTTCTTTTTTATTTATAAGTGCAACTTTTTTTTTAATTGCTAATATTGAGTTTGTATTTTTTGTAACAAAAGGTATGATGTCGGAAAAATATGTAACTGTATTCTGCTATTGGGGTGGGAATGTAATTTCAACTGATGAGGGGTTGTCCTATGATCGTGAGTACGAGGAGAGCACCCGGGTTGCTACTACTATAACTTATGAGCAATTGATAGTCGAACTGTGCGACATATTGGGCGTAGATGAAACTAGAGTGAAGCTTAATGTCACATATCGCTATCCAGTGGTTCTGGGACCTACAAGTCGTTATAGGGCATTTCGAGTGAAAAATGAGAACGGGGTTAGGGGAATGATGGATGCAGTCGATCATTTGAACTTGTTCCACATTGACTTGTACTTGGACTATCAACTACTGTCAGTTGATTCTTCTCGACACGCGCCAGTTCTCGCTAATGTGCACGCAACACCTATCTTTAATTCTGAGAGAGATCATGCTTCCAATTCTCATTATGTCCAATCGCCTCACAGTCCTGTGCAGCTAGAGTTTGCTGAATGGGTTGCGGTTCAGGAATTAGCTGAGAATGAGGAGCAAATAGGGGTTGGTGCATCAATCGTGCCTCCGACCCTAGAAGATCTGATCGCAGAAGAAGACCCAATCTTTGGGATAGATGTCGACTACACTACTAATGTTGAAGGCAGCAATAATGTTGACATTGATGTCGAGCTTACTGCTAATGAGGGTGCCGAGGATGGTGAAGAAGAATTGCATCAGCCCGCCTCCCAATTATTTACTACTCTGAGTAAGCAAAGCACTGTAGCTTCTTTCACGTGTAGGTTCAATTGCTTAAATTGGGACCCTAAGACAGATGAACCTCGTGTTGGAGTGTTATTCAAAAATAAAACTGAGTTAACTAGGGCTCTGAAGACGTAGTCAGTTAGAACAAATACTCAATTTAAGACTGTTGAGTCGGATACAAAGACGTGGGCTATTAAGTGCAAGATGTCCGATGAAACTCCTTGTATTTGGCGACTACGGGCTACTAAACTGAAGAGACATGGCCAGTTTCAGATCACCAAGTATGAGATTAATATCTCTTCAACTAGATTAATTTCTCCTGCATTTGATTAGTTATCATGAAGGCCTTAATAAATTGGTGGAAATTGTTAATTTTAGCATGTTTGGACCTGAGATGCTCCTTCCAATGGGGCTTCCGGAAGACGTTCGTGTTATTGCATGGGGTCTTTCCCTGGAAAGGTAAGATAGATTAACAACTATTATTATTATTATTGATATTCGTATTGTTGCTAGTTTTGTTATTTATTTTTCTTTCATATTCAACGCAATATGTTTGAAGTGCCTTGAGGATTTGCAAATCAAAGTCTGCAGTGGTTGGAGTACATTTTGAAACATACTGAATATTTTTTTTTGTTTATTTTGTGGATCAGGCCTACGATGATATTGTATGGGATTGATAACATCCGGGATCTCTTTGGTCACAAGGTAAATGTATACTCTCGCATCTACACGAATGCAGCAGAAACAACTCTCTCCTTGTTTAAACTGGGTGTTATGGTAGTAATCGCTGTTATTGGTATTTGCAGGTCGATCTTGGTCTCATCAAGAGAAACCCCGTATGTCGCATTGGAATAGAGTAGAGTGCGGATCATTCTCTCATTTTCATACCGGAAGTTCACTTAGATATCACACTCCCTTTTTGAAATGAAGTTGATGTTATTGCTAGATAAAAGTTGGTATAAACTGGTTCAGTGACTAATGACGGGGAAACCTGAGTTTTATTGTGTGGACAACTGTTGTTGATACTTCAGATTAGATTCATGCGTACCTGCTATTTTTTTTTAAAGCATGTCAACTGCCCCCTGTTTCTTTTCAAAAATTGTGGATTTGGAATGGATTGGGGACCGGGAGCATAGCTAACAACTGTGTAAATTGACATGGATATTTTGTTTTGGCTGTGCAATTTCAATATTGTTATAGGCCATTTCTCAAATGTCCTTGCCTGGTAAAATATTTGTATGGTAACCCGTCAAGATTCTGAGATGGAGGTGTAGTTAAATCTAAATACTGAGCTGGAGAAAAGTGTGGTTAATCTAAGTAGATTGTTCTAGTACTAGTAAAAGCTAATGTTAATGTTGAGCCTTTGTGCTTAAAATAGAAATTCTTTAAGGTGTCTGTGTGTGCGCTCTTTTCTAAAAATTGTGAATTCTTCTTTTGTTTTTTAGAATAGTAGTTACCTACTTACCAAAAAAAAAAAAAAAATAGTAGTTACCTGGGGCTTTTCAATTTGAGCAAGCAGGGCGGCGTCCGTTGGTTGTTATAGATTTTTGAAATGTCTTTTATTTTTGTAATATATTCAAGTTTGTAATAAATAAAAAATGAGTATGCGTAAGATGTTCCTTCTTTTGTGTTGTTTCTGTTTGGGTTGCTGTCATGTTGTTGCGTTTACAATGGGAGTATGGATTGGGAACGAGCAAGATACTTGTCAAATTGCTTATTATTCTACCGTCATTCATAAGAGGCATTCGGAGTAGTAAAAAGTTAGTAAAAATAGATAAAATTTATAATTAAATAATTCGTGTCACAAGAAAAAAAAAGAGAGTAACTTTTAGAAAATTTTGATACTTTTTTGATAAATCTTAAAGTTCCAAACAGGCTCGTAATGATAGTACAATTATCTAAAAGAATGTAAAAAAAAAAAAATTAATATTACATATCAAGTCTCGGTCTAAGTTATCCACACGTTGGGTTCGAATGAATAATACTACAGGTTAGGCAAAATTAATTAAACTTTGAAATCGCCACCAATTTATTTTACAAGTTAAATAAAGTTGATTAAATTTTGATACCATCACCAGCACTATTGGTCAGATCATTTAAAAATTTTAATGTACAATTATTTTTAAGTCACAATTATTTTTAAGTTACAATTATTTTACAGTCATCTATAATTTAGAATGATATCATCCAACAAAATGTAAAAAAAATAATATTACATATCAAGTCTCATTTAAGTTAATCACATATTGAATATGAATAAATAACACCGCAAGTTAGATAAAGAATAGCATCTGTACATATGTACCGTTTCTTAACATAAAGAGTTTATGTCAGTTTTAGAATTTAAAATAATTAAAAAATATTACCTATCAATATACAATAAAAAAATATTTTCTTTGTGAATAATAGAATCAATTAATTCTCTTCGTTCTAAATATTGGACAAATTTTTTAACTTTTAGCTTTTAATATTTAAGCCTGAGCTATTTACATGCAGTGGATTTTTCTTTTTTATTTTTTTGAGAGAATTTAATAAATTTAGTGAAAATTTAGAAGATAGATAATTTAGAAGATGCAATTGCTGCTGGGAAACTGCGGTTTGGAGTGGTGTGCATAGAACCGCGCTTTTAACAACTTCTCGTCAAGTTTACGTGGACTTCCTTGTTAGGTCTGAGTGATCGAGTGAATTCATGAACGAGCCACAGAACTTGGTGGAGCATTCGGAACACGTAGATACAACCGCGCTTTCATTCCGCGGGTCTTCACAATACAACCGCACTTTCATTCCGCGGGTCTTCACAGGCAATGCAACCACGCTTTCATGACGCGGGTCTTCAACCTTCTTCAGGAGATCCCAAATCGCGCTCTCATGTAGCAGTTTCTTTGATAAGTCGCAAATCCAAACCGCGATTTTTGGGTGTTCCAGAATTTCATAACCGCGGTACCATGTCGCGATTTTTCATTAACCGTATTTCAGGGAAAACTTTCTCCCCAGCAGCAATTGCCGAAATAGTTCCTCAACCATAGAACTAAAAAAAACTCGTGGAATCTCCGATCGCTACTTCTTCTAAACAACCATGTTTGCTGTTGTAGCGTTTTCCAAGAACCCATTCGCGAAGAACAATCAAAGTCGCTCAATGAAATAATTGCAGCGTTTTCCAAGAACCCATTCGTAGAGTACGATCAAAGGAGACATGTCTCGGCAAGCGGCCACTCCTGCTTTACCCAAGTCCAAGACTCTCGACGGCAAATACGTAAGATTTATCGTTTTCCTGTTAATTATATGTTCTTTCACTCTCGATTTCTCTACGGTTTTCCATGTTTTCTTCAAGAAAATTGAAGAGAAAATGAGATGGAATTCCGAATTAACATTTTTTATATTGTTTTGCGAAATGTATGTATTTGGTGACCTGAGTTGATATTTTTTGGGAAATGTATATATTTGGTGATTTGAGTTAATATTCTCCTGTTAATTGAGCCTGGTTTGTTGATCCCTTTGTTATTTTTCTTCTTGGTGCCCTGTTTGGTACGTGTGAGAATGTAGGATTGAGAATAAAAAAGTCTATTTTTCTCAAAGTTTGATAAAATTCCTGTCATTATACCAAAAAAAAAAAAATAAAAGCTCCTTTCACTTGATCCTATTGGGGAGAAAAAAAAAAAAAAAAAAGAAGACCCCTTCTTGTTTGGGTGCTCAGTTTGGTTGCATAAGAAAATTCTGGGAGAAATTAGTATCTTGGTTACATTTTGGAATTTTGAACTTGAGAAGGAACACTAACACCACTTGGGTAATTCTCTGAGATTTGCTTCATCTGTTTTTCTTTTTAAGACCCATTTGACTGTGAAGAAAATTTATAATTCCATCACATATAGTTGGAGTAATCTGGTTTGGTTCAGGATGAGTTTACTCAAAAACCTAATGACCAGTTTACATTTCCTTTTGAATTTGATACCAGTTGCCAGTTGCCAATTATTATGTATTTATTTATTTATTTATTTTTTTTTTTCTGAATCTTTCTCCATTTAGCAATTTATTTTCATGTTTTCAATGGAAATTACACTCAGCGGTTATACTTTAATTCTATTGTTTTGAACTGAAGATGCTCGGAGATGAGATTGGGAAGGGGGCATATGGTCGAGTTTACAAGGGCTTGGATTTGGATAATGGAGACTTTGTTGCTATTAAACAGGTTTCTTTGGAAAAAATTGGCCAGGAAGATCTCAATATTATCATGGTATGATATCGCCACCCTTTGTTCAAATAGATGTTCTATTTATTTATTATTTTATGCAGGTTGGACATGAAAGGGGTTACCTGCTCAATTTTATTCTTCCTTTTGCTTTAGTTGGATGTCAAAAATGTGTTTCCTTGCTTAGAACATGAATTTGTAGTTATGTTGAAGCCTGTGTTAGTTTCTGAATCTATATTTATTTAGTGTACGCTTTTCTTGGATTGAGAAGTTGACATCCTTTTGCACAAAATACAAAGTATTGGATCCCCCCGTCAGGCCTCAAACCTTATAATTCAGGATGGACGGTATGAGAATATGAGAACTACTTAAAATAAATTAAACACTGATCCAAGAACAAATCGACATAAGGAATATCAGTTAGAGCATTCATCGACTTCCCTCATTCCCATAAATATAATATTAAAGTGTGTCACCATTAATTAAACAATAACGTAATCCAATTTAACATCATCCTCGATGACATCAACCAAGACGTACATAGTCATAACATATGCCACAATTATCTTTATGTCTTTAAAGATCACGACACCATAAATATAAGGATCAGACCCACACTTTGGGTTACACCATTCACGATACTAATTACTTAACTTTTGGGTAAAAAGGATAAACACAAATATTATCATCTGTATCAAGACTAGACTTAGGCCAATCATGCATAAACTGCCTCCATATCTCATCTCGGAAATTAGGTCACCACAGTTCCTTTCTCATTTCTCTAAATTTCCAATAAACTCATTATCCACATGGTGAACCATATGCTTCATTATGATTTACCATCTCAACATATCACAACAACAAATATAATGCAATCTCTTGCAATAGGAAATGATAGAATGCAATGTCATTGCATACTCTAATATTCTTTTACTTGAACTTTTATCCTGGGATGAGTGACACATAGCAAGCACATGGGGCTTTCAATCGCACCGCTTACACCTACGTTGAACATCTTTATTAATATATATCACGAGTAAGAAGTGAAGATTCAGGGGAACCGAGTTACATCCCCTTGTCCTTCTACTAGGGAACCGAATTACACCTCTGGTCAGGCATCTTGATGAGGACATCATCCAGATTTTTATTTCCTTTATTATTATTATTTTATTTAGTATTATTTCTATTTTTATTTTTACTTTATTTTAGGAAGTTTGTTGAGAGTAGAATTTTTGATTTTCTTGTACTCTTGATTTGACATTATTTTTAGCTATCTTTAGAAATTTTAGCCTATTTATAGGATTGGATTGTTAGGGTTTTGGGAGACTTTGGAGATTATTGAATAATATTGGTGGCTATGTTTTCCTTATCTTTCTTCTAATTCTTCTTCTTTTCTTCTCTATTTTCTTCTTTCTTTTGCTTTTAATTTCTTCCTTCTTTACTTTCAATTATTGTTTCACATCAAATTAGTATCAGAGCAAATCCCTGGTAAAAAAAAAAAAAATCAATTTTTCAGCCGTAACACAAACCCTAGGTGCTGTGTGGTGTTGTGTTTCATCTTCGCAGAGGAACAATTGAACACTATGGGTTCATCGGTTGCAAACATCTCGCACATCACTTCCAAAAAAAAAAAACCAATCCTTTCCCTTGCCGTTCACCCACGAAAATCAGACCCAGCCGTAGCCGTAGTCGCAGCTGCGCACGTACACATACACATACGTGCCCTCAAGACCTTTGTATACATTTTCGTGCATTCCCGGTGACACCCAGCTCCGGCAAACTACACCACCGGAATCACCTCCCTTTGGCGACCTTTCTGGTGAGTCCAAAATTTTTCAGCAATCGGCCGGCGAAGCTCCGACGACACTCCGGCGAAGCTCCAGGACACTCTGAAACATTTTCCAAGACACTCGGGACATTTTTGGGCCCCTTTACATCAAATGAGGTGCACTTGTTCCTCACCTTTCCTTTGGTATTACAATCTATTCACTTTAATAGTATTATTTTATCTATGTGGTACCTTAACATCCTTTATTTGCTCCTCAACCTATAACTTATAATATCATATTGAACCAAATTTTATTAGCTTCCGATCCACTTTACCTACACCACCTTCATATTATTTGTTCTTCACATCCATAGCATTCTAATATTATTTTGCTACTTTTCCTATTTGATTAATTGGCCATAAAAAAAAAAAGTTTCTTAGCCCTCAATTTTAATTGTGAGCTTGACTAATTCGTAGAATTAATAACTAGTGTTTAGACCTCTTTTTTTAAACTCTTGAAAGATAAATTAGTCTACTAGTTGCATTACATTGAATTCGGATTTTAACAATTCCCCTCCAAAAAAAAAAAAAAATTTTAAAAATTAAAATTACATTTGGCTTGAAATTTTGTGATCATTGACTTGCATTAAGTGAGTTGTTTATTGATCTTAATAGTTTTTGGTTGTGCTAGTGTTGCATGCAATTGCGTAGTGGTCGTATTCTCACTCTTAGCTCACTTACTCGTAAGATGGGTAGTGTTGCATGTAATTGCGTAGTGGTCGTATTCTCACTCTTAGCTCACCTACTCGTAAGATGGGTACCCCCGAAGGTAATAATCGAATAGTTCAAATCCTTGAGGGGCTACAAACTCAAATAACGGCACTTCATGCTGAAATGAATGCTAGTCGTCAGGCTATCCAAAAATTACTTAATCGAGTAACAACCCTGGAACAGTGCCACCGTTTGTCGGATGGTGATCTTTTGGATGTGCCTGACAATTTGAATCATCGCAGTAGAAGAGAGGATGGAGTACCTCCTAGGTATAATCTTGTTCCTCGGAATCGTGAGAGAGATCGTGGAAATTTTGGTCCTCAAGACGAGGCCTATCTTCGTCAAGAGGAATGTCTCTTTAAAAATATTAAATTAGATGTCCCTACTTTTGATGGTCGTCTAGATCCTGTCGTTTTTAGTCAGTGGATTAGAGATATGGATCGATATTTTAACTGGTATAGGTTCACAGAGGAAAGAAAAGTGGAATTTGCGAGTATGAGATTATCGGGTAATGCTTAGCTATTTTAGGATAGTGTTGAAGATCTCTTGGTGAGGCGCCACGCGCCCCCTGTTCGAACTTGGGATGAAATGAAATGCCGCCTCCAAGAGAAATACCTACCTAGGTCATATAAGATTAATTTACTAGATCAGTGGAATAATTTAAGTAGGAAAATAGGTCCGTAACTGAGTATGTGACTCAATTTGATGAATTTAGAATGCGGTGCAATATCATAGAGGATGAGTCCATGACCTTGAGTAGGTTTAGACAAGGCCTCCATGATAACCTCAAGAGAGAACTTGTTCTTAGAGGTGTGACCACTCTCGATCATGTTTACACCTTAATTCAGGACTATGAGTTGGTTACCAAGGGTCCCAGTGGACCAAGTTTCAATAGTAATTCTTCCTCACACCAAGTTTCCTCTTCAAACTCTAAATCAGTCCTAGGTCCCCCTCCACTCAACCATTGAATGAGAATAAAGGAAAAGGTACAATGACTAATGCCCCAAGGAACTCATCCCGTGTGCAATGTTTCAATTGTAGGGAATTTGGTCATGTGTCCGCTAACTGTCCAAAGAAAGCCTTAGTTATTGGAGAACATTCAGTGCACATTGATGATGACTACTTAGAAGAACAAGTGTATGAACCTAATCTTGAGGACTTTGGTGATTTAGAGGACGACTGTGGTGATACTGTTCTAGCTTGCATTAGAAGTTCCATCCTTCCCACCCATGTTGATCTTTCATATGGCAGCCTTGATACCCCACGATTAGGTGTAGTACGTTATACTCTAACACAACCTAAGGGGGCTGATGATTGGCGTCGTCATTCTATTTTTCATACCTTTATCAAGATCAATGGTAAATCTTGTAAAGTCATCATCGATAGTGGGAGTTGCATCAATGTTATTTCTGCGAGTACCGTCTCCCGCCTGGGGTTGAAACCCATCCCTCACCCTAATCCCTATGATGTTTCTTAGATTAATACCTCATCTATAGCAATGAAAGAACGTTACTTGGTGCCTATTCAGTTCTTGAGTATAAGGATTATATCTGGTGTGACGTGATCCCTATGGACGTTGGTCACATAATTCTGGGACGACCTTGGTTGTTTGATATGGATGTAACCATTTGCGGTCGCACAAACTCATGTTCTTTTGTATTTAAGGGAAAGAAAATTCACCTCGACCCTCTACCTCCAAAGCCTGTTGATCCCCACAGGGAGAAGAAAGTTGTGGAGACAAAAGGGCTGCATATCATTAGCCCAAAAGAATTTGAGCGTGAGGTTGTTAGAGAGTCTGTTGTGTTTGCAGTCATCGTTACAGAAGTTTCTTCAGATTCTTAGCCTCTAGTTCCTGAAGAGGCCCATTAGGTACTTCAAAATTTTCAAGATATTTTCCCTGAGGATTTACCTGATCACTTGCCTCCTCTGTGTGACATCCAGCATGCCATAGACTTTGTTCCAGGATCATCCCTCCCGAACTTACCCCATTGTAGGATGAATCCTTATGAGCATGTCGAACTACAGCGATAAGTAGGTGAACGCCTTCATAAAGGGTTTGTCCGTGAAAGCCTGAGCCCCTATGTTGTCCCAGCTCTCTTGACGCCAAAGAAAGATGGCTCTTAGAGGATGTGTGTCGATAGTAGAGCCATAAATAAGATCAATGTGAAATACCGTTTCCCCATTGCTAGGTTAGATGACATGCTTGACATGATGGCAGGTGCCACAATTTTTTCTAAGATAGATCTTAAGAGTGGGTATCACCAAATTAGGATTCGGCCAGGAGACGAGTGGAAGACAGCCTTCAAGACGAAGGATGGTCTTTATGAGTGGTTGGTAATGCCTTTTAGGCTTTCTAATGCCCCTAGTACTTTTATGAGAGTCATGAATCAGGCACTTCGGTCTTTTTTGGGACGATTCTTAGTGATCTATTTTGATGACATCCTTGTATACAGTAAGTCTAAAGAGGAACATGTGAATCACCTATCTTAGGTTTGTTATGTTCTTAGGAAGGAAAAATTATATGCTAATTTGAAGAAATGCTCATTCTTTGTTGATAAAGTTTCTTTCTTAGGTTTCATTGTCTCCTCTGTTGGAGTTTCAGCTGACCCCCAGAAAATTCAGGCTATTGTAGATTGGGATGAACCTAAATCCATTCATGATTTTCAAAGTTTTCATGGGATAGCCTCTTTCTATCGCCGTTTCATCAAGGGTTTTAGCACGATCATGACTCCTTTAACAGAATGTATGAAAGGAGGTGATTTTAAATGGACGGAAGAAGCTACTAGGGTATTCGGGGCTATAAAGAAGAAAATGACGGAGGCCCCTGTGATGCGTCTTCTAGATTTTTCTAAAGTGTTTGAGGTAGAGTGTGATGCTTCAGGCGTGGGTATAGGTGGTGTTCTTAGCCAAGAGCGTCACCCTGTTGCCTATTTTAGTGAGAAGCTAGGTGAGGCCAATCGAAGATATTCTACCTATGACAAGGAGCTATATGCGGTAGTACAAGCTTTACGACATTGGCGACATTACCTACTCCCTCGGGAGTTCGTACTCTACTCTGATCATGAAACCTTACGGTATCTTAAGTTTCAAAAAAAGCTTAATTATAGGCATGGTCGTTGGAGTGAGTATTTACAAGCCTATTCTTTTGTTTTAAAACATAGGAAAGGAATTGAGAACCTAGCCGCTGATACTTTAAGTAGACGCATTTTGTTGTTAACTGCCATGAGCGTTAAAATCATAGGATTTGAAAGGCTTAAAGAAGATTACATGTCATGCCTTGACTTTGAAGACATTTTTGTGTCAGTGCTTGAGGGCCGATTTGACCCTTCTATTGACTTTTGCCTTCAAGATGGTTTCCTCTTTAAAGCTAATAAATTATGCATCCCTAGGACGTCCGTCCGTAATTTCATAGTTTGGGAGACTCATGCAAGTGGTCTCGCTAGCGATTTTGGGCGTAATAAGATTATAGAGGAAGTTGAGTGTCAATTTTATTGGCCTAGTTTGAAAAGAGATGTGGCTAGAATCATTAGTCAGTGTCGTACTTGTCAGTTAGCCAAACAGAAGAAGCAAAACATTGGCCTCTATACACCCTTTCCTGTCCCTAGTTGTCCGTGGCAAGATGTGAGCATGGACTTTGTACTTCGTCTTTCTCGCACTCCTAAAAAGCACGATTCCATTTTTGTTGTTGTGGATCGTTTTTCTAAAATGGCCCACTTCATTCCTTGTAGTAAAACCTTTGATGCCTCTAGGGTTGCGCGATTGTACTTTGATGAGATTGTCAAGTTGCATGACCTTCCTAAAACTATTGTGTCTGGCAGGGATGTTCGCTTCATTGGTCATTTTTGAAGGACCTTGTGGCACTTGGTTGGTACTAAATTAAACTTTTCTGTTGCTTACCATCCTCAGACAGATGGCCAAACTGAGGTCGTCAATAGTAGTTTAGGAAACCTTTTGAGATGTTTGGTCAAAGAAAACCCTAAGAACTGGGATCTAAGCCTCCTTGTGGCCCAACTGGCTTATAACAGCTCTGTTAATAGGTCATTGGGTATAAGTCCATTTGAGGTTGTGCATGGCTACAAACCTAGGAAACCATTAGACCTGATTCCCATGTCTATGCATTCCCCTGTGTCTATGACTGCTGAGTCTTTTGCACAACATTTACATGACTTGCATATTGAGATCAACAAACAACTTGAAGCGAGTAATGCATCTTACAAACTTCGAGCTGATGCACATAAAAGACATGTTGAATTTAATGTTGGGGATTTTGTTATGGTTCAAATTCGCTTGGAACGGCGTCCATTTGGGCCAGTTCCAAATTGCATCCTCGTAGTGCTGGTTCTTTCGAAATTTTAAAACGAGTGGATCTAAATACTTATGTTATTGATATTCTACTAGAATTTGGTTTTAGCCCTACATTTAATGTTGAGGACCTAGTTGTTTATAAAGGCCAAGCTATTATCCAGTTGATCCTTTGGCTTCTTCTCCAAATGAGCCTAACCCCGAGCCTGTGTCCTTTCCAGTTGAACCCAACTATGACTGTATTGAACCTAACTACGAAACCAATTATAAGCTTGATTCTGTCCCTGAGCTTATTTCTTTACCTACATCAACACCTGTTAATTCCACACACAGAGATAAAATTGATGCTATTATAAGTGACCAGGTTGTTTTTACCAAGGAAGGAGCGGTTCAGCGCTATCTGGTTCGTTGGGTGGGCAGACCTGATTCTGATTGTACTTGGATTTCTAGTGACACTTTGCAGCGCATTGATCCTGATTCTTTGGAGTTTTATCGTAGTCAGCAGGATCTTTCTTCTCTAGCAGCGAGCCATACTAGGGTTATATTACCTCTCACGCGCATCTACAAGCGTCGGAGGAAGGTAACGCAACACCTTAGCTTGTGGCTAGGTGATTGACTGACAGTGTCCTTGGTTCAGTTTTCACTCGATAGAACTGAGTTCTTCTCAGTCCGGGAGAGTTGATGAGGACATCATTTAGATTTTTATTTCCTTTATTATTATTATTTTATTTATTATTATTTCTATTTTTATTTTTACTTTATTTTAGGAAGTTTGTTGAGAGTAGAATTTTTGATTTTCTTGTATTCTTGATTTGATATTATTTTTAGCTATCTTTAGAAATTTTAGCCTATTTATAGGATTGGATTGTTAGGATTTTGGGAGACTTTGGATATTATTGAATAATATTGGTGGCTGTGTTTTTGCAGATGATATTGTTTTAGTAGATGAAACGAGAGAATGAGTGAATGCTAAGTTAGAATTGTGGCGGGAAACTTTAGAGACAAAAGGGTTTAGGCTAAGCCGATACAAGACGGAATATATGGAATGTAAGTTTAGTCAAAGTAGGATAACGAGTAATATAGAAGTAAGTTTAGGCACACAAAAGATTGTAGAGAAAGATAAATTTAGGTACCTTGGATCTATGGTGCAACAAGATGGAGGGATTGATACTGATGTAAATCACATGATTCAAGTTGGGTGGACCAAATGGAGGAGTGTTTCGGGGGTCTTGTGCGACCGAAAAGCCCCCCTCAAGGTGAAAGAAAAGTATTATAAGGTAGCGGTTAGACTAGCGCTGCTATATGGATCAGAGTGTTGGGCTGTAAAGCATAATCATGATCAAAAGATGACAGTTGCGGAGATGAGAATGCTAAGGTGGACGTGCGGGATTACAAGAAAAGATAGGATTAGGAACGAGGAGATTAGGGGCAAAGTAGGAATAGCACCGATTGAAGATAAAATGAGAGAAAACCGATTAAGATGGTTTGGCCATGTTAAAAGGCGTCCGGCGGAGGCACCTGTTAGAAGGTGTGAAAGTATAGAGATTGCCAGGAGTAGGAGAGGTAGAGGAAGACTCAAGAGAAGTTGGAAAGAAACTATTAAACATGACCTTGCCTATCTAGTTCTATCGGAGGACATGCACCTAAACAGATCTAATTGGCGTCGACAAATCCATATAGCTGACCCCACCTAGTGGGAAAAGGCTTGGTTTAGTTTGGTTATTGGTGGCTGTATTTTCCCTCTCTTTCTTCTAATTCTTCTTCTTTTCTTCTCTATTTTCTTCTTTCTCTTGCTTTCAATTTCTTCTTTCTTTACTTTCAATTGTTGTTCCACATCATATCTGCTTATCTTAAACAGGATAATCAATATAAATAACAGTTGAGAAATTGTGTTACACTCCCGATCAACTAAGATTCAAGAGAATCGACTTACACCCTCTGGTCCTTCTGCTAAGAAACCGAGTTACACCTCTAGTCAATTATCTATTTATTTCAAGCAGGGTAATTAATATAAATAATATCTCAAGATTAACGTCCTAGTTCTAATAACTAATCTCTAGTCATATATATTGACTAGGGGATCATCCGATAATTTTAAAATCTCATTTCATCATTTTTTTTTTCAAAATCGAGGATTCTGTCCATATACATAGTCTGGGCTTCGACACGTCAATAATCTCAATATAACATCCTTGGTCAATCAATAATAATAACATATAACCGGATGATGTAAACTCAATCTCATGCACATAATATGCTTCATCATGGATAATTAACCATAATATATTAACAAAATAATATAAGCATGCTATGCCCAAGTATTCATGCACATGTATCATAATGTCAAGAATTGCATATCATGTAATACAACATTAACTCACGTAAGCAACATATTCCCATTAATTGTGATGATGATTTGGGGTTTATTTAATCTTGAGAAATCAATAACCAATGGTTCCATGTACAAACCATGCTTCTAAAAACCCAAAATTTAACTTTTATAAAAATCGCTGGTTCGAATGACCCTGTCCGAACGATAGTGCATAGAAACCCTTTTTCGGGTTTGTTTTCAACAGAACTCTTGAACCAAAACCAACCCAAATTATCCATCTAAGCCACAAACTCAATAGTTGATCACATGTAAACATATAAACATCTCAACATGTTTATCTAACATTTATTCCAACAATAACTCAAAGGAATGCAAGATTTGAATATATATAGACACATTGATATATACATATAACAAAATCATGCTAACTGCACATAGAAGCACATATGTAGACCCCACCTAGCTTAAATCCAAAACCATCACCGCTATGGCAATCACATCATCAAATAGCTTTTGATCAGTTCGGTTTTACTTCCCAATCTTTACTTTCTTCCTCTGCTCTCTCTCTTCTCTCTCCTTTGTCTCTCCTATGGGCTCAGCTAATGATGGAGAAGAGAAAAGGTAAGGAAAGAAAGAAAGGAAGAAAAGAAAATGGGGTAGGCCCTTGGCCTAGTCATCTAACCCAACAAACTTTTGAGCTAAACCCGGCTCAAAAAAAATAAAATAAATGAAATCACTAGACCAAATCTCAGGTTCAAATATTTAATTAGCTCAAATCTTAAATAAACAGCCAAAATAAAATACCGGATGTTATACGTTTACCCCACCCCCCCCCCCCCAAAAAAAAAGGAAAAAAAAGAAAGAAGAGAGAAGAAAATGTGTTGGGTCAAGTGCATCTTAAATTTAACTCTTGTGGTAGATATCTGGTCTCTAAGAAGTGTGAACATTATGGAGGTTATGTTGTATGTGTTTGTGCTTAGAGGAGGAGCTAAAAAATTAGTAAGGAAATATGTTGGATCAAGTGTGGTTGAATTTAAGATTTAAAGTTAACAGTGGAGGTAGATATGTAGTCTCTAAGAAGTATGAACACTATGAGGTTATGCCCCATGTGTCTGTGCTGAGGGGAGGAGCTAGAAAATTTTCCTTTGGTGGGCAAATTGAAGGAACCATTTCCTTTATATATTTATTTATTTTCTTCTTTTATTGAGGTTGGCATTAAATAAATATGGTGATAATTCAGCTTGATGTCCATAACTATCTTACATGCCTTCAACAACATGAAATCTTGTGAATACTCTCCCTATTTATATCGTTTATTATTTAGTTATATTTGAGTTAAAATTAAACTGAAATTTTGATTTTTAAATCTTTGCTGAAAAAATGTACATAATTTTGTAATGGAGGGTGTTCTTCCCTTCCCTTCCGATTTGTCTAACAGTTGTATTTCTTTTGAATTGTCTGTTGTTGGTGGGATGCTTTTGTCTCAGCAAGAGATTGATCTGCTCAAGGTAATTTTTTTTCTCCTACATTGCTCCTAAAAGTATTATTCTTCATTCAATTTCTGAAATGTAATGTATTTGTTTTATTTATTTATTTATACATATATATATATATATTTGTTTAGAGATAATGTGCACATTCCCTCGCACATGTATATGTGTTGCACATCTAGGATTTTGGGTTAACTCTTCAATGATAGTGCTTTGAGATTTGCTGAAATTTTAGTCATGTAACCTGTTGATAGGGGCTATAAGACAAATTAATTATAAGCTAACAGTTTTTTTTAATTAAAATATTGGAAAATTAATTATCAGTTCTGCAATTTCGTTGTGCTTCTGTATATTGTGCTGTGGAACTGCTATTGTACATATATTTGGTGTACTTGATTATTGAGTAGAAGTTTATTAAGAAACAGCACACGGGGGGGCACCCACATATGCTATGAGAAAAGTAAAACAAAAACAACTGATGTGGATTATCAATATTGCCATTTATGTTAATTGGGTTAATTTGAATTCTCAATTTAACAATGTGGATGTTCGATTTCTATTTGTTGGCCCTGGCTAAATTTCTGTTGTGACAGAATTTGAACCACAAAAATATTGTGAAATATCTTGGATCCTCAAAGACGAAGAGTCATCTTCACATAATTCTTGAGTAAGCTTGCTTCAATTCATCAAAAAGTTGATTCCTGATGTTGTAGTCAAACTACGGTGAACCTTGAATTTTGATTGCATAGGTTTGTTGAGAATGGCTCACTTGCAGACATTATCAAGCCAAATAAATTTGGGCCATTTCCAGAATCCTTGGTGGCTGTTTATATTGCTCAGGTATAATCATGCCGTGACAGTTTAAGGCCTTCATCATGTATTTATTTGGTGGCTTAATGTTTTTGACCAGGTGTTGGAAGGTTTGGTTTATCTACATGAACAGGGTGTAATTCATCGGGATATCAAGGGTGCAAATATATTGACAACCAAAGAGGTATTGTTGCAAGGTTTTCTGTAAATTATTTTGTTGGTTATTTATTTATGCATCTTTGGGGCCAATGTGATGGGTTATACAAGATTGGCTAGCCCTTACCACACCCATGAGCCCTTTTATATTGCCCTAGATGAAAGAGGTTAAATTTCTGGCATTTTGTATGCCTAATGAGTGGCTTCACCAGTTCGCTTACCTGACGTTTTCCTTTGGTTTCTATTTTTGCTTTAGCTGGCTAAAAGACATGTCTCATTACACTAATCTCTTACACATATACACACATCTGATATTGCTTTGTGTCAAGACTTATTTATTTTATTTTTTCAGTTGCATGTTTTGTAAGATTGTTAAAGTAGCGATTCTACATTGGATTGCTGGGATGATTGACAATATTGTATGCAAGATTGGATCAGCAACAACAAATTTTTTTATATAAAATATAAAAAATGCATGATATACTTGAAGTACGGTACCGGTGTTTACAATCTTTACTTCTCTATTATATTACTCAATACGTTCACGGATAATATTACTAATTTCGTCGGCTCGAATGGTTACCATGAGTATTTCTTTACTAATTATTAAATTTGTTTTGTTGGAATCCATATTGTAACTAGCATTTGCTGTTTCTATTTGAATAAAAATTTCTCAAAAGTTTATGGAAATTTATCATAATTTACAAAAATAAAAGTAAAAATATTGAGGAAAAATATTAGAACCATCTAAAAATATACATCATATAGTTAAAAGCTTAGTGATGTGGGTCCCACCTATTGGAACCACTCATCTTGCCTCTCCTCCTTTGATCGGTTTATTTCATTTTTTAGCAAAGAGAAAGCTTAGCACTCAAGTTTTATATTTTATTAAAAAAAGAGTTGAGATGAAAGGGTTTTGCAGTTTGGTGTGCAAATTATGATAAAGAGAAGGAAGGAAGAGAATGTTAACATAAATAAGGAACAATTTAAGATCAAAAGGAGAAGAACAGAAATAAAGGACTTTTTAATGGTAGAGGAAAAAAAATGCAATTGAATGATCTACCATACGCAGAGAGAGAAAGAGAGAGAGATGCTGCTGCTGCTGCTGCTGCTACTGCAAATAGGGATCTTTCTTCCATCATTTGCCTCCCTTGGGGTGAGGGGAGTCACACTTGTTTAATCTGTGTTGGATAACATCTCTATTTACTACTTGTCCTCATTTAGGATCCCTGTGGGTGTTGCCAAAAGGTTTGAGAAAATGATGAGAGCTTTTATGCAGGGGGGTTAAGAGAGATCACATTATTAAATGAGACGTGGTGTCCTGTCCCAAATATAATGGGGTTTAGCAGTGGGCAATATCATAGCTAGAAACTCGACCTTGCTTGGTAAATGGATTTGAAGTTTTCCTATGAAATCTCTTTCCTTATTGTATTCAATCATCAAGAGTAAATATGACATTTAGGAGAACGGGTGGGATTCTCACATTGTGGAGAGTGACACTGGTAGGTGTCTTTGGAAACATATCTCACAAATCTTACCTTACTGTTCTTTTTCACGTCTTTATCAGTTATCATGATCCCACTGTTGGCCACCGTCCCACTTTTTTTTTTTTTTTTTTGTTGAGTAGTCACCATCCCACTTAAAAGATCTAGATGGAAACTTTATTACTTTTATTAGTATTTGTACTCTTAATATCATGCATCAACACTTTATTACGTTAAATTTTAAGAACTTGTAACTCTTGGCACATAATTCAGGTCTAGGAATGGACCTATATCTTATTGTAATTTGTTTTATTGGATGCTTTGAGGTGGTGTCAGTTTTTGCCCTTTTTATATTGTATTTGGTTGAACTAATTTATGCTTTCAGGGTCTTGTGAAACTAGCAGATTTTGGTGTTGCAACTAAATTAAATGAGGCAGACGTTAATACACATTCAGTTGTTGGAACACCCTACTGGATGGCCCCTGAGGTACTACTTGAATTATCTCTTTATTAGTATTGTTGCTTGATTTCTTTCTGTATGATGATGAGAGCATTTGTGTTTCTATTTATGCAGCCAAAGACTTTTCTTTCTCTCTTCTTTTCCTTTCCTGTCTGCATTTTGTTGTTTTGGATGTATTTTGCCCGATATGTGCGAACATTGAAACAAACAGTGTGCTCAGGTTGGGCATAGCCATTCCAACATCTTAAAATAGCTGGAGGGGGTTGGGAACACTACAATCCAGACATTGGGTGTTTTCTTAATGATAAATAGAACCCAACATGCCATGTCAAAAGAACTTGGTGGGTTTGACTCACAAAGAATGAGATTAGTATGAATTTAATCAACATTTTTTTTCTGTTTAATGAACTGCATGGTTTGGACCAAAATTGATTGTACAATTGCTTGGAACTGTTAAGTCCTTTACTTGCTTTGAGTAAGTATTTAAATATTAATGTGAGCACGGCTGTTGGCTCAAGTGGCAGAAGCCCTCATCAAGCCTACTCACCACCTAGGTTCAAAACCCGGGGTATTCCCCCTTGCCCCGCTTAACTATCAAAAAAAAAAAAGTATTTAAATATTAATGTACCCGTTTTGTGTATACAATCAAGCATACATCTGCTATTTCTTGATGTTAATCATATATGCTTTGTTTGTTACGTGATGTTTTAACATCCAGTTGGAGTTATTATAATTTTTCTTTTATCACTTTTGCTTTATTTTTCACAACAAACATAATGAAACAACATTGAACTGCATTAGCAATTTTATC
The DNA here is from genome assembly GCA_019916065.1 of Vitellaria paradoxa. Taxonomy (NCBI): domain Eukaryota; kingdom Viridiplantae; phylum Streptophyta; class Magnoliopsida; order Ericales; family Sapotaceae; genus Vitellaria; species Vitellaria paradoxa. Next base: position 1,372,531 of record CM034237.1, read on the forward strand.
ATGCAAATCATGATGCCTATTTGAGCAATAAATAAAATCTATGGTTTTTGAATTCTTTGATCACCGTGGCATGTGCAGAATTCACATTATTTATGTTCATCTAATAGTGTGACTGGGGAAGATAAAAGCAGTTCATATTTGTGATGTGATAATGAATATGTATGTAGGTCCTTTTGTAATTGAAATTGACAATGCTTCAGGTCATTGAGATGTCAGGGGTTTGTGCTGCATCTGACATATGGAGTGTTGGCTGTACTGTGATTGAGCTTCTTATATGCGTGCCTCCGTACTATGATCTCCAGCCCATGCCTGCTCTCTTCAGGATTGTGCAGGTATTTTTATAATGTTGTCTTTAAAAAAAAAAAAATTCCAGTAGTTGGTTATCATGTTATTTTTATTTCTTTCTTTCTTCTCTCTGTGCCTCTCTCTCTCTCTCTCTCTCTCTCTTCAGCCAATGAGGATTAGTTATACGTCTCAATACCATGTTATGTTGTGGTTCTTTACATATATATATATATATACATATATATAGATATGTTTAACTACTTTCTTCTTTTCCTTCTGGTGTTTTTTCCCCTTAGATCCATCCAGAATTATTCCTTCTATCCTTTAGGTATCCAACCAAGCATACTTTTAAGATTCTTTATTGAACTGCATAATCTCTGCATAAGCAACCAGAATTTTCTTTTGTTTTGCAGGATGAGCATCCTCCAATACCAGATGGTCTATCTCCCAATATTACTGATTTTTTGCTTCAATGCTTTAAGAAGGTGAGGTAGAAGAAATATATGAAATTTCAGATTAATTATTTTGGTGTAACTTTTAAATTCTTACCCTCAACATATAGGTCAGTTCCTGTGTTGTCAAAGTTCCTTGGACTTTTTTCAAGGAACAAAATATTGTTCCCCCTCACTAAATGGCAGAAAAGTTACTTTTCTTATCGAAACAAAACACTAGTCGAAAAATGTTTCTATTGTTTCCTTCAAAACACAATAATCACATCAAAATTCAGCTTAACATGCCAAAATAATAAATTGATTAATTAATTTATGTTTTCACACATGTGGATATATTTCAATTTTGTGCTCTTTTTCCAAAATGTTTTGTGAATATTTCTGAAATGTTTTCATTTTCATGCTGAACTGAAATAACCTACTGAAATAAATTTTAATCCACCCCTAAACCCCCCCCCCCCAAAAAAAAAAAATTCTTTTCTTTTTTTTTCATAATTGAAAAAAAATCATGTGAGAACAATTAAAAAAAAAATGACACAATGCAGATCTCAATGTAGGATGAAATGAATTAGCAATTGAAACCAAGGTCAAACAAGTCAGATAATTTTTGCTTTAAATTAATAGGATCTCGCTATGTCAGGGTTTTTGGTTATGGATGCTTCTAAAGGTATGCCCCCAATGTTAGTATTGTTAATTTGATGTGCATTACGTATAGTTTAATGATTTCATAACAAACCCCATTCTTTTAGACCTCTAAACCGGAAGGAAAATTAAGGTTAATTTTGATGCTTGTGTTCTTGGTTGCCCTGGATGGGAGGTATCTGGAGACAATTGAGCAAATGCAGTTGTCTTCTTGAACAGGTGTAGGATTTGGTATAGACTCTATAGAGGCAAAAATCCTGGCTCTTTAAGGACAACTAAGAGAGGTTTTAGCTATGGGTTTATACGTCTCTGCATGTGGAAGTCTGCTGTGGTGTTGGGATAAACAACTAGTTGTACAATGCTGTTGTGGTTGCAGGTTATCATAGAAATTGCCTGTTAGCTTAGATCTAGCTAATAAAGATGTTTAGTTTGCCAAGAAATACTGTGAGTCTGTGATGCTTTATGGCCATGTCATCCTCCTCAAGAACAGGGTCTTAGTGTTATGTATTCTACTATTTACGTAGAGGATTTATGATCTTTCCTTTGTTTTTTGATATCATGCTGTTTTGCTCCTTACAAAATTGACCTTATTTATTATTATTATTTTTAAAAAAGGCATGTTCTGTTTTGGTTTAAGTTTTAGGAGAAAGACCATTACAGTCGTTTTTAAGCTGTTTTTATTTGTATTAGAGCGATTGCTTGTAACGAGTTTTAAGGTTGTCTGGTCAACCCTTTTTGGTATGGTGGTCTCCATTGAGGGTCCCCAAGTTGCCTTGCCTTCCTTAAGTAGGCCATTTCTTGGATATCTAGTAATTTTTGGCATCAGGCAAAAGTTAGATTGTTGGGTGTTGAACCCATTCAATCAATTGTTGTTTGTCTCTTGAATCTTGATTTACTTTTTTCCCTTTCATATAATTTCTTGTTCAATTATGTGGGAAGGAGTCTTCATTTGCAAGTTCTGGACCTGGAAGATCTTTGCTTCCCTGGTATTCTCAGTTTTAGTCATATGATTATGTGGATCAAGCTTTATCTGATTAGTGGCTTTGGAGGTTCATAGAGAATTGCTTGTGCCATTTAGTTGTTTTAAATTGTTTAATTCTTCAAAAGTGCTCAGACCATAAGAAACAGAAGATTGGAAGACATGGGAAAGTCCAGAAATTGGCATGATTTCTGAGCGGGCCTATGGAAACTGACTCTGCATGTTGTATGTCTTTATTTGTGTCAGACTTGGTTGAATGTGTTTTTGGTCAGTTTTTATTATACTATTATTACTTTTTGCTTCATAGGTCATGGTTATTTTGGTAATTTGAATAATTTCTGGATATAGGCTGTAGGAATTGCCCATGTTGTCCTATGGATCAAGATATGTAATTGGGTTTTTGTTCGTTGGTTGTAGTTGGTTTCAGATAGGTTCTAGAAATTTGAAATCTTTGCATTTGGTTTGGAAAACTTTTTCTGTTTTCTGTGGGAAGTGACTTTTGTTGTTTTTTTTTTTTTTTTTTTTTGGTAATTACTTTTGTTGTTTTCTATCAAACCAAACCAAACCAAACCAAACCAAGCATTTTCCCACTAAGTGGGGTCGGCTATATGGATTTGTCGACGCCAATTAGATCTGTTTAGGGGCATGTCCTCCGATAAATCTAGGTAGATCAGGTCATGTTTAATGGTTTCTTTCCAGCTTCTCTTGGGTCTTCCTCTACCTCTCCTACTCCTGGCAATCTCCATACTTTCACACCTTCTAACAGGTGCCTCTGCTGGACGCCTTCTAACATGGCCAAACCATCTTAATCGGTTTTCTCTCATTTTATCTTCAATCGGTGCTATTCTTACTTTGCCCCTAATCTCCTCGTTCCTAATCCTATCTTTCCTTGTAATCCCGCACATCCACCTTAACATCCTCATCTCCGCAACTGCCATCTTCTGACCATGATTATGCTTTACTGCCCAACACTCTGATCCATATAGTAGCGCTGGTCTAACCGCTACCTTATAATACTTTCCTTTCACCTTGAGAGGGATTTTTCGGTCGCACAAAACCCCCGAAGCACTCCTCCATTTGGTCTACCCAGCTTGAATCCTGTGACTTACATCAGTATCAATCCCTCCATCTTGTTGCACCATAGATCCAAGGTACCTAAATTTATCTTTCTCTACAATCTTTTGTGTGCCTAAACTTACTTCTATACTACCCGTTATTCTACTTTTACTAAACTTACATTCCATATATTCCGTCTTACATCGGTTTAGCCTAAACCCTTTTGTCTCTAACGTATCCCGCCACAATTTTAGTTTAGCATTCACTCCTTCTCTCGTCTCATCTACTAAAACAATATCATCTGCAAATAGCATACACCACGGCACTTCATCCTGAATATGTCTTGTAATCTCATCCATAACTAAAGCAAACAAGTACGGGCTTAACGCTGAGCCTTGATGTAAATCAATTGTGATAGGGAACTCATTAGTTTCTCCACCAGTCGTCCGTATAGATGTCATGGCTCTATCATACATGTCCTTTATCGCCTCAATATATGCGACACACGCTCCTTTCTTTTCCAATACTCTCCATAGAATCTTCCTAGGAACCCGATCATATGCCTTCTCTAAATCGATGAACATCATATGTAAATCTTTTTTTACTTTCTCTATACTGTTCCATTAACCTCCTCAAGAGAAATATAGCCTCCATGGTTGATCTTCCAGGCATGAAACCAAATTGGTTTTCTGAAATGTTTGTTATCCTTCTTAATCTTCTCTCAATAACTCTCTCCCATAATTTCATCGTATGGCTCATCAATTTAATCCCGCGGTAGTTCGCACAGTTCTGAATATCTCCTTTGTTCTTGTATATAGGTATAAGGATACTTTTCCTCTATACATCAGGCATCTTCTTGCTCTTTAGCACTACATTAAAAAGTTTTGTCAACCAACTTATGCCATCCTCTCCTAAGCACCTCCAAACCTCAATAGGGATACCATCTGGCCCAACCGCTTTCCCATTCCGCTTTCCCATTCTTCATCCTTTTTAATACTTCTTTTACTTCTTCCCTACTGATTCTCCTATAGAATATAAAATTTAATTCTTCCCTAAAAGTGGTAAACTGCCCCAAATGTATGTCACTACTACCGCTTTCGTTAAATAACTTGTAGAAGTAGCTCTTCCAACGCTCCTTTATCTCCTCTTCCTTTTCTAATACCTTTTCATCCTCATCCTTAATGCATCTAACTTGGTTTAAATCCTTGGTCCGTCTATCTCTAGATTTAGCAAGCTTGAATATCTCTCTTTCGCACTCCTTAGTGTCAAGTCGCCTATATAAATCCTCAAATGTCTTTGCCTTAGCCTCACTAACTTCCTTTTTGGTTTCTCTTCTAGCTTCTTTATACCTCTCCAAATTCGCTTCATTTCGGTCGTTTTGCCAAGATTTAAAACACTCTCTTTTAACTCTTATCTTGTCTTGGACGGTCTCGTTCCACCACCATGCCTGTTTCTGTGCCGGAGTACTCCTTTTGGATTCTCCTAAGACTTCTTTCCCTACCCTCCTAATACAATTTGCTACATTATCCCACATAATATTTGCACTCTCATTTACCGTCCAAATGTTTTCCTCTATTACTCTTTCCCTGAATGCTGCTTGCTTATCACCTTTTAAGTTCCACCATTTAGTCTTTGAGCATCTATACGACTTCTTTTTTCTAGCCCACCTTTGACGCTGCACATCTATGACCAACAACCTATGTTAGGTAGTCAAGCTCTCCCCTGGTATAACTTTACAATCTTTACAAGCTACACGGTCTCTTTTCCTAGTTAAGAAGAAGTCAATATGTGTCTTTGAGGAGCCACTCTTATAAGTCACCAAATGTTCCTCTCTCTTCCTAAAAAAGGTGTTCGTCACCATGAGATCATAAGCCACTGCAAACTCCAAAATATCCTTCCCTTCTTCATTTCTATCACCGTAACCATATCTCCCGTGTACTCCTATGTATCCATCTATGTCGCGTCCTATATGACCGTTCAAATCTCCTCCTATGAAGACCATCTCTCCTTGAGGTATCTCTAATATCATTCCTTCCAAGTCTTCCCAAAACTTCTCCTTATATACATCTCCTAAGCCCACCTGGGGGGCATAAGCACTAATTACGTTTATTATCTCTTCTCCTAACACTAATTTAATTGCAATAATCCTATCTCCACAACGTTTCACATTAACTATATCTTCCTTTAGGTCCTTGCTTACTACTATGCCGACCCCATTTCGCGATCTATTAAGTCCCGTATACCATAACTTATACCCAGTCCTCTCAGTCTCTTTAGCTTTCTGTCCCACCCACTTCGTCTCTTGCAAGCAAGCAATTACGATTCTTCTCCTTTCCATTGTATCCACCACTTCCATAAGTTTCCCAGTTAAGCTCCCAATATTCCAAGTACCTAATTTCAACCTTCTGTTTTGGACTAGCTTCCTTGCCCCCCCACTCGTCCAGGAAAGTGCGAGGACCCTTGCCTATTTAACACCGCACCCGGGCGCCGATGCAGCGGTCCTTGCTTATTTAACACTGTACTCGGACCATACAGTGCGTCGCTAAGTAGAGAACGCCCCCACGAAATCTCATTAGGTGTCAGAAAATCCATAAAAAAATTCGACAAAGTTTTACGCTGGCTGTCAACTACCTAACACAACTCTCCTCCTTTATCTGGGCTTGGAACCGGCCATGAAAAAAACATAGGCGGAGTTTGTTGTTTTCTATCAAGTATATTAAAAAAAAAAAAAAAGGTCTCTAAACCAAATCTATTTTCTGCCTGTTCTAATTTTATTAGAAAATGAAAATGGAAAGCAAGTGGAAAATGATGATCAAACCAAACGCACCTAGTTTCCAACTAAGAAGTCAAAATGCTACCAAGACAAGGAACTTTCTAACATTTATATAAAGCCTTGTAGTGATTCTAATACAACAGAGAAAATGGTCTAGAGAATTTTCATATCCTTCAAGACCCTTTTTTTTAGGATCGTATGATGTGATTTGACTCTAGTTATGATGCATAGGGTACCCTTCTTTTGATTTTCAGTAATTTTAGTTACTAAACTCGATAACCAGATCAATTCCATTGTTTTCTGAAGGCATAGTTCCTATAGATCAGCTGCAATCTTTCATCACCAATCAACACTAGCTTGCAAAAGATCACAAAAGCAGCAAGGTTACTGTTCATGGTGCCCAGAGCAACACTAAAACCTTGTGTTTTCATCCGCAGAGCTCTAATCTTCTATTGGTCCATAACAACCCTAATAATCTATATAATTTTATCAGGCTTGGCAACCAAAATCACCCTATAATACGTACTTATTACTATTGTTATATTTTAGCTCACTACATGTAGGGGGATTGTTCTCGTCACTCGTCCTACATTGAAGTGCACATGAATCATGAAATTATATGATCAAAGTATATGGTTCATTTGACTTTTTATGCACTCCTTGACAATGTAAAAAACCTTATTTATTTATTATTTTTTTTTTTTTTGAGTGCTTTCATATGGGTATGTACTCACTCTCTTATGTGGCATGTCATGTCACCAATAATCTGATAGGAAAAGGCCCACGTGTTGATTTGTGAGATGATGTGGAATGGTGCACTTTCTCGCTACGTTACATGGACTATTCTAAATGTGTGGCGTACGCATGTTGGATACTCAATAATCAGATAAGGGCAATTAGATAAGGGTGTGGTGCATGTGTTCCAATATAATCAGATGCATATTTAGAAATTCAATTTTAGCTCATAGTTACATATAAAACTTGTATCTTATGCGTGAAATCTCTAATGGAACTTTATTAATACCATGTTATTCAATAAAATAAAATACTATATTAAATACACCATGTCACCACATCCTTGAATAAGAGAACTAATGGATCTGGCTCTTAGACATGTATCCGTACCCGATGCCTGTATTCAATTCCATGTAACATAGATCTCTCGTGGTTGAGCCTTGAGGGTCTGAATCCTTCTGAGACATCCTTGCTTATCTTCCACTGAAGAGCTTGACTCTCTGTGAGTGTTGTTTTTCTAGCATGAGCCATGCGTGCGATACTGTGGGAATTGAACATTTATTGTAGTATTCCATCCAGCATGTAAATTCTAATTTTCTAGCATGTCATTTGACATTAAATAGTTTCAGCTCATTTGACATTAAGTAGCATTTTTCAGGATGCCAGGCAGAGGCCTGATGCAAAGGCACTGCTTTTGCACCCTTGGATACAGAACTCAAGGCGTGTTCTACAGTCTTCTATCCGTCATAGTGGAACGATTAGGTAATTCCATGGGTCTTTCATTATTGTATTAAGGATTCATGAGGCAATTTGTGGGCCTACATTAATAGCTATTCAATTCATTCTTACCAATTTTTTTGAGTTTACAGCTTGATCTAATTGTGGATCCCCCTCTTGTTAATTATATGCTGATGCATTGTGTAGGAGTGTGCTATTCAGCCCATTCTATTGGTTTTACAGATTGTGCATGCATATGAACACGATCATCTGGATGCATTTAATCATGTATTTGTTATTTGATGGTCATTTCATGCAGGAAAAGAACTAGTGTGTTTGGCATCATATTTTATAATACAACTTAAATTTCCGGGTTTCTGTAACTTTTGTTTTGTTGTTTCTATATTTTTTCTTCTTAGTTAACCCTTTTTTTCTTTCCAAAAGAATCCTCCAAATACGCAACGGTAAGTTGCTCCATTGGTGACCTGTAGGTCATGAGTTCGAGGTGTGGAAACAGCCTCTTTGCAAAATACAAGGGTAAGGCTGCGTACAAATGCGCACGCCCTCCCCCTACCCCCGCACTAGCCGGGGAGCGCTTGCGCACCGGGTGAGCCCTTTAATCCTCCAACTGTACTATAATCCTCTTCATTTGTTCTTTAGAATCCTCCAACTTTCTTTTTCCTTTCTTTTTTACCAACTTGCTGAATTTGAGCTGGCTTTTTTGAGCTCCAATGACATTTTTGTCCTCATTTGTTTGTTTGAAATATATCCTTCATCGTTAAAATAATGCTTCCCAGATTACTATTAGATCCTAATGGACCTCTTACTCTTTGTCAATGATTTTGAGTTGGATGTTTCCAGATGGTAGCAGAAGTAGGTTTTGGGAGGACTATCTCCCCTTCACTTCTCAATCTCTCGTTTGTGCAATTTCTCGGTGCACCATTTACCTATTCACATGCAAGCAGGGTTCGCATGTGAGTGGGCGTGTTAGAATATATCTCACATAGTTAAGATTCCCAATCTAGTATAATATCCTAATAGGCCTCTCCACTCCTTGTCAATTGGTTGGCCTCTCCAATCCTTGCCAATTAGTTTTGAGTTGGATGCTTCAACTTAATTATTTAAAAATAATGAATAATATCATTTAATTAATAATTAATTATAAAAACTTCAAAAGAGGCATTCCATTTGCTAAATAAGCAAAAGGAGGAATTGTTGGTTTGATGGAAAAAACTATCCTTTTACATAGAAAAAAGTTAATTTTATTTAATGTGTTTCCCAACCTTACCCTCATTTACTGCCTGCGGTTGCTATGCATGGGTTTGCAACTAGGTATTTCTGTCTTAGTGTTCTCCTCCTGGAGTGTGTAGCTTTGCCGAGCCTGCTCAACACTGTCCCTTTACTGTTGCCACTTGCCAAGAAAAGAACACTGTTTTATTGATGTGTTGTACCTGCTCAACACTGTCCCTTTGATGTTTTGAAGGCGTTCTCCAGTTGCCAAACACTCTTTTAGTACTATCATAGAATAATTTTCTTTTTCTATGTGTCTTCATCTGAAGATGTTTCCTTAGACTTAAATATCATCTATGGAGACATATCTGGATTCATAACTACAATTGTTTTTGCAAATCTCTTTAATTTTCCTGGTGGCCTCTTTTTCTCTCCTAACTTTCGAATCTGTTATTGTTCATGGCTGTGCTATAATTATTCTCTGATCATGAATGGTCTTCTCATCTAGTTTTTATTCAAGCATGGGTGAAGCTAATCAATTTTGTTGTTTCTAGTCCACAAAGCCTCATCTCAATGTTTGCCTGTGGCCATTGTCTAAGGTTTTGGAAAGCTATCTGCTCGTTTAAATTATGAAAGTTGGTCTTTCTCCCCCCTCCCTCGCTCATCTGAACTAATTCAGTCCTTTTCTTTCCTTCCTTTTCCTTCCAATATGCTCAATTGTTGTTGGTGCATGTCCAGGTTTTGTATTCAACTTATCCCGAAAATTGAGGACATCTCGAGATGGATAAAGCATCACCTGGCTAATTTCTCCTCTATTGAGTTTCCCTAAAGGGGTATTCTAAACTATAATAGCTTCCTAGACATGGGTAGCAATGCTCACTTTGAAATATCCGCGTAATGAGAGGTATCATAGATGGTATTCAAAGAGTTTGGCTGTTTCTCTTGAAGTATTATTTGGGAAGCATCACAGGTGCATTGAGCTGAACCCATCCATCATGCACCAGTTTCAGTATAGACTAGGTTCAACACAGGTACTGGTGTGGCCCTGGGGCGCAAGGCAACTTCAGAAAACTAATTGTAAAGCCACTTGAAATTGATTTGTGGTGGTTTTAAGATTTTTAAAAGGTTAAAGATGAGTTCTAGTGTTTATAGAAGGATGAACAAAATTACTTTGGTTCCAAAAGTTGCAACTTGCTGAGTTTCATACTTGAGGCTAATTGTGGGCCTAGATAACAAGTAGTTTTAAATTTAATGCCAATAGGTATCCCTCAGGCTATATAATAGAGTTTAGGCTACATTCCCAATAGACCCTTGATCCTAGTTTTTAGGCTTTGTTTGGTTTGAATAGAAGCAAAAGAGAACAGAAGGAAAAGTGAAAATGGAGGCAAAGTGGAGAGGTAATATTTTATGTCTCCTTTATCACTTTCTCTTCCTTGTTCCCCAAACTTAAAAACAAAACCCGAGATGAGAGTAAGTATAAATAGTTAATTCACAGTAGCAGTAAATGACATCTTATTGTCCCATAAATAGAATCTAGGAAACAAATGTTTTTCGCCTGGCAGTAGCTTCTATTTGATCTGGAATGATGTAGTTGTGTCTTTTTTAAACCTTCATGCTTAAGGGCACAAGTGATGCTGCATGTTGCTAATTTGCAGTGACCCTTTTTCTTTGGCCATTCTGTGGGTTATGTAAGATAGAGGATGTCAATGGGGTGGTTCGGGGAGGCAAACCCTTTCCTGCCCCTATTTGGTAATACCCTACATATCCATGTCCTCGTCTGTGTCTCTGTTCCCTTCCTGTTAGGGGATGAAATCCTCCCCCCATCCTGTCCCTGCTTATATGCAACTTCCTTGCCCCCTTTAAAAAGAAAAATTATTTATTAAATCAAAATAATGCTATATAATATTTGTTAAAGATAAAAATTATACATTTTACATCAAATAATTTTATATATTAACTCACACAATTATATAAGATAATTAATATATAAGTGGATGTGCAAACAGGTATGGAGTGGGGTGGAGATGTCATGACTTGGATTCCATAACCCAAACATGCAAGGGAAAGAAAAATGGGAGGAAGGAAATAAGGAAGATATTTGATGTTCAAAAATCTGTTTAGCATAAAATCCAGAACATAAGCACTAACTTTAAAATCAAGTTCTGAAAAATCATAGGTTCAAATTCAATGGAACTTTCCGTAACTGATCTCCTATGAGTGTTTAGTTTCAAATCCCATTGGTCTTACTCGAAACTTCCAGGTATAGCTCTACTTATGGCTAAAACACTGTTGTTTGGTCAGATTCTGCAAGGTTGTAGTAAAATCATTTTTTTCACATTCATTTCAAATCCAAATGGGCTGATATGGTTTGTTTGGCATCGACTGACTTATTTCAATTAATTTGGCTTATTTGGAGTGACCTTTTCACCTCATATGGCAGCAGAGGACATGGTATTTTCTGAACTTGGCTGGAGTAGTAGTACCCGTTTCTGCCAGGTTTTGTCCACAAAATTGAGTTTCCTAGGTGGTTAGGAATTCATATATTATTTCAAGCCATTTGTCTGTAACATATTTGAGTAAGTTTTCCTTCACACCTCTACATTAGATGAGTGAAATTATCTTCCCCAGATATACAATGTGTGGACATCTAACACCCCTGTTTCTTGCAGAAATATTGTGGGAAATGGTTCATTGGAAGCAGAGATTTCAAATGGTGATGTTCAGAGCACTGGCGAAAGTGCCTTGGAAAACATAAAAGTAATTTCCTCTGATTTTGAAACCTGGGCAATCTTTTCACCTAATAATAGAATTACAGACATGCTAAATTCTTTTTCCAGAGTCACTGACTCTTTGCATTTCAGGTATCTGGTAAAGAGATGTTATCAAAAGATGTTGCTGATATTGGAAAATTTAATAAAATTAATGGCTCAAGCAGTAATCTTGCTGAGGAAAGAGTAGATTATCCTGTGGATGGTGTTTTATCTGATCAAGTTCCTACCTTAGCCATCCATGAAAAGTCACCATTACATACTGGCTCTGTTACGCTATCAGTTGATAATGATGTTGCTCCCTCTAATTCAGTGGAGCTCAGTGAGTCACTACATGTTGGTGGCGAGGGTGAAGTTGTGGTGAATGGCGATGTGAAATGTACTGATTCAAGAAGAAAAAGTATCCTGGCTAAAAACTTCGAAGGAAATGGAAGTTCTCTCCACATCGAGCACAAACCATTTGGTTTTGGAGCAAAAAACCAAGATTATAGATCTCAACAGGTAAAACTTCACTATCTACTGCTGGTTGTTTACTTTACTTGCTCTGTGAGGGATTTGGTAGTTTTTAATGCACGGTTTTCTCTCTCTTCACCTGCAAAATTGTTCATGAAGTCACCCATTTGGGAAGGCATGTTAAAAGGGTATTATTAATTCCTTGAACTTATATTTTCTTAATTTCATTTTTTTTCCCAAATGAGAAGTTGAAAAGAAATAGGGCCTTATGACCAAAGGCAAAGTGCATGGTGTCTTGCCTTCTAGGTTGCTCGAGCAGTGAGACTTCCACACTAAAAACACTATCACTCACTAATCCCTCATCAGCGAACCTCACTCAGGACTCCTTCACCAAAAAAATACCCTAGTACATCTAATTGGTTCTCAAAACATTCCCAACTAGTTTGGGACTAAGATTTTGTTGAATTGAATATTCTCTCGAAGCATCCCTTTGCTTACTACATTAAATTTGTTAAATTGAATTAGTTGAAAAACAATAATTCACTTGCCTATAATCTAATTAGTAGCATAAATTAATATTTATTAAAAATATTTATGCAATAAAACTACCCCAGTTAAATCCCCTCTTCACAAGATTTGGAACATTCATTGTTGTTCCTTCGTAAATTTTCAGGTTTCTTTCTTTTCCTTTTCCTTTTTTCTTTTCTTGTACATCTGGCAGGAAGCAGAAAATGTATCATAAATTTTCAAGTTTTCTTTCTCTTGCTGGAGGCTTGGATGAGGCCTCTGTATAAAGTAGTCCTGATCTACTTGAAATCACGTCCAAGGCTGAGACTTGACGATGATTGTGTTCCCATTTGCCTTTCCCCTTCTATGAAAATCGATGGCTTGAATTTTGTGGTTGCAATTAAGATCATTGGTCAGATAACTTGCTGTGCTTAATTTTTTCTTCAGGCATCTCAAGTTTGCAACATATCCAATTAATCTAATCTACTCTATTTACATGGCTTTCATTTTCTTTTCGCTTCATTTTACAACATTGTTGTATGCTTTTTTTTTTGGTTTTATTTCTGCTTGTAGGTGCTATATAATTTGGATGTATGCTTAGAGTAATTTGAACTTTTGAAGTTGAATCTGTCTTCTCAAATGTTTCATTGATTTGTGGAATAATTGCTCTTGAAGGGCGCGAAGGCATCAGTCCCTCTAGGGGGAAATGGACTTAGTAGATTCAGTGACACCCCTGGAGATGCTTCCTTGGAGGACTTATTCCATCCATTGGAAAGAAGTCTGGAGGATAGGGCTGGTGAAAGTTCAACATCTGCATCCTCATCTCATGTGAATCCAGACAATGCGGTTGTAACAGATGCTGGAAAAAATGACCTGGCTACAAAGTTGAGGGCTACAATTGCTCAAAAACAGTTTGAGAGAGACACAGGAAAAACAAATAGCGGAGACCTTTTTCAGCTAATGATGGGTGTTTTCAAGGAAGACGTGGTTGACATAGATGGTTTGGTATGTCTGATGTATTGACTGACATGGTTGATGTGTTCACTGTTTAGTGTTTATCTGTGACTCCTTTTTTCCTTTGGTTTTTTCGCTTACCAGGGTTTCGATGATAAATTGCCTGCGGAGAACCTTTTTCCTGTGCAGGTATTTAGACTACACTTGGTGCATTTTCTATATAATTTGTATTTGTGGATTATATTTTTCAGATGTTGTGTCTGCAATGTTATTTTGTGTGCATCCTGTATATTATTCTTTACCATTGCTTGTGGAAGAAATCAAAAATATATATATATATATACATATAAATAATTCTGTGATGGGCTCTTTTTGAAGTTTGACAAATGTCTCATAAAGCAATGCTAGTTTTGAGAGACTTTGATGACTGCTAAAGCTCACAGATTTAATAAGGTTATATAGTTTGTTAGCTGCTATCAATTGCCCACTTTCTGTACTTCTTATAAGCTGATGATAAATGCTTTTGCCGTTGAATGAAAGGTTGGGATGAACCCATCATTAGGTTGATTTTCAAATACTCTGTAAGGTTTTAGTCACCATTTGTCCTAAAAATTTAAGTTGTTTGGAGAGTTTTTGACTCCAATGGGCATATATCTAACAATATATACTGAATTAGAATCCAGTTCAACTTATTTACCAATATAGGAACAAAGGCGTTTTTTGAAACAACATCTTCATTAAATGAAAAGGTATTGAATGAAATAATACATTTGTTCAGGATTTTTTTAAAAGGTTTTGTTTGAATAAATGCCTTTGGCTAAAAGAGTTTAATCAAACAATGCCTTTAGTTGTAAAGCACCAGAAAAGAACACAAGGAAACAAACCAATCGATCTGCAAAGTCCAATCAACTTTGGCACTTCACCAAGATCATTAACCGATTCAATCGACCCATCAATCAAACCAAGCGCATGTAAATACATAAATGTGTATGTATATAGAGAAAAATGTGAAATACATCCATTTCGGCGAATTTGAAGGCGATTTGAATGCCGCCAAAGAGGGGGGAAGGTAAGAGAGCAAGCGCGAGAGAAAGAGGCAACTTTGAGTTGTACGTTTGGCGATTGAGAATTTACGGTGTTGTCAAGGTCTTTGAAGGCCTTTGCTGTATTTCTCAGTGGTTTCCATTGTCAAAATCAGGTTTTCGTAAAGCGTTGTTTGATCAAGTGCTTTTGGCCAAGGTGTTTATTCAAACAACGCCTTTCAAAAAAATTCTGGACAAAGGTGTTGTTTCATTCAACGCCTTTTCATTTGATGAAGGTGTTGTTTTAGAAAATGCTTTTGGTCCAATTTTGAGAAATAAATTGAATTGGATCCTAGTTTTGTATATACTGTTAAGAGTTTTGCTTGTATGGTTCAAGAACTCTTGTTAGGAAATAGGCCAATAATGTATATCATAACTTAGCATTCCTCCTCACATGTGATCTCGACTCATATGGTCCTCGACTCATATGTGGACCAGATACAAACAAATTGAACCAAACACAGTGACCAACTCAAATAGAATAAAGTGCGCAAGAACAAATAGTGAACAAACATTCATGAGACTTGAATCCATCCCATAATCAATCAATGTTAAGTTACCATTTGTCCAAAAGTTAGCTATTATAAAATGGAACCAACAATATATATCAAGCTAATTTAACAGTTTTCAAATCTGATAGTCCTCAATTATTTGTAGAGAATCTGCTAATCAAGTTCTGTTGTGTTTTTCCATGGACGATATGTCACTTACAGCTGGAGCTTAGGGTACTGCTTCTGATTCCTTATGATTTTGTTCCTTCACTTACTTGGGTCACCCCCAACCCCTCAGTGGAGAGAGAGTTGCTTTTATTTCCTACTTTTTTAGTAATATCTTCATTAATAAAACTTCATCTCCCATATCATAAATTCTCTTATTTACCCCCTGTTTACCATATATGAGGTTAATAGGGAAATATAAAAGTAATTTTTTCATTTATTTTAGCCCTGGTTAAGTGGTACATTATGTACTTGTATGGTAGGCTGTTGAGTTTAGCAAGTTGGCTGGATCATTGAGACCAGATGAATCAGAAGATGTGATTGAGTCTGCCTGTCAGAAATTGATAGCTTTCTTTCACCAGCGTCCTGAGCAGAAAATTGCTTATGTTACACAGTATGGTTTACTTCCCCTACTGGAATTACTAGAGGTTCCACGAACTCGCGTATGTCTGCTCTTACAAGGCTTTCTACTTGTCTTCTTTTTCATTCCTGTTGACTTGGCCATTTAAAGTTTTTTTTTTTTTTTTTAATCTTGTCATTTTAATTATTTCAAAGATAATTATTATAATAATGATTGTTATTATTATTGTTGTTATTATTATTATTATTATTTATTTATTTCAGGTTATATGTTCGGTGCTTCAAGTTCTAAATCAAATAATTAAAGATAACACTAACTTTCAGGAAAATGCTTGTCTTGTTGGCTTTGTAAGTACTATGGATTCAGATTTTTACTTTTCATGTTGAACCATTGTGAAATATAATGAAATAACTACAGCACAATTTGTTGCCTGCATGCATGGTCATGGGGTGGTCTGTTAGATATGCATGACTGTTGGTAGTCTCTCCCTCAAAGGCATCGGAACTAGAGTATGTCTTTCTATTGTATTTATTATTAAGTTACACCACAGATTCCTGTTGTGATGAGCTTTGCCATACCTTATCGTCCCCGGGAAGTTCGTATGCAAGCAGCTTACTTCGTGCAGCAGCTTTGTCAGTCCAGGTATAAGTTTGGTTTTCTGGATTCACAAAAATAACTTTCATCAGAATTTTGGATTGTGGCTTAAATTTGGAAGCTTCTCTCTTTACAGTTCTTTGACATTGCAAATGTTTATTGCTTGTGGTGGAATACCCATTCTGGTAGGCTTTCTAGAGGCTGATTACGCAAAGTACAGGTTTGTAGTGCTACCAACGAAGACAAAATTTAGTTCCATATTGTCAGTAAAGTCATTCAGCGAGCAGTCACTTTGTCAATTATGTGGTGCAAAGTATCTAAAATTTTCAATAAAATAAAACAATGCCTACTTGTTTATAAGTTTGGCTTAATATGTATTAGGGGTTGAACCTTCCTGTGGGTTACATTGTTCTACTTCACCTTTAGTTGATTAACAACAAAATTTTCATTTGAAAAATAGTTGACTGAACACGGCAGAGAGAAGTTAACATAAAATGATATTTCTTCAGAGAATAAGCACATATAAACTCAATTAACATTTGAAAGAAATTGATTGTTAGATTTGTGGTTCTACAATTACCTGAATATGGGGTGATAATATATTACTATTGTCATCACGTAAAGAAACCTTCAAAAGTACCAAATGATCCAGCATCCCTGACAATATATCCAGGGAGCAAGAACTCCATGATGCTTAACATAACTTAAGACCCTGAAAGTCCAACTAATTTAGGTTGCCACTTCATACAAGATTTGCATTACATTTTGCGTTATTTTAGGTTGCTGCTTCATACATACTTAGCAATACACTTGCCATTTTCAGTCAGTGAAAATCTGTAAATGGACAGCATTTGTTTGATAATTAAATTTACAGCATTTTTATTGATGCAATCCTTATCAAATAAAACGACTTTGGGCTGGGAATTTTGAAATAAAGGTCAAAGCCCTTCCATAGTTTAATCCATTTCTGACGTTGAGGTAAATTTACAGTTTTACATTAGGGCAAATTTTATTTTTCCTCCTCGCAAAATGAGCTTTACCAGAAATCCCACTCTAGGACCTTATTTTTTTCTTTTGTAAGGGCTGAAATTTTCACTAGTTTCAATGTTCCCCCTCAATGACCTTTTTGCCTTTGCAATCCTATCGTTAACTTTCCAGGTGGCATAAATTTTATGGGAAAAAAAGTCACTGGAGAATATTGTAACAAATGAAAAGTTCAGATCCTTAATTGTTAAGGGGGGGAAAAAATTAAGTTCTGAGGATTTCAGATGACACCGAATGGCAAAGTGAAATTTACCCCTTATTTATGGTCATTTTTTTCTTTTTCATGACACATGGACATTTACATGAAAATTCATCAGTGATCTACTGATTCCATCTTTTATGTGCAGAGAAATGGTCCATCTAGCCATAGATGGCATGTGGCAGGTCTTTAAGCTTCAGCGGTCAACCCCTAGAAATGATTTTTGTCGCATAGCTGCGAAAAATGGTATTTTGCTGAGGCTTATTAACACTCTATACAGTTTGAATGAGGCAACTCGATTGGCTTCCGTATCTGGTGGCAGTGGCTTTCCAGTTGATGGATTGACTCCACGATCACGTTCTGGTCCGTTGGATCCTAACAATCCTGCTTTTGCTCGGGGTGAAACATCTCATGTAATTGATCATCCAGATCTTCTCAAAATTAAGCATGAAGGAACTGATCACACCTCATCAATTGAAACACAAGAACCTTCATGTTCTTCAGCTTCATGTTCACCAGATTACCAATTCTTTCCCTTACATGCTGATATACACGAATCAAGTAATGCCTTAACTTCAATTGTTTCAAGATTGTCAGATCGAACATCTTTGGACAAAGTTTCTGATGTAGCAATTAAGGAATCTTTGGGGACAAGTTCTAGAGAACAAGAAAATTTAGACCAATGGAAAATTGATCCTTCTCGAGCAGAAGTTGACCTTAGACAGCAGCGAGTCACTGATTCTACTAATAGACCATCCTCTGATGTGGGTGTAAAATCGAAAGAAGGTGCATTAAATGGGACTACTAAAGTAGCCACTCAGCATGAGAATGTTCGACCTCTTCTAAGCTTGTTGGATAAGGAGCCCCCTTCTCGACGTCTCTCTGGTCAACTTGAGTATGTTCGCCACATCTCTGGTTTGGAAAAACGTGAAAGTATACTGCCTCCTATACATGCATCTGATGAAAAAAAAGCGAGTGGGCTAGAATTTTTTATGGCTGAGTTTGCAGGTAAATTTTGTATTCATCTATCTGATACTTGTCTCTCTTGATTAGTGATTATCATCTCTCCCTTGCTGGAACATCTACTTTAATTGATATGATAATTGAATTACTAGCTTCTGTCTAAAATGGCAAGTCAATGTACAAAGCTCCTCAATTGCGCAATGCTTGGGAGGGTCAAATATATGTAACGATTATTGCTGCTATCTAACCATTATAATTTTGAGCATACATTCTTGATTAGCGTGCTTTTTATTTATTTATTTATTTATTTGTGTTAGGATGCCTTTGCCTTATTCTATATGTTGACCATAGTTGCACTCAGTTTATTTGTTTTTGTTTGTGCACTCGAGGACTATTTCTTGCCAAAGGGTAAGTGTTTTATTCATGCTTGCGCAGAGGTCTCTGAACAAGGAAGAGACCATGGAAACCTTGATTCAGTGCCTAGAAATCCCCATAAATCAGTAAATAAGAAGGCAGGCCCACTGACATCTAATGAGGAAGCTGTTTCAACATCCGGACTTGCACCTCGGACTGCATCTGGTGTACTTTCTGGTTCTGGGGTTCTAAATGCAAGACCAGGGAGTACAACATCGTCTGGATTACTTTCCCATATGGTATCGACCTTCAATGCGGATGTTGCCAGGGAATATCTAGAAAAGGTGGCAGACCTTCTACTTGAATTTGCTGGAGCTGACACAACTGTAAAATCCTACATGTGCGTTCAAAGTTTGCTTAGTCGTCTCTTTCAGATGTTTGTTAGGGTAGAACCCCATATTCTCTTAAAGGTATATAAAAAATTGAGTTGGTACTGTTGATTTCCAGCCTTTTAAAAAAATATTGCTACATTCTTATCTTGGTGCTCTTGGTTATTTTTAGTTGTTGAAGTGTATTAATCATCTATCAACCGACCCACATTGTCTAGAAAATCTTCAGCGAGCAGAGGCAATTAAATATTTGATCCCAAATCTTGACCTCAAAGAAGGACTTCTTGTATCCCAAATACATCACGAGGTGCACCTTCCTGCTTTCATTTTTTATGAGTCAAAACTGGACCTGATCCCCCCCCCCCCAAAAAAAAAAAAGAATTGAATATATTTTTGAATGTGGATGCCTACTTTTTTGCACTAATCTAGTTTTTGCAATTGACTGACTTATGCTTCCTTGCTAATTTTTCTTCTCTAAAGGTCCTTAATGCACTATTCAACCTATGCAAGATAAATAAGAGGAGACAGGAGCAGGCAGCAGAGAATGGAATTGTTCCACCCCTGATGCATTTCATCATGTCTGATTCACCCCTAAAACAATATGCACTGCCACTGCTATGCGATATGGCCCACGCATCACGTAATTCAAGGGAGCAATTAAGGGCTCATGGTGGACTGGATGTGTACCTCAGTCTACTGGAAGACGAGATTTGGTCTGTGACAGCGTTGGACTCTATCGCAGTTTGCTTGGCACAAGACAATGACAACAGGAAGGTAGAGCAAGCTTTACTGAAGAAGGATGCGGTTCAAAAATTGGTTAACTTCTTCCAGTGCTGTCCAGAACAGCATTTTGTGCACATATTGGAGCCCTTCTTGAAAATTATCACGTATGGCATTTTCAATCTTCATTTTTCTCTTAACTTTTTTCTTCATCTGTATTGATAAAAGTTGTGAATTTCAACCCTGAATGATACACTAGACGTACAAAGATAGTCAATAAGATATTAACGTACATGATTCACATCTGAACGTATTCTAGATTAAAATGTCAAACCTATCAACAATCATTCTTGCCCATTATCAAGAGTTCACCCCCAGGATGAACTTTGAGATGATTTAATGACTCTGCATAACAGTTTGTCATGATCTATTAGATTGTCACAATTCACTTCAGAAAGTGATTTTTACATCTCAATTGACGCTGTTAGCTCAGAATTTTAAGCTGTTGGGAAATAACCAAACAATGTAATATCATTATAAGACTCATGTAGAAAGTATTTCAAAGCTGTTTAAAGTTTAGAACTGTAGCTTATTTATGAAGCTCACTATTTCTCATAATATTTATGTGCTTTACAAATTGTTCTTTTGTACCATTGAAGCTTTTCCAATTTCGATCATTGTATTCTTGCTCTGTAGGAAATCGGCACGGATAAATACGGCTTTAGCTGTTAATGGTTTGACACCATTGCTCATTTCAAGGCTTGACCACCAGGATGCTATAGCTCGTCTTAATCTACTCAAACTAATAAAGGTGGGGCACTGGACTTTTCTTATATTCTCGTTATTTTATTTTATTTTATGATGTTGATTAGTTGTCTTCACGAATTTGTTGTTCAATGGATGCCTTTAATTATGCTTGCATTATTTAAAAAAGGATGATGTGATTTTCTATTGATCATGCATTTGGAACTTTCTATTATAAGGATGCTCATTTCCATTATTAAAATTCTTAAAAAAATCGTTAAGTTATGGTGGCCATTGGAATCACTGATAATTGCCATTACTCAGTCAATGGTGGTATTGTTATCTCAGTATGAAAGTAATTCAGTGTCACTGGGGGCAATAGGCGTTACAGGGAAAATGCTTACGTGGAGGCAAATGTTTCAATTTGTTAATGTCACTTGGAGAGTATAAAACATAAATAAATCAATAATGCTATAGAATGAGCCTGATATGGAGGAATTGGGCAATGCTGAGTTCATTTCATCCTCCAATTAGTTTTGTTTTGAGTACCATTGTCATCCTCCGTAAAAGCCCAAAATGTTATGTAGTTTCTTGCCCGATGTTTAGGATTTTCCATATCCAAGGGCAAAAATGTTCTTGTTACTGCGAAGATTGATAAGTTACTATCAAAGCACCATCATTACGATAAATGTATTTTTAACGGTTCACTCGTTCCCTACATGTTAAAATAGAGTTGGGATCTAGCAGAGCTTATTAAATGTTTGTGTTTGCTATTGCATATTTTTCATCAATGCTAGAAACTATTTTTCTTTTCTTCCTCTTAACATCTGAGAAGAGTCGCTCACTTGTGATCTTATTTTTTCTCAGGCTGTGTACGAGCACCACCCTCGTCCAAAGCAGCTTATTGTGGAGAATGATCTGCCACAGAAACTTCAGAATTTGATTGAGGAGCGCAGAGATGGGCATCGTTCTGGAGGCCAAGTTTTGGTAAAACAGATGGCGACCTCACTGCTTAAAGCTCTTCATATAAATACTGTTCTCTAAATTCTGGTGCTCGAGTTTCTTCTCTGTATTGTTGACTGTTAGCAGCAATTGTATTTGTCCACTTCTTCTCTTCATTTCTTTTCTCCAGAAGGGGCGATAGGGCCAAGAAGGCTGATCTTTTTTAATTCTACTCGGTCTTCAGTTGTATATTGTGTAATCCCTATATACACACACAATTCACATATGGTCTTTTAAAGTCTTGATTAATATCCAAATTTTTGAAGATTGATATATATATATATATATATATTATTATTATTTTTTTGGGGGGGTCCCCATTCACTTACCATTGGAAAAGAGTTTTGTGTGAGCTTCGGCAGCTAAAATGAAGCATGTGGTGAGTGATAGACCTTGAACTTGAGAACATGTACCTATGAATCTAGGTTAGCGAAAGCATGCAATTAGGGTTGCAAATGAATCAATCTACTTATAAAAAGAAGTGTTTTTGCTTGATTCATTTATTTAATAAATTATTTCAAAAAAAAAATTATTTAATAAATGAGCTAAGTTTGAACAAAAATTTTTTTGTTTTTTAGCAAGTGAATTGAGTTTGAACGTGACTTGTTCGAGCTTGATTAATACTTACATATAGATAAATTCAATAACATATATATGATATAGACTTTATTTTTACAATTCAGTTAAGCACCACCACACCAAGCTTGAGTTTTTGGGAATGATTGGCAAGTCAATCTCGAGTTCAATTATTTAAGGTCTTGGTTAGCCCAAGTCGGTTCAAGTATTACAAAATTTTAATAAACACATTAAATAATTAATTTACTTAAATTTAAACCAAATGGTATCAATTTTGAGTTAAAATATATTCGTATTGTGTGGAGTTTATTTTTATTTTTTTCCAATAATTTTGTATATTTGTCATGGTATTTGTGTTAAATTTACTTTAAATTTAAGTGGTATTCTCATATTTTAAGCAAATTCTCGTGTTCATTTTGTGGCTGTTTTTTTATTTATTTGTTTGCTTATTGGAATGTCAAAAAATATGTTTAGGGACTATAAATTGTGATACATGACACCCCCTCTTCTTATGATCTCGTAAACTTAAGAAGTAAGAAACTTCCCAATCTCATACACTTCCAACCTCCCAATCTCTCATACATTTCCATTATTTCCATTTCTTGACATAGAAAATATGGGAGACCACGATATAACAATTTGTCAAACAGATAATCTAAACTTATTATAATCTAAAAATAAATTATTTATTTAGTTTATTATTAATTAATTATTTTTTATTTTTATTGATGTGTTATATTTTATTAGAAGTAGCTGGCTTTAATTAATAAATAATTAGAGTTTATTTTTAATCAATTATTTTTGGGTAAGTGTTGATCATTTGATGATTTAAAAGATTATTATTATTAGGTTGTGATCGGAGGTTCACCATAATTCAAAAGATATAATAGTATGTGTTTAAAAAAGTTATGAATATAAATAGGGGGTTTGTCTTTTTAGGGTTTTATTATTCCATTTGAGAGAGAGAGAGAGAGAGAGAGAGGGGTAAAGGTAGAGGTAGAGGAGAAAAGACTGCATAATTTGCAAATAAAATGTTAGTCTTTTTATTTTAATTATATTCTTTTTTTCTTCCTCCATTGAAAACTTGCATTGATGAGATGGGTGGTAAGTTACAGAGGATTAATGAAGGGTTAATGTCTTGTATAATGTTACAGCAACGTATGTGTATATATAACTCGGCTTTCGAGATTTGACGCCTAACGTTAACATTATTTAGTAAAAAAAAAAAGACTGTTGAACTGATTTTGACGTGGGAGTTGAGTGTATTATTATGAGTATTTATATATATATGTGCGTATGTTGCGCAATGCTAGTTCAAAAAAAAAAATTATTCACATGATGGGTTAAGAGTTCGCCGTGAGTGTGTGTGTATACGTATGTATGGGATTGAAACTCAGTGGAATTGATTTAAAAAAAAAAAAAAAACAGAAAGGAGATTGAATTGGCGTTGCTCTGCCAGGCTATTCGGCGGGGGTTTAGCTTATTACTTAAATTATTAAATAAAAGTTAGAGTTTTTTTTTTTTTGGTAAGTAAAAAAAAAAGTTAGAGTTTACATTTAATAATCTATTAATTGTAAATTTAAGATAGACATTAAATAATAGGTATTTATTTTTATGTATTCAGGATAGTGACCAACTATTCTGGTATATTTTTATATTTGTATATTTGGATAACAATTGAGTGGTTTAACTTACTAGTAATAAAATTTGTAAATTGATCAATGCATATATGTTTTCAATGTTAGATTTTGTAAACTAATATTTGTGAAAATATATTTATTTCAAATAAGAAATCTATGTTTTATACTATTAAGTATAAAGAAAATTATTTGAATACTTATGTTCAGTTGGATTTTATGGGATGGTGATAAATAGTTGTTTTGTGAAAATTGGAATTGAAATAAAAATCTAGAGAATAGGCTCCTTAAGTGGTATAACTCTGACAAATAGGGAACAGACCAATGAAAATCCTGGTGACCCTATTTCTCAATGATTATAGCAACAGGCCCGTGAAAACTGTGGTAACCTTAATCAGATTGGCTTAGAAAAAAAACTTAAAAGGCAGACTGGGTGACTCTAAGTGCGATATTGGATCCAATTAGGCACTGTCCATGAGAAATTATATTAGCACATTTGATATTTAATTCCCATACCTCCACGAATTAATGTTTATTATCACTATTGTGATTGATGAATTCATTTATGGATCTTGTTGCACTCTGACGTGCAAGTTTTGAAATTAGTATTATTTATGCATAGACATTATTTATTACACTCTGACGTGCAGGTTTTGAAATTAGTATTATTTATGCATAGATATTATTTTTACTTGAAATGTTTTTGGTTAAATTATTATTTGAAAACTTATTATTTTCAAATTAGTATTATTATTTTTAGCTTGATAATTCATTCACTGAACTTTTAGTTTACCCCTCATTTTATATTTTTCAAATGAGCATAAAAAGAACTAGTTATGAACTGTGGCAATTGGGATCTTAAGTCGTGGCCTTTTAGGAAAAAGTTCTATATTTATTTAATTGATTTTATTTTAATAACTGTATTAGAGTTTTAATAATTTAGATTATTTTAATTA
This sequence comes from Vitellaria paradoxa, assembly GCA_019916065.1. Taxonomy (NCBI): domain Eukaryota; kingdom Viridiplantae; phylum Streptophyta; class Magnoliopsida; order Ericales; family Sapotaceae; genus Vitellaria; species Vitellaria paradoxa. The sequence continues at coordinate 1,397,416 of CM034237.1, forward strand.
TAGATATTAGTTGTTGCGCATGGGATATTATTAGAATATTTTCTAATCTTTTGATTTAAGATCAGAAGTTTATTTATCATTTATGTTTATTTAGTTGATTTTAATTTTAAGTAGAGATTAGGCTTTTGCGTCCCTTGAACTAAGGCTCGAAGTACTCAACCGGTTACATTCTTAAGTGGAGTGTGACAAATCTAAACATAAAATCAAACCACATCATGCTAAAACAATCATAATAAGTCTACAGGAGTTCTACCAACCTCAAATTCAAATAAATTATGAAGACACGTAATTACCACCCTAAGACCATATTTTTGGTATCTTGGATCTCCTCCCACAATCCCTAGCTCTGGAAATCAACAGTACTAATACGATCATTTCATGAAAATGATCAAAATATTCATACCCACACTATTTTCTCTTATCCTCTATCTTCTCTATCTTTTCTCTCTCAACTTGCCATCGCCAGAAAAGGAAAGACATTGAGGGAAATAACAAAGAAATAATTAAAAAAATGAAGAAAAGAAAAAGAAAAAAACGGTTGGGCTAGCAGGTTCACAACATTGCCTTGTTTTCAACTTGGTGTAGGAAAAATAAAATGGGCCCATAATTCAAGACCAAATCTCAAGGTTCAAAATCATAATTGATCCCAAAAAATATCAATAGTTGGCCAAAATAAAATGTTATGTATTACAAGCTCAATCTCATGGTCCCCACTTCTGTTAAGCGAAATTTATCGTGGAAACTTTTCTGGCATGACATCTTAAAACTCTTTCAAGATCCTCCTTATATATTTAGGCATTAGTCTCATCTCCACAAATTCTTCAACCTTTAGAGACACCCTCAAATTGGTTCAAGCTTTTTCACCCCTTCTTTACTTATATGACTAAAAGAAATTTGTGCGGATTATTTGTAGACATAGTAGGAATGAGATAAAGCATTTTTTCAATCAAACACATAGTATCATTATATGGCATTACAATAGTCATGGTGTCCTTCAATAATTTCAACCCAGAGATAATTAGAAGTCATCAATAAGCACCATTATGAAGTTGGTCCACCTCTTCCATTAGCACAATTTGATTAAAATAGATTTCAGGATATCAAAAATTGGTTGATTCTCTAAATTCACCGCCTTGTTTAGATAAGCTTCTCTCTCAATTGATAAACCTAATTGTTATACCTCCACACTCATAAAGAAACCATAAGTTACTCTGTTTTCATTGTTGCATAAATAGACTTGCCATCATTTTTGAGATTCGATGTTGAATTAATAATATAATTCAAATTTATAAATAATTATTGGAGAACTTTGAAATTTGAATGCTTAAAATAAACTTTATCAATTATTTTTTTATTTTTATTTTATTTATTTCTTAGTTTAATCACGAGACAAACCTAAGGACTTGAGAGATTATTAACTACAATTAATGATTCAAATCGTATAAAAATTATAATAAAAATAATTTTCAATTTATATACAATAGTCATATTTTTTTTATACTCGTATTAAATTTAATATAAAATATCTAGTTTAAAATTCATACTTATGCAAACAGAGCACTATCTCTTGAGACAATTAAGGGGACATTCCAAAAGTGAAATTTTGTTAGAATTTGGAGTGTAAAAAATTATTGTGAAATAATCGTTGAATGTATATGTTTTATTTGATATAAAATTATTAAAAATTATATAAAGTAACGCGTGATAAAATTTTAGTAAAGAATTTAAAAAATTTTTGGAGTCTTGTGTAATTTTTTGTACAAATGTCAGATCAACTTTTTTGACAAAATTTGTTAGAACACACTATTTTGGTATGTTCCAATGAATTTTAAAATTTTTTTGAGTTTGAGAACGTTGCAACTTTTGAAGTTTTTTGAAGTTTTAACCTAAGAAATTTTAATTTTTTTCCAAAGGGGGGAAGAAAAGAAAAAAAAAATCAACCGAGCTATCGGCTATGCCTATGTATACTTATTAGATGGCCCCACGCAGTTTATGAATCGAATAAATCCGAACCAGAAAAAATGTTATTATACATAAAAATAAAAAGATAATATATATAATAATAATGATAAATTAAAACGTAGAAGCGATGAGGCTGAAACACACAGTTAGTTAGTTTAGTTGATAATCCAATCAATTATCGACTAGAAAAGTTCTTTGATTGGGAATACAGATTCCAATAGTTACCTCGGCGGCGATTCTTCTTCTTCTTCTTTCTCTCAGGTCTCTCTCTCACACTCTTTCTCTCTTTAATGTCTCATTGAAATTAGAGCTTGGTTTTAGGTTTTCAATAAACATATATATATATATATCAACATTCGTTTGTTCGCAGCTTCCTCGAGAATTTCAGCTTTTAGGATTATACAAATGACAAGGAAGCCATATTCGTTTATATATAACACACATATATGTATGTTTAGCGTACTAAAATGTGTTTATGGGTGTTGGAGCATCTTTCTCTGATACGTGGACGAGAACTGAAAGTTTGGGAATAGCTTGTATTTTTCAGATAAAGCAACAAATGTTTTTATATTGTAATATGTTAGCCAACTGAAATTTTCATAAGCTAATGTTCCTAGATAAAAGAACAAAAACAATAACTTAAAAACTCTTAATTATGTTCTATTTTGTTCCCTTTTTATGGCTATTTTTTATTTTTATTTTTAAAATATACAGATGTTCCTTGTGCATCCTACATTCTAAAAAATTTCATGAAGTACGGCATACATACATACATATATATATATATATATATATATTTTTTTTTTTTTTTTGAGAAACTAAAACCAAGATATTGGCATCAAATTGTTTTATTCAAGAATGTTAAATTGTTGATCACTGTTTCACTCAAAAGGCTGAGCTATTAGAGTGGGGTAACTTGTTTGACAAAGCCAAACATGTCGCCTTTTGTTGGTGGGGAAATGGATGTTAAGAATTTTGTATGCTATGACACCATCTTAAATCTTAAGCTATTAGAAAATTGGCCTAACAATGTATACTTAAGGTACTATGTTAGTCACCATAAGCTTGCAGGGAGAAGGCAACTTTATTAATTATATTTTATGTTATGCTCTCGGCAATAGCTATCATGATTCATGATATGTGGCAATATAAATGTTTAACGTAAGAAATAACACTAATCATTGTCATAATTGTGGTGTGGCAACCACTTACCCATATATTTTCACCAACCTTTTAGCCACAAAAGCTAATTAGCAATTAGACCCAAAGTCCTTCCACTAGTACTCCCCATCGATTTTGTTACCTGAACTTGCGGCTGCATGTTTTGCCTTAGTATAGAACTTCTAAGAAGATACCATCGGACACTAACATTCATTGACACTCTGGGACATGCCCAAACTGGTAAGCTTAATCTTTAATATATATATATATATATATATATATATATATACATTTTTAAATATGAACACTTTGTACACTTAGAGGATCCTACAATGATTGAAAAATATTGGTTAAAAAAAAAAAGTAAATATGCTAGGTGCATTTGTTGGCATTGGTGGATTATTTTGAAGTTTTTGATGGTGCATCTTCTTGTTCTCTGCTAGTGAAGTTTGTCAATTATTATATTAATCTTTTAAGACTTTACCAGCTTAATAAAGTTGTCACTATTCTGGTGCAATGATACGGTACCATGCAGGATATAATGAATATCCTTGGAAGTCACCCTTGTACTTGGTCACTAGGAGTCTGGGAGTGCCCTTTCAGGGGAAGATTTACTAAGGTTCCTTGTTTCGGACATTGCAGTCCAGATTTTTATTTCAAGGCATCGGTTTTTCTTCAAGGTCAATACCTTGCAACTGGTTGGTGTGGACCGAGAATATATCGGCCTGTATTTTCAAGTATAATGGATGATGGGACAGACCCAACTGACTCTTCTGATGGAATTGACAAGGACGGATCCCCAGAAGGTGAAACTGAAGATGTAAGTTGAGTCCCCCCCTCCAAAAAGAAAAAGAAAAAAATGTTTTCTCAAGTATATTGATTCACAATCATATCATTTGGGATATCTCTTAACTGCTTTCCAAGTTGCCATTATCCATCTGTTGATTGCATATCTATAAAACCCTCAGTAATGTGGGTGCTCTAATGGATGAAATATTCCTTGTTTGTTTTGATTTTGAAATTTGTTGTTTTCTTGTGGCTCCATTCCTATGCAAATTTTCATTGATAGCAAGTTCAGAATTTCAGGTACTTTTTCAACCATAACATTTATCTTATAAGTGGCTTTAATGAATGGTGTGTGGGGATTTTATTTGTAGCTAGTCAATTCACCAACATAGAGGTACCTCCTCCTGCCATATTTAGTACTCAGTTGAGGACGTCTAGTCTCGCTGCATGCTCTGCCTAAGGAATCTCCCTCCGGTTATATAAATTACAAATGTCCATTCAGCCTCTAAAAGATCCACCTTAAGACTCAAAGCAAGGCCTAAGGACCTCCTCTCACCTTCCATTTATGAGCACCATTGAGGGTCTTATGTCCTAACATCTGCGCAAGATCATTGGGGAGCAGTAGATTGATGGCTAGAGTTAAAGGATTCTTCAATCTAGAGAGAGACGTCACAAAACAAACCCCATAATATCCTCACGTCCTTAATAGCTATAATTTTGTAACAATTGGTTGCGCAGCAAACGATGCCATTTAATTAGCCTAATTGTCACCTTATTGGCCTTAATAAGCCAAACCTTCCTCTCTTATTTATACCCTCCTTTGTTTTTTCTACAAAACAACATCATTAGACTTTCACCATAGTCAAACCCTTTGATCTTGTGCGCTCTCTCTCTCTCTTTCTTTCTCTCTAGATTGCCTAATTCTCACTCCCCTTGCCTCTGGGAACTTCTGCCATTAATGACGCTCAACATTATTTCTACATGGTTGGAATCTCCAATCTGCCCAACCATCTACAATTTCCTCTCTCTTTTCTTTATGTCCTATGCTTGTGACATCACTAAAGTATCGTAAGTGGCCTTCATAGATGCATTATTCAATAGGTTGTATTGGAGTGTTCTTACTTTTCGTAGTTCTATGCACATTGTAAAGATATAAGCTTACATATCTAAATGCTTTTTACTCTTTACTTGTGTAAGCGAAGTCATTTGTTTATCTCTCTCGTACAGTCTTACCTCATATCACTCCACCCTTCATGTGAGGGCAATTGTGAGTGAAATCCCATATTGCCTTGATACAAAAGTTGTACTCTTCATACAAGGCCTTGGGTTAAGCAAGCCATTTTTTAGGGTTGAGTTAGGCTCATGGGTTCTTCAACATGGTATTAGAGCTAGGTGCTAATTGGTTGCTGGGCCTCGCTTATCTCGTATAGCCTGGCCTCACATCACTCCATGTTTTGTGAGAGGGGTTGTGAGTGAACTCATTCACTTCTCTCTCTCGCACAGTCTTGCCTCACTTCACTCCACACTTTGCGTGGGGGGGATTGTGAGTGAAGTCTCACATTACCTTGATATGAAAGTTGTAGCATGAAGGGAATTATGAGTAAAACCCCACATCACTTTGATACAGAAGTTGTAGCCTCCATATAAGGCCTTGGGCAACCCTTACATTGCGAGTTGGTTTTTAGGGTTGAGCTAGAAATTGCAGATCTTCAACAACTTGTAAGCATTTCTTTGCATAGTGATAAATGGAGTGCTAATATTGTGTTCGTGCGCTCCTCTGCACCCATGCTCAAGGACACATGCACACAGCATGCTGCTTTGTCTTTAATAAGCATCTTGACTTTCCATTTTTCAGGTAAACAATGAAATGCTAAGAGAAAATCTTGAAAGAATTGTTCGTGGGGATGACTCTACCTTTACTGGGATAGACCTGGCAACTCTTATTAGGAACAAGTATGGGAGATCTTATGATGTTCAACTAATAAAGAAGGTATTCCTTTGCATATGTGGTTCATTATAATGCTGGAGTTGCGGTGACTCAATACCGCTATGATATCTATTTTCCTATTTTGGGCAAAGGCTTACCACCGTAAGACTAATCTCTCTTTTGTTATGCTAAAATTTTCTCAGCACTAGCCCTTGTTGTTCTTGTTATTCTGAATTTGAGTTAATATTAAGGCAAGACCAAAAGAATAGAACAGAGAGTTATAATGTCAAGAAATTATCTTGTTCTTATGTATGTGTTACCTGTTAAAACTATCTCATTTTACTAGTCAAAAATGACTCGTTTGTTTTAGCAATATAATCCTTGCATGAACAATTGTGTTTGTGTTGTCTCAGATTCACAGAATCGGTTTACAAAGAAAGCTGCTGTAGTTAAATTATTTTGCTGCTTGCACAGTATGGAGTATATAGTTGTTGAAACGAAGAGAATGTTGGAAATAGAAATTGTTTTCTCAAATGGATAGTTTTCTTCTTTTCTCGATGCTCACTACAGTGAACCATTCTCTTTTTTTGTAGAATGTTCTTGTGAAATTATGTTGTTTGGGGGTTCTTGAATGTTGTTCAGAGAATTTTAAATATTAATCAATTGCTTTTGTGCTCTTTTGTTTATTATTGAAGTCCTTCATGCTCTATTTACATGCCTTAATATAGGAATTCATGGGAAGAAATCTCCTTGCTTTGAATGTCATGTGGAAGTACATGGAGCAGGTGAGCAATTTTTTATCCATAAATCTGTGGTTGTATACAGAATGTTTCTGTCATCAAGTTTCAGATATATGTTGAATATGCTAAGAGTTTTGAAAAAAAATTTCAGAATTTAACATTGTTATGAGTCAATGAAATATGCTTTCATGTCATCTTGAACATTACCAAACTACTCCATTCAAATAATTTTCTATCTTATAGCTTATACTTTTAAGGCCCGTCGCTTGCTAATTTTTTAAACTTACCATGAAAATGGATTTTTAGTGCTTTCAGTTTCATAATCTTGTCTTTTGTTCCAATTTTATTGTGCATATATATATATATATATATATTCGTCGGAATTCCAATGATATTAATGTACTTCTATCAACGCATTAATAATGAGGCAATTAGATGTTTCTTTGAAGTTCTTTTATAGTTTGGAGATATTAATGACTCGAATTATGCATAATGTGAACTATTATGACTAAAAAAGCTAATATTCAGTGCTTGACCCATATTTGTGTGGCTTAAGCCTTTGGGACAATTGTTTGCATCAAACTTTTGGTTCTAAGAGGTTTGGTTTTGAATCTATCTGTATGAGTTTATTCTGCCAATCTGTCAGGGTTCACTCTATTCTATTACCTTGCACCACATTTTAGTTCTCTCTCTCTTCCACCCCCCCATGTGAGTGGATGTCTACATGAGAGAGGCTGCACTCAATTCTTAATAGTTTAAGCTTTTTTGCAGAATTAACTTGATTAAGGGTGATAGCTTATGTTAAAATTGGGCTGCTCTAATTACTTTTGACTCACAAAAATTCCATACTTCTATATTTATATCTTTTAAGGCTAATCGTTCCAAAAAAAAAAAAAAAAAAAAGAAAGAGAAAAGAATAATCTAGAGGATTATGCACAATACAATCACTTTTTTTTTTTGGTTGACATACAAGTATAAATAAATTATACGGGTTCAAACTCAGAAAGAGTCTCTCCTGCTATTGGGAGTAAGATTGTGACTCCGCATCGACAAGAGTTTTGTGCACTAAACTATCCTTTTTATATATAATAAATTTCCCTGTCATTAAATTAGGCATTAAAGACGCATACTTTTTACAAGAGCTACTGAAACAAACCTCAACTCCATTACTCAATCTTTGAACTTCAATTGTGTCATCTCATTTTAAAGCATGTTTTTAATTGTCCTTTCCTTAGAGATCCTTTCCATTGACCGAGGAAGAGTATTTATTGAGGCTTGATGATGTGGCTAACACTTTGAAATGTTGGGGAGCTGTCTCACATATTCGGAATAGCCTAGCAAAGCTGAAAGAGCGGCCTCGGATAGGGAAGGTAATTTAATTGATTTAGATATTGCAACTTCATATGTCAAATTTCTTGCAGTAGAAAACAATGAAAAATATAAAGGGAAGATAGAAGGGGCTGAAATTTTAGTAGAACCTTATTTATTGTTTGGTATAGATGAAACTATCAATCACATTTTGAAACATAACAAGAAGTCATGTAGAGCACAAAGACATGAGTAGCTTTAAATGAATATTCGAATAAACTATCTTCAAATCCTTCCGGTCGACCATGATAACTTTTTCAGCACTAAATCACATGACCATACATCTGTAATTATTTTTTCAAAGTTTGTGAAACTAATAGGGAATAAGGATTGATGTTAAATGAGTGACAAGAAGTGCTAAGATGCATGAGCAGTCTTAATAGAATTCAAATTATTATTAATATTGCATATCGATTTGAACAAGTTTATATTTATATTGTGTGTGGACGATGTCCCTCTTAGTCACCTTTATGGTTGAGTCGTTCCAGAGTGTTATTGTATTACAAAAACTTGACCAAAATATTTTTGCTTTAACTTGGATTCAAAGAATGAAGAACCCAATTAATTAGAGAAGTATTTCTGATTTTTGTTTTCCTAGGCAACAAAGTTTCCAAACTTCCAGTACAATAACCACGGGGTAATTTCACTTTTTGGGGTTTGGCTAAAAATATATGAACTCTCTCTAGTTTAAGGGTCAACACATAATCCTATAGTGATTTGGATTAAAGTGAAAAATTCACAAATCTAGTGTTTGACAAAAAGAATTCTACATATGATTGACTAAGGCACTGCAAAACCATGCTTATGTTCCCCTCCCCGCTAAAGCAAACCGTGGAAAGAGTATAAATAAGCAAAATCATCCGAGTTTTTTGACTTGAATAGGATGTCTATGATGGCTAAAATTTAACAGTAGATAGAACTGATTGACAATAAAGTGGACTAGCATTCCTGTCATAAGGGCCTGGAGAATCATTGTTTTTATACAATGCAATACTATTTGTTCTTTCTTTATATTTGTGCAGGCAGTCAGTATTTTCATAGACATGGACGAGTCTGGGGGCCGTGCCAATGAATGGATCTACAAATAGATTGTTTGAACGATTTGTGAGAAGTCAATTATAATCTTCCAATTTGTAGCATGAGATGAACCATTTTCGTAGAGAAGACTTCGTTTCTCACGTTCATGGTTTTAAGGTCTGTGGATTCTATTTTGATACACCCTACAAAATCATTAAAAGTTAAGTCTTTTGGTGATGTATTGATATTTGATGGTGGCAATGTTAAGACATCAAAGCAGTGCGGGCTTGTATTTCCCTAGTTTTCTTTGTTGCTTTTCATCTAGTCGTCGCAGGCATGCCTATATATACAGAATTATTGTAAAATTTTTGTTTACAGCTTCTAATTCTCTCTTTTGCAATCTAATTTGTGATAATCTCATTTGCTTTTATAAACTACTCTCTCTTTCACTCTCTCTCTCTCTCTCTCTTTATATATATATATATGGTGGCTTTTTCCCAGATGAATTTTGCTACTCTACTGTGAACCCTATGATATAATTTAATAATTTCATTTGGTTGTGGGCATACACAAAGCTGAACTAGTATTTTGACAATCAATGTAAACAATATTTGTGTGCTGAAGTAATAAGTGGGACAAGGTAATAGACTCCATGGGCCTCGCTTATACAGTGTTTTGTGTTTCATTTAAAATGGCAGATATTGAATCTAGCTGGATAAGTAATTTGCCATAAAAACGGATGACCAATCTTAGGGGAGGTGTGATATATACAGTGAGTTGGTGAACGATTAAAATTATTCACGTGATTGTTAATGAATCTCTGATAGTTGTATACAATCCCTCCAACGTTTCTTTTTCTCTCTTACATTGATAGTTGTATACAATCCATCCAACATTTCTTTTTCTCTCTCACATCATCGTATTTGTTTGGTTGGATGATAAAATTTTATCTTACACTGTCATAAGGATAAATAATAATATGGTATATATTATGAAATTAAATTATTGTATAATATATTTAGTTAAGGTAGTATAAAGAATGTAATTTAAGTAAAAATAAAATAAAATGAAATAAAAATTTTGATTTTTCATAATAACACTTTCCCTACTCGGCCAAGAGCGACTACAACCTTATTTCTTGAAACATTTTTTTTTCCCTCTTTTCTTGAAAGTTAGTAACAATGTTAAAATAGCATGCTTGACATATTTCCACGTAAAATACCTCTAAATTCATTCCTTCATATTTTTCCAGTTAAATAATAGGCACAGGTATGCAAATTAACTTAGCCAAAACACTCAAGTTTCGCTCGTTATTAAATATATATATATATATAATATATATATTTTCGTTCTACATCGATTCATTTAACCAACAGTATGGGACCGCATTTTTTAGCCAGGGTTCACAATTTGAAACTCTAGGCGTCACCAAGTTGGTTGCTGTAACTGAAATTATTCAATGGTGATATAGGAATACCATTTTCCCCTAAAAATATTATCAGCAAATTTACTTGCAAATAGCGTGGTGATTTGGTTTTCAAATGTGTTGATCACCCAAGCCCAAAGCATACCATCTTCCTACAAAGTACAGCATATATATATATATAAAGGTCCTAAATAAAGAAACAACATTCCATACTGTATACAATGAGATGAAGGCAGCAGCGTAGCATTAGCTACCTATTAATTCACTATAAGAGTCAGACATGAAGAGAATGAATGTGACCCAAATGTTTCTTGTTATAAAACCAGGAAAACTGCAAATCACACGCGAAAACCATCACCAAGAAAATAGCATACGCAAATCCAGAAACTGCCACACAAGCCCTTGTTCACCAGGAATTTTTTTTTTTTTTTCGATCCACCCCCCAACACAGGCAAAATGATGGCTATATCAAATCAGCTACATTCATTGGCATTTCATCAATCTGGGTACTGTAGTACTGCTCAATGTCTCTTAAAATCTTGATATCATCACTTTTGACAAAATTTATTGCAACACCCTGCAAATCATCAAAGCATCCCATTTCAATGGCAATTAGGATATCAATTGTAACAAGGCGGTTGGTTTAATGAATAACAGCGGCAAGAATGCATATGAGATCGAGAGATTGCAAGAAATCCCATCACAATTTCATATAAGGTAGGCAATTTCAATACATGACAAATCTATTCTTCCAAAATTCACTGCACAACCATCTAGATTTTGGTGTATAGAAAATTCCATCCGAGAGGGGGGGTTGGTTAAAAGCAAATTTTTGTAGAAGCATCAAAAAGACGCAAAGGACTCAAGTTAAAACTCAAAGCTATCTACAAATTGCAAAAATGAAAGAAGCTCCATTTCCTTCCCCCCTCTAACCAACTGTATAACAAGATAAAAAGTAACTCCTCAACCTATACAATTGTATTTCAATGTCAACGGCATGAAATGTTATTGTTGTAGAAAGCAATCTTAATGTTTATCTAACACACCAACAGAGAATGGAACTAAGCAAATGCTTTTTCTTTTTCATATGATATTGAAACCACCAAAAACGTCTCTACATGATGGTTACAATGATTTAGAAGCATAAGGTATGACTTCCCCCTTATCATCTTGCTTCTAAATTTTTTCAAAGAAAAAAAAAAGAAAAGAAAATATTCTCAGGAGTTTCATACACAAAACCAGAAGGAGGACAAACAGCAAAACAAAGGCATTAGAAAAACAGCAGGAATAAACAAGGAAGTGTGGGACACATTTTATACTACAATGAAGGTCATAAATAAATAAACATCAGCCTGCATAGAATTCAAGAACAAAGGTACATGAATCACAATACCTTGCATAAAGATACATCAGAGAGATAAAACAACCAACAATGTAGACATCATAAAATAGAGCATCCATTAGGCAGATTATAGTTTCTCTGAGCAATAGCAAAATTAGGTTCACTTTTTGACGAAATAAAGAGCACATATCAGCTTCTAGACCAAAAAATAAAAATAAAAAATCAACCACCCAAGCAGAAGTCAAGATATCTAAAAAAATATACCTTACGTCCAAAACGACCTGACCGACCAATGCGATGAATGTAAAGCTCTCGATTGTTCGGAAGGTCATAATTAATCACCAGAGAAACCTAAAGAATGAACAAATGAAGGCAATATAAGTTAGAATGCAAGTATAAGATGGTACCAATGTATACAATTAATACAACTAATGACCATGCACGCTTTTACTAAACCAAACAGTTTGATTAACAGGCATAGTTACAATGTTATCTGTTATTTCCACATCCTAAAGCTACAAAATTTTTAAAGATGATATAATCAATCTTCAAAGTATAAGCAGGGAAATGCGTACATATGCACACCTTCAAACCTGTGTACAAAAATTACACACACATTAACATCTTTTGATGGAACAGCTAAACTAACCAAGTTGCTTTGATATTGTGAACATCATACACGTATTAACATCTTTTGAAGGAACACCTTAATTAAAAAAGATGCTTTGATATTAAAGTGTGACACAGCTTCACATGAATCTCTCACACATTCCCATTCACAATCGCTATTTTCAAGTACACATTAAGTCTACCTTTACTTCCCGAAAGATAAAAATTATGTTCTATTGAGGGGTTTATTGTAATTTTCTTCTCTATACTTCTTCTGTGTACCCACAAACTTATCACATACAGAAACATAAAATAAATAGACTTCCTTCTTTTGTACATTGTTTGGGTCAAGCAAACATAAATCAACTTTGATGTCCAAACTTTTGGCCAGTATGCAATAATATTATAGAGCTGTGGTCCAAATTTTGGAAAGTATACATATCAACTTTGGTCCCTAAACTCAACTCAACAAAGCCTTAGCCCCAAGACTAGCAGGGGTCGACAACAAGAATCCTCTTCCTTTATTCATTCTTGTCAAATTTTTCATAAGGCTATATGAAAGTAAATATTTCTTCACAATTTCAGTCCAAATAAACTTAAGCCTGCATTTTATTCTCTCTACCCCTTCTACTTGGATTCACCCTCTCTTTCTTATAGGTGCATCTCTATATCTATGTCAGCCATGAACAAATTAACTTAAATGACATTCTCTCAATCTTCTTTTTGATAAATTCGTTTCTTATCTATCTTTTTCTTGTATTACCACACATCCATTTTAACATTCCCATTTTTTCCATACTCATCTTATGAGATTATCGGTTTTTAATGGCCCAACACTCTGTATGAATAACTTTGATCCCCCAATGTTATTTAAATCATGGCTCGCAACTCTTTTACTCGTGTAGCTTATTAACCCTCAAGCAACAAGGTGCAGATTACTTGAACCAGTACCTCGCATGCTGATTTATTAACCAGCCATTACATTCCTTGTTTCGATGTCCAAAATTACTAATCGAATAGCTTTAAAATCCATAGAATGGCTGAATATACTTGTTGCATAATGGTCCATAGACTTGTTACCTATTTTTCAAGCAATGGTTAATAATCTAGCCCCCTTGCAGGTAAAAGAACTACTTATGTAAACTATATTGCCCGCTATAAAGATACAAAATTGTTAAAGACCCCCCCCCCAAAAAAAAAGAACATGATGATAAACAAAATACTTTTTTTTTGATAGGTTAAACAGGAAGGAGTGAATGCCCCAAGTTTTGAACCCAGGTGATGAGTGAGCAGGCTTGCGAGAGCCTTCACCACTTCAGCCGCAGCCATGCTCATGATAAACAAAATACTTGCCTGTTGAACATCCAGCCCTCGAGCCCAAACATCCGTTGTGATCAGGACACGGGTTTCTCCAGCCCGGAACTCTGCCATTATCGCATCTCTCTCCTTCTGGGGCATATCTCCATGCATAGAGGATACGGTAAAGTTATTACTACGCATCTTCTCAGTTAGCCAATCTACCTGTACAGGTGAATTAAGTGAAGATGAGTACCAACCAAAAATAAATTGTTCTGTAATCCATAACCCAAGAAGCAAAGTTTGGTTCAAGGGCTAAAAATAAACAATTCACCTTGAAAAGCGACTTCACAAAATTGGGATACTATCCAAACAGAGGGGAGAAATCTTCCCGTGAAGAAAAACTAACTAAACACAGAACCACCTAGCCAGTACAACAAAAGTGGAACATTCTATAAAAGAAGAAAACCACTGGGCCAAATATTTGCTTCTGAATTAGTCATCTTCAGAAGCCAAAAATATGGAAGTTGATTTCTAGCCAAGTCACATCTTTCTGACTGTACAATCCATATTATATCCATTGGTACATACTAATAAGCCAACAAACCTCCAATATTATGAATAGCACTCAAAATATTACCTTCCGCTTCGTGTTACAGAAAATAACGGCCTGGGTGATGGTAAGGGTATCATACAGATCACATAGAGTATCGAACTTCCACTCCTCCCTTTCCACTGCAACAAAGAATTGCTTGATGCCCTGCCATATTTGGGTAATATAGTTAAAAAAATCAACCATAATACAGACAAAAAAAGAAATTGAAATTTTGAATTATTTCAAAGGACGCTGATATATGTAAGCAAAGCCATTAGCTACCTCAAGAGTCAACTCATCACGTTTCACAAGTATCCTAACAGGATCTGTCATAAATTTGCTGGTCATCTCCAGAATTTCATTAGGAAGGGTAGCAGAAATCAAAACAACCTGCAACAATAGCTCATATATTTGATTCAGAATATCAACAATTAACTCCCTGCGGGATCAGCAGTATACTGGTCAACCATGACCTATTATGATGTCGTGCAAACGTACATGAGTACTAAAAAGTGCATACAGATGAAACTACTGTACTCCAGCACCAGGAAGACATGACGTGTGACAAATATTACAGAAAGTGGAAGTATACGGCGAATATATGCTGTTAACTTAACCCGTCCCAGACAAGTTAACATATTGTAGGAATAGTAAAAGACTAAAGTACCAACAGGTTTAACTCTCAGAACCCACAAATTAAGGGCATGAAAGTAAATTAAACTAATTTCTATCCCCAATCAGTCATTGCTCTCACAAGCAATAATTCATCCCCTCAGCAGAAACAAAAAACACAATGCCAAAGCTAATTCCACATGGCCAATTTTTTCTCCATGCCGTTGATACCACTTTATTAGCATGATTCAAAACCCAGAATAAAAATCTCGAACAGAAGAACCCCACACATTTTGCCATAGTAGGGCAGAACACCTTTAACCCAAGTTTGGAAACTTCTTGGGAAGTGCTGTATTTGTGTCATGTCCTAATCGTGTCAAAAAAAGACATTCATTGGTCATTTGGAGAACATGTGTCCACCACTTGACACACATAAACACACTGTGACCCTGAAGAAAAAACTTGGAATTAAACAATAAAAAGAAACTAAAGTGGATTGTTTCCTTTTTTATACTAGAGGTATACTTCTATTATTAATCTTGTCTCTAATTTCTTTCACTTTTGGGAACTTTAGAATCTAAAACTTCCAATTTGTGTAGTATACATATATATAAAAATTAATAAATAGTTTTCTTGTGTGCATATATAAATATATTTAATCGTGAACATGCCCCCCCCCTTAAAAAAAAAAACCAGAGGCAGATGCACCAAGGGCCTATTGCCCTCACCGATTAAGAACTTTTACCCCATTGTTATCAAGTTTTTGTCCCCACTGTTTTTCTACTTTTGCTCCTATTCCCCTTAAAAATGTAATTTTTTCCCCACTAATTACAAATCTAAAAAATTAGAATAAGGTGAATAAGTGTGCTTCATGCTACCATGGTTGATGGGATATAGAAAGAGGAATATCCAAATGGTGGTTGCAACGGATGTCCCTGGTGGTAGTTATTGCAATAGTTAGGTCCAGTGTTACTAAAAAACAATAACACCCGAACAATATACATTTTGGAACACATGCTCCATAACACGGTACATTTTCATTTCAACGTACATTTTCATTTCAACTTGATGAATCAGTGATATAATTCTTCTTGCTATCGAAGTACTTAACAATTCTCCTTAAGAGGAAAAAAATTCAAATCTAATGATCTCAAATCAAGAGAGTAACATTTAGTAAGGCAATTTTTGCTTTCCTTTTTTTTTAAAAAAATATAAGAAAGGGGATAATGTTTGCAGAATCATGAACCAAGTAATCAATTTGAAGAATTAAATACACCACATTTTAATTGATGCCTACTTGTTAAAATAAAATTGTTATCACATTTAGAAGTGCCGCAAATTCCAACAGTTGTGACTGATACAACTAGAGAAGCCATTCATAGGTAACAGTGCCATAAAGTAGGGGGAGAGTTCGTGGGTGGGGAAACTAATTATGGAATTAAAACTATGCCCTAAATCTTAAGATATATAAAGAAAATATTTTGGGATTTTAGTCTTTTTCTCATTACCATAAATTGTTAACTTACCACTAAATGGATTAGCTACCAGCCCTTGTATGGCAAATATAATATGTGTGTAGCACAATATGAGATACAA
The DNA here is from genome assembly GCA_019916065.1 of Vitellaria paradoxa. NCBI lineage: Eukaryota > Viridiplantae > Streptophyta > Magnoliopsida > Ericales > Sapotaceae > Vitellaria > Vitellaria paradoxa. The sequence continues at coordinate 1,413,853 of CM034237.1, forward strand.
ATCAAGGAACCATCATCCGGAACAATGTATTCAAGAAGCCATGCCATCAGAAGTGTTGCATCTTTAGGAAAATTTTCAAGCGTTGAGAAATTTTATGTTCAATGAAGATAGAGAAAAAAAACAACAATTATGCATATCAAAGTACATGCCATAAAATGCAGAAAATACCGTAGATATTATCTGCAGTGCATGGGTTTATCAGGCAGCTTATTATATCTAAGTGAATCATGATGGGAGAAAATCTTAAGCCAGATTATATTTACAATGAATACAAGATCAAGTGTGCAAAAAACATGATGTCGAGGAAGATCGAGTGTGCAAAACCTGAAGCTCTGGTGGAAGATATCTGTAAACGTCATAAATTTGATCCTTGAAACCTCTGCTCAACATCTCATCAGACTCATCCTGGTGGAATACCAACAATATCGAAATAATTTCTCACCATGATAATATCCCCTCAAAAAACAGATTAAAGTAATCTCCACTGCACTACCAAGGAAAACAAATCGCAGAGATAACAACAAAAAGCAGGGGAAATAAAGGAGGATTGGCAGACATCTTGCACTCACAAGAATTAATAACTTGATAGCTCTAGTCCGCAATGTTCTACGCTTGATCATGTCACACACTCTTCCTGGAGTTCCAGATACCACATGAACTCCATATTCCAATTTTCTGATATCCTCGCCCACACTTTTGCCTCCAATGCATGCATGGGCCTGAATATTGATGAAATTACCAAGAGCCAATATTACTTTCTCAGTTTGTGCTGCCAGTTCCCTTGTAGGTGACAATATCAATGCTTGGACCCTGTAAAGAGAATCATTTATATAAAAATTAAAAGGCTGTAACAAAGAAAAAAAAAAATGCAACTGAACTTTCTAATGTCTAGAAAGCAGAAATGAACTACGTAATTAAGATCAACATGGCCAGTCAATGACCATGCTACATTTTGATTATTGCAACAAAAAAACAATTGTATTTAATTAAATCTTTCACTTATTTAGATTGAAATATTAGAATCTGATTTTTTTCTTTAACTTCCATTTAATTCCAATTACATTCCTCAAAAATAATTGTATTTTATGTCAATATATCACACAATATATTATATTTAAATGCTTACAGTGTGTTCAAATATCCCACCAAATTTTGGACCCACATCCTAATATTAAAGCTTTCGGAGGTCTGACATCTAGACACATAGCTGCACTCGACACTCTTAACCAAGTCCATGTAACATAAAGTTAAAATGTAATACTCCCCATCAGTGGCAGACGCAGGAATTTTAGTCAGTGGAGGTGGAAAACACCTTCGGTTGTTTAGTAAACAGTTAGAGAAAATTTCAAGAATTTTTAGAAATTTCTAAAAACTTTTGATTGTTTGGTAGAAACATTAGAGAAATTTTTAAAAATTTTTAGCAACTTTTGAAGCTAAAAAAAAAAAAACAAAAATTACTAAATTTTTATTTTTATTTTTATTTTTAATTCCAAAGGGGCCCTAGTGATAACAAAATGTTTTCCAATTGTGTTTTGGTTTTAAGAGAGAAGTTTTGAAAGTTGGTGAGTGGTGCCAAACACTGGTTTAGACGGCAACGTGATTGCGTGTCAATTCCATTCTCAAAATAGGAACTTGCAACTTACAGCGAAAAACATGGCCTTCCGTTTTTTTCCAAAGAGTCTCTCCACGTAATTAAAAAGTTCACTTGCCAGCTAACCGAAAATTAAAATTAACAAAAAAATTTCCCCTTACTCTACGTCAAAGCTTTTTCGTGCAGTTCCAGTGGAGGCGGATTTTTTTTTTTTTCCAAATTTCAGTGGCAGCAACCGCTGCCACTCGGCCATATGTACATCCGCCAATGCTCCCCATGATTTTCACAATCAAGAATAAAAAATGTTGAACTGTTAGTTAACATCATGAAAAAGGTGCAAGTTGGGAAGCATATACTCACGACCAAGTGTATTGTCTCCGAGTCCGGCTTGAGGGACACCAATACATTCATGCTCACACTAGACACTCATCTTACTCACCTTTTGCCATGTTAGAATTTTATTTTTTTTTTTCACACCGTTTTTTTTTTTAAAATCACATCACAATTGCTTGAGTCCATTCATATAAATATAGGCGCAAAAACATGACAAGTGATTTTACTTTAGCACCTGGGGTGCCTAGTGGGCGGGGTGGCTGAGAATAATTTTTTTTCCCATCGGCCTTAAATTTAATTCCCAAACCCACTCATATAAACCCATTTTGTTTTTCAAAAAAAATTAAACTATATTTTAAATTAAAAAGTAAATATTTTTAAGTAGTTTTAGTATTAAAATAAATATTTTAAAATTTTGATATAACAACTTAATTTTTACAAGAAAAGACAAATAAAATTATATGAATTTATAAATATTTTTAAAAATTTTGATATAAAAACTTAGGTAGTGTTTGGAGTAGAAAAAAATAAGAAAAAAAAAAGATAAATTGAGATAAAATGTGGTTTTAAGTTAATTTTGGCATTTGGTGTCTTCTTTCCAAACCGAATTTTTTGGAGATGAATAGTAGCAAACCATTGGAACGGTTGTCCCACGGATTTAAAAAATCAACACTCAATGTTCTGCTTTAGAGATGCACGGCGCCAAAACCGTGGGAACGGTTTTCCAAATCCGTTCCCACGGATTCAAAAAAATTTGTATAAAATAACGACAATAGTACTCGTTTGAAAGTTTTCGACTCGAAGAATATGATTGTCAAAAAAAAATTATGTATTCAGTTAACCTCCTTCCAATTTTTTTTTTTTTTTTAGTGAAATATTGAAATTTTTTGAAATTAGTAAAGGTGGGAATGTATAAATGTGTAATAGAGAATTTTAATGATTTATAGAGGTTGTTGGAGATTTATTTTATTTTGTTTGTTAGAATACCAAACGCAACCTTAATTTTTACAAGAAAAGACAAATAAAATAATATAAATATATACAAAATATATTTTTTTTAAATATTTTAGGCCTAGGCCCAAAGTATTTTTAAGTAGTTTTAGTATTAAAATAAATATTTTAAAATTTTTGATATGAAAACTTAATTTTTACAAGAGCAGACAAATAAAATAATGTGAATATATACAAAATAAATATTTTTAAAATTTTTGATATAAAAACTTAATTTTTACAAGAAAAGACAAATAAAATAATATAAATGTATACAAAATATATTTTTTTAAATATTTTAGGTTGGGTTGGGCCTACAAGTTCAATCCTAAGACCAAAAAAAAATTTGTGGGCCTAGTGGACTGAACCTAAAATGTCCACCCCTATCAACAACTCCATAGAAAGACTTCACAAAGTTGATTTTTGGAGAACCTTTAGGTTTTTTTTTAGAGGTGCTCAATGTAGAAATTATGCGGAAGAAAAAGGGATATGGAAACAACGAAATAAGGAGCGAGCCTAGGAGTCACACCTAGGTTTTTAGGCCTCACATCAAAGATAAGGATGCCCTGCACATTACAACTTGAATAGCTAAATTTTTGTTTCAATCATTCTAACCTGAAATGAACCATTACAAGCCTTATATGTAGTGGGAAGAATGGCACTGGTTTCCAAGAATACATGGAGGATAAGTAAACTTGGTGACTAAAAATACTTCAGAGCAAGGTTTAGGCTCATTTAATGGGCCACACCAAGCATTTTGGATGTAACCTGAGTTATAAAATAAGGACCAGTGCAAATACGAAAAATAGCAGTCCATGAAACAACTCGATAAAATCACAAAAATACACATACAATATAAAACCTAAAATTTGCAAGATGACTTCACTAAACAGTCTCCTAGGCAAGACCGATGTCAGAATTTTGCCAAATCACAATATGTGCATGTGAATTTGGCTTTCCTTTGTGCTTGTTATATTTTTCAAACTTCCCCGCATTCCATTTGCATCACAGCAGTACATGCAATTAACAGAGAGTAATTATACCAACCTCACATATGTCAAAAACTAAGCTTCTTCTATCCGCATTCTCAAATTACAACTGTAAAATGACTACTTAGGCCTTAATTTTACAAAACATTTTTAAAAAGAAGTCATTAAAAAGTTATTAAAAAATTTTACACCTTTCTCTCCTGTCTCATAGACCCAAGTAGACTTCCAAGACCACAAAATGATCATCTCTCTCTCTCCACCTTCAAGCCCATCTCTGTGCAATGTGTGACGGCCAACCCACAAAGTACCACCCCAATCACCACAACCATCAATCACATTCACCTGTGCCTTCCCAACTACCTACACCACCTACCACCCTTTCCTCCCTCTCTCTAAATCAATTAATGCCCCGACATCCACGAGAAACCAAGAAAACAATTGTAATCCATCACCAGAGTCTCAATCACCGTTCCTCTAATGGTTTCACCTCTAGGAGCTTCACCCATGCAGCTTTGCCCTTACCCACCCGACCTTCATCCTCCATGCTTTCCCTTCTAAGAGCTTAACCAATAAAATTTCCGCCTTAACCACTCAATCATCCTCCAAACACTAACAGTGATATACATGATAAAAAACCAATTTCAAAAGCGAATTTACATAAGATAATAAATGAGTTTATAAAACTCAAATTAGGGTTAGATATAGTATTCAAGCAATCAATCAAAAAAATGAGGGAAACAGTCATTAAAAAAAAAACTCCTGCCTAAAACAGAGAAGAAAAGAGGACAAATAAGGGTTTTGAAGAAGACACAAGTCACGTACTCTCTCGTGGAAGTGTCAACGATCTGGCAAACTGTGAGGGCAATCATGGAGGTCTTGCCGGTACCAGACTGGGCCTGGGCGATGACATCGCGGCCCTGAATGATCGGAAGCACCGCTCTCTGCTGGATGGCCGAAGGCTTCTCGAAGCCGTAGTTGTAAATCCCCCTGAGAAGATCGTCATTTATGCCCATCTCGTCGAAGCTCATTATAGGCTCGACCCCCTTGCTGGTCTCGAACACCAGCTTGTCGTCCTCGTCCATCACCCCTCCCCTCCGACCTCTGTTCGCCGGCACCACCGACCCTCCTGCCGTCGTCGCCATTCTCTCTCTCTCTCTCTCCTCCCCTCCTCCCGGACTAGACCCAATTGCAAAGACTCTTGCCCTACCTATCGATATGCAATCGAGCCGGGTTATCCCTGGGAGAAGGGGGACTGACATTATTAGAGGCAAGATGGCAGCGGCTGATATTAATCCATAGCCGCACGATGCACAACTTTTTGATAATCCACGGCCCAAGCCAAATCTTGACTGAGGGCAGCAATTTTGAATTTCTTTCATCTCTCTCTCGCCCTTTTTTTTTTTCAATATTTGAATTATAACTAAAATTTTTATTTTTATTTTTTTATTAAAAAATATAGTTTAAATGACAAAAATAAATTCAAGTTACCGGTTTGATAAATAATTATATTAAATACTAAAATATTTTAAAATAAAATTTATTAATATAATTAAAATATTATAATGAAAATTCATTTATTGTAAAATTTTTCAAAATTTAAGTAATAATATCCGTCTGTTTGTTAAAAAATTAAAAAATAATAATTGATCAATATAATTTGATTATCAATAATAAAAAATAATTTTTAAGAAATTTTAAGGAGAATAATTTATTATTAACTTTTATAATATGAAAATAATTCATGTTTTGTAAGTAGAATTTTTTTTAAATTTTAATTGTAATTGTTTACCTTTTAAATGAAATAAAGTTTGAGCAACTAATTAAAATATTTTTATTTTTACAATAAGAAAGTAGTTTACATAATTTTAAAAAAATCAGCATTAATTTAAGTATTCATGGAGGCTAACAATTATTTTGTATAATAATTACTTTTATATATTGTGAAACTTTTTAAAAATTAGGTAACAATATCATTCTGCTTATTAAAATTTTGAGTGTTTTTTTCATTTTTTCTCTCTCTCTTTTTAATACTTGAACTACAACTAAAATTTTTATTTTATTTTTTTATTGGGAAATATAGTTTAAATGGAAAAATATATTTAAGTTACTGGCTTGATATAATAATTATATTAAATATTAAAATATTTAAAAATAAATTTTATCAATAAAATTGAAATATTATAATAGAAATTCATTTATTACAAAATTTTCAAAATTCAAGTAATAATGTTCGTGTGCTTGTTAAAAATTTTAAAAATAATAATTTATGAGTATAATTTAATTTTCTGTAATAAAAAATAATTTTTAAAAAATTTCAAACATAATGACTTATTCTTAACTTTTATAATATGAAAACAATTCATGTTTTATAAGTAGAATTTTTTCTTTTAAATTTTACTTGCAATTGTTTACCTTTTAAATAAAATAAAGTTTGATCAACTTATTAAAAATATTTTCATTTTTACCATAAGAAAGTAGTTTACATAATTTTAAAAAAAAATTAGTATTAATTTAAGTACTCATAGAGGCTAACGATTATTTTTTATAATATTTATTTTTATATATTGTAAAAATTTTTTAAATTTAGATAATAATGTCCGTCTACTTATTAAAATTTTAAGTTTCTTTCATTTTGCTCCCTCTATCTCTTTTTTTCCCCCAATACTTGAACTACAGCAAAAATTTTTATTTTTATTTTTTTGTTGAGAAATATAGTTTAAACGGTAAAAATATATTTAAGTTACTGGCTTAATATAATAATTATATTAAAATATTTAAAAATAAAATTTAGCAATATAATTAAAATATTATAATAAAAATTTATTTATTGTAAAAATTTTCAAAATTCAAGTAACAATATCCATCTACTTGTTAAAAAATTAAAAAATAATAATTTATCAATATAATTTAATTTTCTACAATAAAAAATAATTTTTAAAAAATTTCAAACAGAATAATTTATTCTTAACTTTTATAATATGAAATTAATTCATGTTCTATAAGTATAAATTTTTTTTTTAAATTTTACTTGCAATTGTTTACCTTTTAAATAAAACAAAGTTTGATCAACTTATTAAAATATTTTCATTTTTACCGTAAGAAAGTAGTTTACATAATTTAAAAAAAATAGTATTAATTTAAATATTCATGCAGGCTAATGATTATTTTTATAATTATTATTTTTACATATTGTAAAACTTTTTAAAATATAGATAACAATGCTCATCTGCTTATTAAAATTTTGAGTTACTTTCATTTTTTTTCTTTTTTTTTTAATATTTTAATTAAACACATCATTCAAATTTGAAATTTAAAATTCAAATAAATAAATATATATATATATTATATCTTATAAAATTATACGTACATATATAATATATATTACATTTTGTAAAATTATACAAACTATATTTTACTTATATTATCTATTATTATTAAATAATGTATGGATACCTATTAGGCATAGTCAACTAAATTTTTTTTTTTAAAATATATTTGAATTTTAAAATTTTAAAAATTTTATTAAAAATAAATATTTAAATTAAAATGTGCTTAAAACTTAAATTTTAAATGCATACATTTCTACACTATGTGTCATTTATATAATAAAGAAATTTAAAATTTTGAATTTGAAATATTTTTAACTGTTAAATTTGTTAAATGGTTAGGATTATTTTTTTCTCTCCCTCTTTCTATTTTTTTAATAATTTTTATATAAAAGATTTTAAATTAATATTTTAAAAAATGTAACATACATTTTACACTTTGTGTCATTTACATAATAAGGAAGTTTAAAATTTTGAATTTGAGATATTTTTAACCATTGAATTTGTTGAATGGTCAGAATTATTTTTATTTTTCTTTCACTTTTCACATATTTTTTTGAATATTTTTTATATAAAAGATTTTAAAATAACATTTTAAAAATGTGATAATATTTGTAATAAATAATAAAATTTTATACCTTAATCTTTTTTTATTTGTAATTTTTATTTTTATAGGTTATTTTTATACTTTTTATGTAAGTTTGCTTTTATAAATTTAAATTTAAGTTATTTATCCGCCAAATTATATTTCTATGCATTCAAGTATAGGCAATTGCTAGTTATTTTTTTTATAGAAAATTAAATTATACTGATAAATTATTATTTTTTAATTTTTAACAAACAGATGAATATTGTTACTTAATTTTAAAAAAATTTACAATAAATGAATTTTTATTATAATATTTTAATTATATTGATAAATTTTATTTTTAAATATTTTAATATTTAATATAATTATTATATCAAACCAGTAAGTTGAATATATTTTTGCCATTTAAACTATATTTCCCAATAAAAATAAAAATTTTGGTTGCAATCTAAATATTGAAAAAAAAAAAGTGAGAGAGAGGAAAATAAAAAAATTCAAAATTACTGCTTCTCGGTCCAGGTTTGGCCTTGGCCATGGATCATCAAAAAGTTGTGCATCGTGCAGTTAAGGATTAATGTCAGCCGCTACAATCATACCCCAATGTCAGCTCGCCCTTCTCCCAACCAAACCTACCAACTGCCGAGCTTAACTTTTAATTTTTTTATAAAATAAATAAAAAATCATAAAACACATTGAAACTCATCAATAAATCTTATTAAGAATTAAATAATTACATAATTAACATTGAGTCTGAATTACAAATATAGAATATAAATAAAAAAATTATATAAAAATAAATATTAAATTATTATGTGTATTTTTTACATAAATTAACCTCATCACCTATATTTTAATATAATTTAATTTTAAATTCATTAATTTAAAATATTTAATCATCTCAACAAAATTTAGTAGTCTCACTTTTTTGTCAACAACAATAAGATAATGCAAGAATTAATTGTAATAATACATATAAAATTATCAACCTTAATCAAGATGTACCCAAATTCCAACAGGTAAAAAAAATTATTATTTAAAAGTACATTTATATCGTGTTTAAATGTGATTTATGTATTTTTTTAGATAATTTAGTGGTATATATTAAGTCTATATATATAATACTACGAATAGCCGGCAAGTTTTCTTCGAAAAAAATTGAAATTAATAAATATGGTAGCAACTAGCATGTTACCTTAAAAAATAAATAAATAAAAGCTACTAGCAAAAGGTCAGACTAGGAGCAGGAGGTAGAGTCAGCTCAGGTTGGGCAAGCTGACTAGGGTGCCCCAAGCCCTGAACCAAGTAAAGTGAGCAGGGCTAGGTCAAGCTATATGAACACATGAGTCGAGGCGGGGGCGAGTTGATTTCCGAATAGGGTTACGGATCGACTAGATCCATTTGCATCATTACCTATCTATTAGGCTCTTTGCTTCTCTTTACTTATTTAATTAGGTTGACACTGACCCATGTGCGAGGTTAGGCAGCTTTGCGATTTGAGAGTGGGATATTACTAAATGTAAAATAATTTAAAATTAAACTTAAATAACTAATAAAATTTTAAATTTTCCTTATACATCTCTCTTACGTTGGAACGTACGTTTGATTTTTTTGAATTTGATTACCAATTTGATTTTTCGCAAAGTCGAATTGAATCAAATTTAAGACTTGTTTTCAGCAAATTGAATTCATCATAATAATACATGGTGAGTTTGGAATGCAAATTTGGTCAAAATTTTTAAATTTTTTCTAACATTTGTTAAAACCTTTATAATCTTTTTAATTTTTACCAATTTTTTCCAACTTCTACCAATTTCTTTCTTTAACTTTTATAAACTGTTTTACACTTCTTATCATGCCCCTAACCTCATAGGCTGTGACAGTCAGCATGGGAATGTGAAAGCAAAAATAAATAAATAAAATCCAATTCAAATTCAATTCAAATTAAGTTAAAGTCATCAATATATCCAAAATCATTACTCATTCTCACATAAAATAATATGTAATTATGTCACCATCAATTTATCAATAACATAATCCTCTTTAATATTATTTCCAATGACCATATCTAAGGTCTGTACGGTTAGAACAAATACTATAATTATGTCCATATTTTCTTAAATTAATGACATCATAAATATAAATAGTAAACCTACACTGGTCACATAATTTATAATATTAATAATTAAATTCTCAGTTAAAAAGAATAAATACAATAAATATTATCCATAATTAAAATCGGACTTAGGCTACTCAAGCATAAGCTACCTACGTATCCCACTTCAGAAATCAGGTCACTGTAATTCCTAATTTATATATCTTATTTCACAACCAAACTCATGATCAACTAGATAAACCATACATTTTATCAATTAATGTCATAGCTACATTATATCAACATCTTAATATAAAAAAATATAAATGCAATCTCATGTAATGGAATGTGATGGAATGCAATATCAACGCATACTATAGTCTCTATCTAACCCCAACCTTATCCTAAGACCGCTGACACTTTGTAAAGCACACGGGGTTACCAACCGTATCGTTTACATTTACGACAAACGTATATCTCAATATATATATATATATATATATATATATATATATATATATATATATATATATATAAGTTGAGTAGAGAACCGTGTTATACCCCCACTGGTGTAATACCTATGAAATCCGTGTTACGCCCCCAGCCCTTTTATTAAGAAATCATGTTACACCCCTAGTCAGGCAATTATTTTCCTCAAATAAGGTACAATTACAGTGGGAAACCGTGTTACACCTTTGGCCCTTCTGCTAGGGAACTGTGTTACACTCTTAGTCAGGTATCTATTTAACTCAAGCAGGAAATCAATATTAATAGCAGTTGGAGAACTAAGTTGCACCCCTAATCAGTTAAGACTCAGGGGAATCGTGTTACACCCTTGGTCAGGCATTTGCTTAGTTCAAGTAAAAAATTAATATAATAGTATGTTAAGATTAACGTCCCAATTCCAATAATTAAACTCTAGTCATATATATTGACAAGGGATCATCCGGTATTTTTAAAATTTTATTTCATCATTTTCTCAAAATTATGGATCCCATCCATACCCGTGCCTCGTCACGTTAATAATATCAACATGACACTCTCGGCCAATCAATAATCACAGCATAAAATTGAATGATATAACCCTAGCCCATGTACATGATATGCTCAATCATATAAATAAATATCATTTTAATATAAACATGCATTCTCATTAGGTTTAATGATAATTTGAGGTTCCTTTTATCCTGAATAATCCATGAAAAATAGGTTTGAGCACAAAACATAATTTTAAAAATCAATTTATAACATTTTCATAAATCTACCAAATTGGTGCCCAAACACCCTAAACTGTGGTCCGGACACTTTCTTGATCCAAACACCCCAGATAGCCAATCTAGACACCTAAAATAGCCGGTCTGGACACTCCCAGTCCAGACACCCCAGTCAGTCAGTCGGTTCGTCTAAACATCAGAGTCCAACACCCAGTTCCTGAGTCGCTTTTCAACAAAACCCAACTCCAATTCATTTCCCAAATCACCAATTCAAGCCCCAATCTCAACAATAACTCATGTATAAACATTTAAACACTTAAATCATATATTTCTACAACAGTCAAAGAATAACTCAAATATATGCAAAATCTTCACATTCATGTGCATACATATACACACATTCATATATAAATATATATACATAAATCTCAGGATATTCAACCAAATCAAGCATGTGTATACAAATTCATCCTAACAATGTCTAGAACACGAATATAAGTCTTGCCTACCTCGAATTCGAAGAGAAAAGAAAAAATGAGAGGATTTAGGTTTCGATTCTTAAACTTCAAATGCCTGTATCCTTCTCCTCGAGTAAAATCATGAGAAAGGATAACGATGTTCAACACATCGAATACTACCCCAGTTAGCCGACCTTCCTTACTGGAACCCATTTTCTCTCTACCCTGTATCTCGTCTCTCTTTCTCTCTCTCTCTCTCTCTTTCTTTCTCTCTCTCTCTCTCCCTCCTTCCTTGGTTAGGAATGCGCCGGAACCAAAGAAGAAGAAAGAAGAAATGAAAAATAAAATAAGAAAAGGAAAGAGAAAGAGAAAATGATGGCTGTGCTGATGGCCCAATTGTCCAACCTAATACCACTCTGAGCCAAATTTAGCTTAGGAAAAATAAAATAAACCCAACTAAACAAATTTAATCTCGGTCTAATTATTTTATTGGCTCAAAATAATATATAAATGATCAAAATAAATACCAGGTATTACAATTTTTGAGTAATACACCGAACAAATTTACCTATTTCTTATTATTTTTTGCTAAAATCTAACACTCTAAATATGGACATAAATGATTAATCGTCTGCTATGCATGAAATTTATATATGTTTAAAATATAAAAATGAATAACACATATTTAAACTGAAATAAATAAATAAATTGTCACTTTTAAAAAATTTAAGAGTAAAGTACAAAAATATTTCCTACAATTTACCTAAGTATCACTTTAGTTCCACACGTTTAATTGTAATAGTCAAATCCCTACACTTTCAGTCAAGTATCAATTCGGTCCTTCCATTAGTTTACTATTAAAAACAACCGTTGGATAGAGGATAAAATGGTAATTTTATTTATATTTTGCCCTTAGTGTCAATTTAATCCCTCACATTTTTAATTATAACAATCGAATCCCTACACTTTAGGTGTATATTTGAAATATATTTTATTAAATTATATAATATATTTTAATTCAAAATATATCTTATTAAATTATTTTTAATAAATAAAATATTTAAATTATGTTTAATATATTTTATTTTTATTGAATTAAATTATTTTTTGTAAATAATATGATTAAAATAATATTTAATTTGGTTTAATTAATATGAAATATATGTTATTAAATTTGAATAATTTTTAAAAAATAAAATTAAATATTTTATTAAAATTTAATTTATGTAAATAAAATTACATCTGTAAACGCAGTTTCAATTTTTGTTTTAGAAAAAATAATAACAAAAAATAAAACCAGAAAATAACAAGTTAAACAAAATAAAAACAATAATGCTATCAAACGGCCTTAAAATGGCTATTTTCTAAATTTTCTATCCCCGTGATTTTCTCTTTATATATAATTATATATATATATTCAATTCGAAAATATATATTTATATATATGACTCTTTTAATTTTATTCCATTAATTATAACAACTATTAGTGAAACCAGCAAATCACCCTTTAATAAAATTTTTAATTTGATTAATTTTTAAGAAAATTAATCAAATTTAATAAAATATATTTCATATTAATTAAACTAAATTAAATATTATTTTAATTATATTAATTTAATTATATTATTTATGAAAGATAATTTAATTCAATAAAAATAGAATATATTAAATATAATTTAAATATATTATTGATTAAAAATAATTTAATAAGATATATTTCAAATTAAAATATGTTATATAATTTAATAAAATATATTTCAAATATATACCAAAATTGTAGAGATTCAATTGTTATAATTGAAAACGTGAAAGACTAAAATAACACTAAGGGTAAATGATAAATAAAATTACCATTTTATACTTTATCTAACGGTTGTTTCTAGTGGTCAATTGACAGAAGAACCGGATTGATACTTGACGGAAAGTGTAGAAATTTGACTGCAGCAATTAAAATGTGTGGGACTAAAATGATATCGAGAAAAAACTGTAGGGGTAATTTTTATAATTTACCAAAGATTTTAAAAAATAATATTCTAATAAATAAGATTATAGCTATCTTTTGATACACATAGAGATGTATAAAATATATAAAACTATAATTATTAAAAAATATAATCCATAATTAACAATAATTTAGAAAACATGCATGTTGATATTTAAACAAAACAAATAATATATTTTTTACTCAAAGTTAATTCTTACTATTCACCTAAAAACAAAAATAGTTACTTGCACAGAAAAAACAATAAATTGAAGAATTAAAGATGTAGGAAGTTTAGAACCCCTTAAAACACACCCAATTATGTACTATACAAAAATTTTAAATAATATATAATTTAATTTAGATGAAAAATGTAGTACTAAGTAACAAGCAGCAAACAATTATTGCAATCAATAATCAAATAGAATTATATTTTTAAAAATTTTTATCATATTTGAATTATAATTATTGCAATCAATAATTAAATAGAATTGTATTTTTAGAAATATTTATCATATTTGAATTAGGATTGTTCTTAATAGTATTTAACTTAAATAAAAAAATTAATCTATATAATATTCTAAAAATATTTTTTTAATTGTAATATTGACCAATTTAGATAATTATAATATTTATAATTCAAATATTAAGAGATAATAAAATAATATTAACCAATTTAAATAATTATAGTATTAGTTACTAAGTAGTATTTAGTAACTAGCGAATAATCCGTGCCTACAGCACTACTCGACTAAAATAAAATATGCATGTTTTTTTGCATATTCTTTCATTCTCTATCTGGCAACATAATATTGAGAAACAAAATTTTTATTTTTTCTCTATACAACTCTTTAAATATTATCATTAAATTCAACTTAATAGTTTATAAGAATGTAAAGTGACGGAAAGATAGGGCAGGAGTTTGAGGGAAAAGTTTGTAAAAGATTTTAGCCATTTGTTGAAAAATAAAATTCAATTCCAACATTTAGATTTTGGTTTGTAAAAGGGACATTTTTGAAATATGTTGTGTTTTATTATTAGCAAATCTTGTGCCTACGACACTCATTAACTAAAATATCAAATATTAATTAGCCAACCTTACCAATTTAAACTTTAAATTAGAATTTAGAAAAAAAAAATCACTCCCCCAAGACTAATTTTATTCAAATATTTATGAAAAAAATAAAATGATGAATATAGAGTGCCACATAGGATTTGATAACAAAATTTTAATTAGTTTTATAAAAATAACTCAAATAAAAATATTATTATTAATCATATGTACTTTATAAAATGAAATAAATATAGTAAATGTGATTATTAAAATTTAAAATTAGAATTTAGAAAAACAATTACTTTTGACCTAATCAATAATCAATATTTTTTTGTACTTTTTAATTTTAAAAATACTCAGAGTTGTAGTCATAAGAAAAATAACCTAATTATTATTTAAGATTTTTTTATCCAAGTTTTTTTTAATTCAACTATATTTTTTATTAGCATTTTTTATCTAGTTACTAATGTAATTAAAATTTATAAATTTAGCAATCATAATAAATTTTTAAGCAAGTAGGTTCCTTTTTTTAGAATCCATGAATATGTGAATTCCTTTTTAAAACCCAAAAAAAAGGTTCTTTTTACATTTATTATTTATTAAAATCATATGTCACAATTCTAGTGCCTCTAATAGACAAAATAAAAAGTAAAGTTATTGTATTTTATCGATGTGAGAGAAAGAAATAAAGATTTTGTGAATATAAAAGATGTCAGCTATTCGTTGAAAAATAAAACTCAATCTTAACTGTTAGTTCTAAATTTGTGAGAAGGACATTTTCAAAAACCATTCTGTTTTATTATATAAACTAGCAAATAACCTCTGCTTATGGTACTTTTTAACTAAAATTAATATTAATTAATTAACCTTACCAATTTAAATTTTAAATTAGAATTTAGAAAAAAAATCACTCTCTTAAGGCTAATTTTATTCAAATATTTATGAAAAAAATTGAATGATTAATATAGAGTGCCACATAGGATTTGATAATAAATTTTTAATTAATTTCATAAAAATAACTCAAATAAAAAATATTATTATTAATCATATGTGATTTATAAAATAAAATAAATATAGTAAAAGTGATTAATTTAAATTTAGAATTTAGAATTTCGAAAAACAATCTCAATCGTTGGATCTTAGTTTTTGAGATGGATATTTTAAAATACCATCGTGTTTTATTATATAGATATAGAATATAAAATATAAATATAGTAAACCTTATCAATTTAAACATAAAATTAGAATTTAGAAAAAAATCACTTCACAAACACTAATTTTATTCAAATATTTGGAAAAATAAAAAAATAAAATGATTAATATAAAATTTTAATTAGTTTTAAAAAAATAAATGAAATAAAAAATATTGTTATTAATTATATGTGCTTTATAAAATAAAATAAATACAGTCACTAGAACTAATTTAAATTTAAAATTAGAATTTTTAAAAATAACTACCTTCGAGCCTAATAAATATTCGATTTTTTTTTCTACTTTTAAATTTTAAAAATATTAAGAGTTGTTGTTATAAGAAAAATAACTTAATTATTATTTAAAATTTTTCATTTGTATTTCTTAATTCAATTCTATTTCTTATTTGTATTGTTACTTTAATTACTAATATAATTGAAATATATAAATTTAATAACAATATTAAATTTTTAAACAAGTGGGTATGTGTGATGGTCTGAAAAAAAAAAAAAAAAAAAAAGAGAGAATCTGATCATGGCAGCAACCCTTGGCAACAAAGACTTGTAAGTCTTCACCTTGGTGACCAAGGCTGCTATTTGGACTCATGCACGTGGAGCCAAAAAAATTTTGCCAGCCACTATATCTACACATAGCACATGATGGAACTTCATTCTTAGGGGGGGCAAGTGGGCCACTTAAAATGCCCCACATGTGGGGGCTTTGTATATATATATATATGAGAAGGGAGGGTGCCGTGGGACACCAAGCCGGAAAAAGGAAGAAAACCGAGAGGAAAAAGAAAGGAGGAGAAAAAGAAAAAGATAAGGAAGAAGAGAGAGGAAAAAAAAAAGGTTAGTTTTCTAACCCAAATTAAATTCTATGCTTTTTAATTAAATTCAATCCTCACGCGCCTGCGCTATCCAATTTTGAAAAAGTGGTTTGGTGTGCACATACGACAAATCCCCACTTCTGCAACCCAAGAAACGAGGTAGGGAAATTAATGTATTATTTATACTTTTTGTGATGTTATTTTGATAGGGAATAATTGTGAGGGTAAGTTTATATTATTATTAAATTAATATTAAGTTGATAACTGGATTTTCAGTGGCATTGAAATTGTGATTAAATTGATTAAATTTTCTATGCAATGCCGAGACATGCTATAATATGTTGGAACATGCTGAATATGTGTTTATTGTGAAACGGCTGATAAAATGTAAATATAAAATTGTGGAAGTTGATACACACTCATGGATATTGTTGCTAATCTTTAACAACGTAAAAGGGAAAACCTAAGAAAATGTTGATTTTGTGGGGAAAGTGAGGGTACTATATAAAAATAGGGAGGGTCAAGAGATACCCTTGGGTTGAAAAACCCTAAACCTGCGCAGGGTCGGGTAAATCGTGCCCATGGACTAGTAATCCAAAACGACGACGAATGTAGTAAAGGCTCATCGTGGCCCTTGGACTCGGATCCTTAAACGACGACGCAGGGGTGCGTCGCGACCCGTATAATTATACGAACTGGCGATGGTTTTGGACTACCACTATGATTGTGGGACAGTCTTGCAGAGTATCCTTCTCCACCTTGGGAAAATAAAATAATAAATGAAGAAATATTGACAAGGGAATTAAAAGTTACGAATGATGTGTTTTATTCTGCTACATATTGACGTATTTAATAATTTTTTACTACATTCATTATTTTACATCATTCTTAAAAGGCATTATAAAAAGTATAAATCTATACGTCGGGAGCACACGTGGCTTGGTGCTCACGTCCCTACAGATTTTATTGCAGGTGTGGATCCCGAGACCTAGAAGAAACCGGCCTAGCTAATAAATCTTACAAATGTATTAAATAAAATTTCCTTTTTATGTAACGACCTCTAAAGTTTAGTGTATGTAAAAATACTGCTTTATAAATGAGTATGGGTTATGTTATCCAGTTTTAATTCTAATTGGGTATACGATTTGACATAAAAGTAATCAGTTTTATTGAACTTATAAATAGAATAAATGGGCAGGAATTCTGAAATTATAAATGGCAGGATTATAGTAAGTCAGGTGTAATAAGTTTTCATTCTAAACTCACCCTTCGGGACCTTAGGATTTCGGGGGCGTGACAGTATGCTTTTGGAACTCATGAGAAGGTGAGTCTTTTTTTTTTGAACTCAAGAAGGTGCGTCATCTTTTCAAGAACCCTTGAGACTTTTTACATTTATTAAGATAATAATTTTAGTGCCTTTATAGGCAAAAGGAAAAGTGAAGTTGTAGTGTTTTGGTAACGTAGGGCAAGAAAAAGTTATGAGGAGAAGTTTTAGTTTGTAAAAGATTTCAGCCACTCATTAAAGAATAAAATTCAATCTCAGCCGTTGAATCTTAGATCGCGAAATAGACATTTTCAAAATCCGCCTTGTTTTATTATATAGATTATTAATTAATAAAACTAAATATTTTAAAATACGTGTCACAACCATACCTAATCAAATTAAATGTGCTTAATTGATATTAATAAAAGAAAGCAAATTTTTCATAAAGTAATTGGTTTTTTCTAATTTACAAATTTATTAATTTTTTCATGTTGTCTTACTATAATAATGTAAATTTGATAAATTTTTGCATATATATAAATTTATATTTAACCTATCTAATGTCGTTAATATTTCAAACAAATAAATAAAAAATAATTAATCTGAACAATCTTATAAAGTTGTTTCTATTTAAAAAGTAATAATAATATCTCTTACTTACCAATGATGGACCTAGGAATTTGAGTCCGCGTGGATCCAAATCACAAGTAAAATTTTAAATAAATACAAAAATATGATAAAATACAAAATATTATACATTAATATCAAAATTTTTTTACATAAAATGCAAGAGTAAGTTACTTTTGCTCTCTACCAAAAAAAAAAAAAAAGAACAAAAAAACATATTTTGCTCTTCTTCATTGTTCTTATTAAATATGGAAGAAGAAAATAAAATATATATACATATATGTTCGGCAGCAAATTTATCACTGGAACTGTTGACCACACCAACAGGAAATGTGCTAGTCGACCTGCTGAACACAAATGGAAGAAAGGTTACGGCCAGAGTAGATGTCTCCGACCGGAAAACTCTCCAATGCTTAAGTTAGCAAATGACTTTTGTAAGGCTCTTAAAAAAAATGCAAATAGTGCAATAAGTTGGCAATAGTCAGCTTATCTGACATAAAGTTCAATGTTATATTTATATCATGGCAAAAATAGATGAAATAAATAAATAAATAAAATTGTACCTATGATACCGATGCAATCATACCCTCCCACGATTTTCTCTCTGTGTTCTTTTTTAACCTTTCACTTCTCATTTAATGCTCCATAACTATTATTAAATACGTATGGTAGTTAAGTGCGACTGTATAGCCGGAATTCAGCTTTTGAACTGTCTACCTGTCATGTCAGTTATTTGAAATGAGATGAACTAATTTAGTTTCCCTCGCGGTGATAAGTATATATTCATTTATTACTATGGGGCATTTATGGTTACGTGACCCTATTAATGCTATGGGACCCATCCCTAACATTTATTAGCCGCCAAGCTAGCGGTTGAATAAATAAACTTTTAGGTACGGTCGGCAACTGCCATGTGACAGTATATGATTCCTACAATTATGACGTTCTGGAAGTCCATAGTTGCACCTAATGCAAACCACGTGTCGTCACATAGAACGTTTGGTTTAAGGCCACATGTCAGAAACACAAATGTTCGAATGACGGTCACATGTCGACATAAAAATATTCGGCAACAAGCCACGTGTCACAACCTAAAGAATGTTCGGCAAACTCCACATGTCCCATTTAATTTCACCCAACAATTTATATATATATATATATATACATATATCTCAAAGAGGGCAAGATCTTGGAGTGGCACAACAACTATAAGACTAGCACTTTAGTCAACTGGGCCATCACCTCCACATTAACTAAAAGTACTTAAAATATTTTAATTAATCAAAATTTAACGTAGGCCTTCACCTACTCTCGACTAAAGGTGGCTCTACCTCTGACACTTACACATTACCTTATTGTTCATGTAAACATGCACGCATTGCCCATTAAATTAATATGCATGGGATCAAAATATGTGTTATAATCTAATAAGAAAAATATATAATATATATTTTTTTCTTGTGTTCAACTTAAAAATTGAGCTAAAAATAAGTAAATGAGTTTAGACAAATGAGATTAATTATAGAGATGGTGCACGTTGACTTGGTGCACTTTATAAAAATAAAAAATAAACTAAACATATAAAGAGTCTCTTTAGCGCGATGTAAAATGTTGAAAATTTTTGAAAATTTTCAAAAAACTCTAAAAGTTATTCACTTTATTTCACTACACAAATTACGAACTCACAAATTATTTCAAATTATTTAACTTTATCTCACTTTTTATCACTCAAAATACCTCCAAAATATGAGTAAGTCTTTTATTTTTCAAGTCTTCAAACTCCTTAAAAAATATGAATATTTTATATCAAAACAAGTTATCCTTAATCTTGTTTATTCGACATTTATAAGTTAACAATGAGGTAAATGTAGTAATTAATAAACTAACAAACAATTATTTTTATTCAGTTCTCTTTTTATAATAAAAGCAAAACAATATAACTATCAAAAACTATATTACTATGGTTCTGTTTGGTAATATTTTTATTTTCTATTTTTCTATTTATGTTTTTTAAAATTTTACAAATTGACAATAGAAACACATTTATTAAATTTGTTTACGTTTTTCTGTTTCCAAAAAAATGAAAACTTAAATAGAAAAATGTAAACAAAAAAATATTTTCACTTTATTTTTTTGTATTGCAAATATTTTGTCAATTCTAACACTTTATCTATTTTTGTTACATCATTTTAAAATAAAATTTTTATTCAAATATTTTATTAAACTAAAATTATTTTTAATAAATTATATAATTAAATTAATATGTAATATATATTATTAATTTATTTCTAATAAATAATTAAATTAAATTAGTTAATTTAACTAATAAGAAATATATATTATTAATTTATCTTTAATAAATAATAAAATAAAATATATTAATTTATTTTAATAAATAATTTATATAAATATATTTTATTAAATTATTTTTAATAAATATTATAATTAAGTTATTCAATTTAATTTAATAATTAATTTAAATAATATTCAATATATTTTATTAAATTATTTTTAATAAATATCATAATTAAATTAAATCAATAATTAATTTAATTTATTTATTTATTATGAATTATATTTTATTGAATTATTTTTAATAAATATCGTAATTAAATTATTTAAATTATTTGAATTATATTTTATTCAATTATTTTTAATAAAAAATATAATCAAATTATAATTAATATATGTTATATTTACTGGATTAAATGATATAATGTTTATATTTTATTCAATTGTTTTAATAAATAATATAATTAAATAAAATTAATATAAAATATATTTATTAAGTTCAATTAATTTTTAAAACACTAATAGAATTAAATGTTTTATGAAAATAAAAAATTAGTAATTAAAAATAAATTTATATTTTCGAACGTAATTTTAGTTTTTATTTAAAAAAATGATAATAGAAAATAAAAATTAAAAAATATAAACATATAAATATAAATAAAAAAATGAAAACGTTATTAGAGGGACCTATAAATCTATTATTACTATTTTTGTTTGGGAGGGATTTGGGAGGATTGCCTTGGATTTACGTATGATCGATTTTTTTTCGTGGTGGGGGTGGGGGGAATTGCTTGTTTTCCTAATTTTGCGGGAGAATATCTATGTATATGTACAAACTTTTAGGCGTTGTTGAGTTGGACTCTAAGATCTCATTTGGTAACATTTTTGTTTTCTACTTTTTTTATTTATATTTTCAAAATTTTATAAACTAATAATAGAAACATATTTATTAAATCTGTTTATATTTTTTATTTTCAAAAAACTGAAAACTTAAACAAAAATATGTAAAAAAAAAGGTGTTTTCACTCTTTTTTTTCTGTAACAAACATTTTGTCAATTCTAATACTTTATCAATTTTTGTTACATTATATTAAAATAAATTATTTTATTCAAATATTTTATTAAACTAAAATTATTTTTAATAAATAATATAATTAAATAAATTAGTTAATTTAATTAATAAGAAATATATATTATTAAGTTATTTTTAATAAATAATAAAATATAATATATTAATTTAATTTAATAAATAATTTAAATAATATTAAATATATTTTATTAAATTATTTTAATAAATTTCATTATTAAATTAAATTAAATTAATAATTAATTTAACCTAATTAATTTATTTAATATGAATTATATTTTTAAATTATTTTTAATAAATATAATAATTAAATTATTTAAGTTATTTTGAAATATATTTTATTCAATTATTTTTAGTAAATAGTATAATTATATTATACTTGATATATTTTATACAAACATTTAACCATTATTTAAAAATATTTTTTACACTCCAAATTCTAAAAAAATTGACTTTTGTTAGCTTTTGATTTTTTTTTTTTAACTTCAAACGGCCTCTAAGTTAACTTAAAAAAAATAATTTTTTTTCATTTTTTATATTTAAAAAGTCAAATTGATCTCTATTATATAAAAATTAAAGGTATCTAGAAGGGTATGTTTGTAATTTTGTTATAATATATTTATCCATTTGGGTGAAAAAGCAAAAAATTAACTTTTTGCTTTTGTTTCCGAACAAATCCATTTTTATATTATATTTTTAACTAAATTTCTTATTTTTATCACATTTTTACAATATATCATATTTTTAACTAATGTTTTACAATATATCACATAAATAAAAAATAAAAAGTAAAAAAAAATTCCGGTTGTATATTTATAGTTGTACACACACACGATCTAAACCACAATTTCTTCGCACCGTCACTTTCGCTTGATGGAGAAAAAGAGAGAACGAGGAATGTGGAAGAAAATATAAATATCTTAATTTAAAAGATTCAAGCTAACAAGAAGGAAATTTCTTAGAGGGTTCGAACCAAATAAAAAATTAATTTTTATTAATTTATCTTTATTTTTAAATTTTTATGGTTTTATCTCTTTTTAAATTTTTACAATTTTAATTTTTCTTATAATCGAGAGTGTTTGAACTAATTGATATGCACCTCAATTAATTTTTACAATTTTTATTAAACACTCAATCCTTAAAATGACACATGTCAAAAGATAGTGTTAAAATTTTATGCAAAATTGGTTAGTTTTAATGTAAATAGCCTCTAAGTAACTTCAAATCGATATATATATATACATACATATATACGTACATATAAGTTTGGAATCCCAAATTTTGTCCCAACAAAATTTTCTAACTTTTATCAATTTATTTTAATTTTTACCAATTCTATATGCTTTTAGTCCGTTTTGACACTGCAACTTTTAAAAAAAATAATAACTAAAAAAAATAGAGTCCAACGCCACCTATATATGTGTGCATATATATTTATTGTTGGGGTAAAATAAAATTGGGACATTTGATGGTGATAGTGACCACTCGCCAGACACTCTCAAAGATGGCACGTGGCTGCTTTTCTGAGCACTTTGATTGATGACACGTGACCATTGTCGAGCGTGATAATTTTAACACATGGCCTCTACCGAGCGTGATTTAAGATTTCTGGGCGTCAAAATTGCAATTGTCATGTTGTGCCACGTGGCGTTCGCCGAATATATCTTGAAGTAGTGGATCGTGTGTTCGGCATGAATACAAAGGACGAAGAAATGTCAAAGTTGGGCCCCACTGCATTATAATAAGTTCGTAACCATAAATATTTCGTGGTAATAAATGATCTATATTTATTATTTAGAATACAACTTAGCTAGTTTATCTCGTTGCAAGTGGTAAACAGATGCAACAGGTGGACAGTCCTGTATTTTGGTTATTCAGACACATCCAATTGTCCACACACATTAAATGGCAAATAAGGTCATTAAATGAGAAGTGGAAGGCATTTAAGAAAAAGTAAGAAATGAGTATCAGAAAGCATCATTGCCACGCGTTTTATGGGCATTACTTTACTTGTTTACCACACTATAAATACATGTAACTCAGAAGTCTAGGTACGCTTATTATTGCTAACTCAATACTCTTTACATTTCTTCTTTAAATTGACGAAAGTTATCTGCTGACTTAAGCATTGGAGGGTTTTCCAATCGGGAACCTTCACTCCGGCTATAACCTTTATTTCCCCTATGTTGGGTAGGTCGACAGTTAAATTTCCAGCTGACGTGGTGAGCAGTTCTAACAATAAATTTTTGTTACCTAACATTTATCTTCACACGCAGAAGTGGGAAAACAAGCATCATCACAAATTGATTATACGTAAATCCAAACCAGTCCCCACGGAATCCCTCCCAAATTAATATGGTAATAGTAGATTTATAGTAAAATAGTTTCTATAGTTATGTTGTTTTACTTTTATTATGAAATAAAAATAATTGTTTGTTGGTTTATTAGTTATTATAGGTGCGTTCGGTGCATTAAATTTTGGTGAAAATTTCTAAAAACTCTGATAATCTCTATATATTTTTACATATTTTTGCCTTTTCAAAATTCCAAAAAAGTTTAATATTTTTCAAAAAAAAGTCCGATAACTAGAATTCGGTTAATTAAATAGCAAAAAGTTTTTCACCATTTTAATCATGGACTCTTAAGATACCAAACGACACCCACTTTGAATTTTTTGTGGGTTGTGAAAATCGTTCCAACGGATTGTAGAAATCACTCAGACGAATTTACGCGGTCAACTTCCGTCCATACGGTTTTTACAATCCGTTTGTACGGGTTGTAGTGCAAAGAAACCATGACTGTCCAAAATTTGTAATCCTTCTAAACAGAAATCCAATCTGTTAGAAACAGGAATCTTACTATTCATCTCCAAAAAATTCAGTTTGAAATATGTGCACCAAACGCAAAAAGTTTTCTTAAACCACATTTTATCTCATTATTTATCACTCCAAACTCACCATATATTTTTACGTGACTATTAACTTATAATAACTTGTTTTGACGTAAAATATACTTTTTTTTCTTTTATTATTATTATTTTTTGGAGTTTGAAGACTTGAGAAACAAAAAAAAAAAAAAGACTTCACTCGTCCATTATGTATTTAGTTTATTTTTTATTTGCATAAAGTGCACCAAGTCAACATACACCATCTCCGTGATTAATCTTGGAGAGCTTTTGTTTTTTACTTTTTTTTTTTTTTTTTTTTGGAGCAGGTCCAATCATCTCCACAAAAATTTGACTGTGTATGGTTGTGACACACATATTTTAAAATATATAGTTTTATTAATTAATAATTACTAAACACTACTTAATAATTAATATTTAAATTATTTAAATTTAATTATACTTATCTCTTAATATCTGAATTATAAATATTATAATTATCTAAATTGATTAATTTTATAATTTAAAAATAATAATATTTTAAAAATATTATATAGCTTAAATTTTTTATTTAGGTTAAATGCTATTAAAAACAAACTTAATTCAAATATGAAAAAAATTTCTAAAAATACAATTTTATTTGATTATTGATTGCAATGGTTCTTTGTTAGTTAGTACTATATTTTTTTTATCTAAATTAAATTCTATATTAATTAAAATTTTCGTGTAGTACTTAATTAGGTGCATTTTAATGAGCCTTAAACTTCCTACATCTTTAATTCTTCAATTTATTTATTTGTCTTTGCAAGTAATTATTTTTGTTTTTTTGATGAATAGTAAAAATTAACTTAACTTTAAGTAAAAAGTATAATGTTTGTTTTGTTTAAATATCAATGTTTAAATTATTTTTAATTATGAGTTATTTTTATTAATGATTATAGTTTTATATTTGGCACACTGAAAAATGATAAAAAATTCTAAAAAAATTCTAAAAGTTATTAACTTTTTATTTTATTATACGAATTACGAACTCATAAATTATTTCACTTTATCTCACTTTTTGTCACTCTAAACCTCTCATTACATCTCTCTGTGTATTAAAAATTAGATATAATATTTATTGAAATATTATTTTTTAATTTTTTAATGCGATAGTCAATTTATTTATTTATTTCAATTTAAAATGTGTCATTTTATTTTTATATTTTAGACATATATAAATTCCGTGCATCACATGTAATTAATCATTACATATTTAGAGTTTGGTGTAAAAAAATAAAAAATAGGTAATTGAATAAAAAAGAAAAAGAACATACATTCAAACGTGCGAGAGATGTATAAAATTTTTATTAGTCATCTAAGTAATTTTAATTTTAAATTATTTTACATTTACTAATATCCCACTCTCAAATCGCCTCACCGAGGGGTCAGTTTCACCCTAATTAAGAATGTATTTGGTTTACTAAAAATTACTGAAAAATTCTAAATTTTTTTTAAAATCTCTAAAATTTATTCACTTTTTATCTCAATACACAAATTATAAATTCATAAATTATCTTAATTTATTTCATTTTATCTCATTTTTTATTATTCTAAACGTATCATAAATGAGTAAAGAAAAACAAAGAGCCTGATAGATAGATAATGCTGCAAATGGGTCTGGTCAATTCGTAACTCAGTTTGGAAGTCAACTCTCATCCTATCCCAACTCATGTTTCATACAATTCGATGATATCCTGCCCCACTCTACTCGGGTCAGGACTTGAAGAACCCTGACTAGCCCGCCCAACCCTGTCAGCTGTTCCTACAGCTGTGGCCTTTTGCTGATAACTTTTATTTATTTATTTCAAGGCAACATGGTTGTTGCCATGTTTCTTCCTTTCATTTTTTTAAGGCAACTTGCTAATTACTACCAGCCTTATATATACACTAGTAATTACTCGTGCCTAAAGGTACAAAAATAAAATTTAACGTGTAAATAACTTAAATTTAAATTTATAAAGCAAATTTATATTAAAAAAATTGTAAAAATAACTTATAAAAATAAAAACTATTAATCAAAAGAGATTAAAGTATAAAATTTTATTATTTATTACAAATATTATCACATTTTTTTAAATATTAATTTAAAATATTTTATATAAAAATATTAAAAAAAATATGAGAAGAGGGAGAGAAAAAAATAATTCTGACCATTTAACAAATTCAACAATTGAAAATATCACAAATTCAAAATTTTAAACTTTTTTATTATATAAATGACATTTTTTATATAAAAAGTATTAAAAAATATGAGAAAAGTGAGAGAAAAAAGAGAAATAATTCTAGCCATTTAACAAATTCAGTAGCAGAAAATTTTAAACTTCTGACCATTTAAAAAAAGTGTAAAATAACCTATAAAAATAAAAATCATTAATCAAAAGAGATTAAAGTATAAAATTTTATTATTTATTACAAACATTATCATATTTTTTAAAATATTAATTTAAAATTTTTTATATAAAAATATTAAAAAATATGAGAAGAGGAAAGAAAAAATAATTCTGACTATTTAACAAATTCAACAGTTGAAAATATCTCAAATTCATAATTTTATACTTTTTTATTATATAAATGACATTTTTTATATAAAAAGTATTAAAAAATATGGGAAGAGTGAGAGAAAAAGAAAAATAATTCTAGCCATTTAAAAAATTCAATAGTAGAAAATTTTAAACTTCCTTATTATATAAATGACACATAATGTAAAAGTATATGCATTTAAAATTTAAGCTTTAAGAACATTTGGAAATAACGTTTATGTGCGTGTTAGGCAGGTATGTTACAGTTTTGGAATATATTAATCACGTTTAAAATTTTTAAAAAATTAATAAAAAATATAAAAAAAATAAAAATATAAAAAAATAAAAAAATTTCGTAATAACATTTTATTAATTTTATTCCCCGTGCCCCCAGCCCACCCCTTTGCACCCCGGGCCCCACACCTCTCCCACCCCCATTTCCCTATCTCTCACACTAACTCTCTCTCGCCTCGCCCCCGGTAGCCGCAGCCCTCTCCCACTTCCTCTCGCCCAGCTCTCTCCCTCTCACTCGGGTTGACACGAATACAACGGTCTTGTCAAAAGACCTGATTTATTATATAGATATTTAATATATACCATTAAATTATCTAAAGAATCGATAAATTACATTTAAACCTGATACGTATGCACTTTTTAATAATTCATATATTTTTTATTTCTTTAAATTGGGGTACATCTTGATTAAGGTTAACAATTTTATATTTTTAAATCGCTAAAAATAATTCTTGGACTATTTTATTGTTATTATTGACGAAAGGGAAATAGTACTTTTATTTAGATAAGCAGATATTTTAAGTTAATGAATTTAAAATTTAATTATGTTAAAATATATGTGAGAAGGTCAATTTATGTAAAAATACATAGAATAATTTAATATATTTTTTATATAATTTTTTATCTAGAATTTTATATTTGTAGTTCAGATTCAATATTAATTATGTAATTATTTAATTCTTAATAAAATTTATTGGTAAAGGACACTGTAGGTTGGAATTTTTTTTTAATTTATTTTATACAAAATTAAATATATTAAAAAATTAAGTAGGGTGGTTTGGTTGACCTGGACCGACCCGACCCACTGGAGGGTCGAGAGCGGGTCAAGAGCATGTCTGGGATGAGGAGAAAGGGGGCTGATATTGGGGTATGATGACAGTGGCTGACATTAATCCTTAGTCGCATGATGCACAACTTTTTGACGATCCACGGCCAAGGCCAAACCTGGACCGAGAGGCAGTAGTTTTGAATTTCTTTTATTTTCCTCTCTCTCACTTTTTTTTTTTCAATATTTGAATTGCAACCAAATTTTTTATTTTTATTTTTTCTTGGGAAATATAGTTTAAATGGTAAAAATATATTCAACTTAATGGTTTGATATAATAATTATATTAAATAGTAAAATATTTAAAAATAAAATTTATCAATATAATTAAAATATTATAATAAAAATTTATTTATTGTAAAATTTTTTAAAATTAAGTAATAATGTCCGTCTGTTTGTTAAAAATTAAAAAAATAATAATTTATCAGTATAATTTAATTTTCTATAAAAGAAATAACTAGCAAATGCCTATACCTGAAGGCACAGAAATATAATTTGGCAGATAAATAACTTCAATTTAAATTTATAAAGCAAACTTACATAAAAAGTATAAAAATAACCTATAAAAATACAAATTACAAAAAAAAGATTAATGTATATAATTTTATTATCTATTACAAATATTATCACATTTTTAAAAAGTTATTTTAAAATCTTTTATATAAAAAATATTCAAAAAAATACGTGAAGAGTAAGAGAAAAAGAAAAATAATTCTGACCATTTAATAAATTCAACAGTTAAAAATATCTTAAATTCAAAATTTTAAGCTTCCTTATTATGTAAATGACACAAAGTGTAAAATGTATGTTACATTTTTTAAAATATTAATTGAAAATATTTTATATAAAATTTATTAAAAATATGTAAAGAGTACGAGAAAAAAAATAAACCTAACCATTTAACAAATTCAACAGTTGAAAATATTTTAAATTCAAAATTTTAAATTTCTTTATTATATAAATGACACATAGTGTAGAAATGTATGCATTTAAAATTTAAGTTTTAAGCACATTAAAATTAAAATTTTGATTTAAATGTTTATTTTTAAAAAAAATTTTAAAATCTTAAAATTTAAATATATTTTTTAAATAAAAAATTTAGTTAACTTTGCCTAATAGGTATTCATACATTATTTAATAATAATAGATAATATAAGTAAAATATAGTTTGTATAATTTTACAAAATGTAATATATATTATATATGTATGTATAAATTTACAATATATATATATATATATATATATATATATATATATATATATATATATATATATATATGAATTTTAAATTTCAAATTCAAATGATGTGTTTAATTAAAATATTAAAAAGAAAAAAAATGAAAGAAACTCAAAATTTTAATAAACAGACTGCAGACGAGCATTGTTATCTATATTTTAAAAAGTTTTACAATATATAAAAATAATTATTATAAAAAATAATCATTAGCCTGCATGAATACTCAAATTAATACTAATTTTTTAAAATTATGTAAACTACTTTCTTATGGTAAAAATGAAAATATTTTAATAAGTTGATCAAACTTTGTTTTATTTAAAAGGTAAACAATTGCAAGTAGAATTTAAAATTTTATTTTTTCTACTTATAGAACATGAATTAATTTCATATTATAGAAGTTAAGAATAAGTTATTCTGTTTGAAATTTTTTTAAAATTATTTTTTATTGTAGAAAATTAAATTATACTGATAAATTATTATTTTTTAATTTTTTAACAAGTAGACAGACATTGTTACTTGAATTTTGAAAATTTTTAAAATAAATGAATTTTTATTATAATATTTTAATTATATTGGTAAATTTTATTTTTAAATATTTTAATATTTAATATAATTATTATATCAAGCCAGTAACTTAAATATATTTTTGCCATTTAAACTATATTTCCCAACAAAAAAATAAAAATAAAAATTTTGGTTGCAGTTCAAGTACTGGGAAAAAAGAGAGAGAAAGAGAGAGCAAAATGGAAGAAGCTTAAAATTTTAATAGGCAGACGGACATTATTACCTAAATTTTAAAAAATTTTACAATATATAAAAATAAATATTATAAAAAATAATTGTTAGCCTCCAT
This sequence comes from Vitellaria paradoxa, assembly GCA_019916065.1. NCBI lineage: Eukaryota > Viridiplantae > Streptophyta > Magnoliopsida > Ericales > Sapotaceae > Vitellaria > Vitellaria paradoxa. Next base: position 1,444,416 of record CM034237.1, read on the forward strand.
GAGTACTTAAATTAATACTTTTTTTTTAAATTATGTAAACTACTTTCTGACAGTAAAAATGAAAATATTTTTAATAAGTTGATCAAACGTTATTTTATTTAAAAAGTAAACAATTGCAAGTAAAATTTAAAAGAAAAAATTCTACTTATAAAATATGAATTGTTTTCATATTATAAAAAGTTAAGAATAAGTTATTATGTTTGAAATTTTTTAAAAATTATTTTTTTTTGTAGAAAATTAAATTATACTAATAAATTATTATTTTTAAAATTTTTAACAAACACACGGACATTATTACTTGAATTTTGAAAATTTTAGTAATAAATAAATTTCTATTATAATATTTTAATTTTATTGATAAATTTTATTTTTAAATATTTTAATATTTAATATAATTATTATACTAAGCCAGTAACTTAAATATATTTTTTCCATTTAAATTATATTTTTCAACAAAAAAATAAGAATATAGATTTTGGTTGCCGTTCAAGTATTAAAAGAGAGAAAAAGAGAGCACAAAATAAAAAAAATTTAAAATTTTAATAAGCAGACGGATATTGTTACCTAAATTTTAAAAAGTTTCATAATATATAAAAGTAATTATTATAAAAAGTAATTGTTAGTCTCCATGAATACATAAATTAATACTGATTTTTTAAAATTATGTAAACTACTTTCTTATTGTAAAAATGAAAATATTTTAATAAATTTTTTTTTTTGGTAGTTAATTTTAATAAGTTGATCAAACTTTATTTTATTTAAAAGGTCAATTACAAGTAAAATAAAAAAAAATCTACTTATAAAACATGAATTATTTTCATATTATAAAAGTTAATAATAAATTATTCTCTTTGAATTTTTTCAAAAATTATTTTTTATTATAGAAAATTAAATTATATTAATAAATTATTAATTTTTAGTGATTTAACAAAACAGAAATTATTACTTGAATTTTGAAAAATTTTACAATAAATTATTTTTAATTATAATATTTTAATTATATTGATAAATTTTATTTTTAAATATTTTAGTATTTAATATAATTATTTATCAAACCAGTAACTTGAATTTATTTTTGTCATTTAAATTATATTTTTCAACAAAAAAATAAAAATAAAAATAAAAATTTTAGTTACAATTCAAATATTGAAAGAAAGAAAAGAAAAAAAAGTGAGAGATAGAAAGATGAAAGAAATTCAAAATTGGTGCCCTCGGTCCAGATTTGGCCTTAGTCGTGAATCATTAAAAAGTTTTGCACCGTGCGACTAGAGATTAATATCAGCTACTGCCATCATCCCTCTAATGTCAGCCCCCCTTCTTCCGTTTGGTTGACCTGGGCTTACCCGATCCATTGGATACTGGATCAGGGATAAACCCAGCCCGACTTCATCTCCATAGATAGGGCAAGAGTGTTTGCAATTAGGTCTAGAGCAGAGAGATACCGGCAAGGATGACGAGAGGGTTGGTGGTGCGGCTGAACAGATGCCGGAAGGGAGGGGTGATGGACGAGGACAAGAAGCTGGTGTTCGAGACCAGCAAAAGGGTCGAGCCAACCATGAGCTTCGACAAGATGGGCACAGATGACGATCTTCTCAGAGGGATTTACAACTATTGCTTCGAGAAGCCTTCGGCCATCCAGCACAGGCCCAGTCTACTACCCCAACGCCTCCATGATTGCCCTTATTATTTGCCAGATCATTATACTTCTGTGAAAGAGTATGCAACTTTTGTTTTCTTCAAAACCCTTATTTGTCCTTTTTTTTTTTTTCTATTTGGGGCAGGAGGCTTTTTTTTTTAACGGTTTTCCTCATTTTTGATTGATTGCTTCAATAATATATCTAACCCTAATTTAAGTCAGAGAAAATCTTTTATTATCTTATAAATTCGTTTTTGAAATTTATTTTTTATCATGCATATGACTCGTGTTTGAAGGAACCTTCCTTTGTTGGCTAACTAAACAAACTGCATCCCAAAATTTATGGCGCTGAAGAATAATTTCAATGCTGCTATCAACAATTATTTTCTGTTGTGTTTTCTAGGGTTTTAATTTTGAGTTTTCCAACTCTAATTAGATTTATGATTTCAAGGGACGGCTGCGATTTTCACGATTTTTCCTGTAAAACTCACGCTACCTTCACTTTCCCTTATCTTTGTAACACACCACTGCCCAAATCAATCAACCTGCTCTCCAACACACTGCAATCACCCTCTCTTTGTGCCATGCCTACTTCCTCTCTCTGCAAACTCGGATGCTGCAAATCCCAAACTTAACAGACCGTTCCATTGTTTTCTCATTTTTTATTCTATTTATAGCACATCACTGTTGACACCATCCTGCTTGTAGACTTGCCACCACTAGCCCCAAAATAAATAAATAAAATAAAATAAAAAATAAAATAGCAAAAAAAAAAGTCTATAAACCTAAAATTTTCACACACCCTGCCACGTACAAAGTGAAAAAACATCTACTATAATTGCACCAATCATGTGTTGCAAATTGGCGTCACAATTGCTGTCACACTCGAGCCAATCCGTCCATATCGAAATCAATGCTATGATTATCAAACTTACACAAAATTGGCACCACCTCCCTTACCAGATCCATAACCATCCATGGTCAATTGCGAGCTTTAGACCATCTACTAACAAAGAACATTGAAATTTAAGCTAATGGTGCTAATGACAGTGGAGGATGATTTAGTGGGTAAGGCCACATCAAGTCTTGATGCAGTGAAACAACAAGATTTGAAATTGAAACAACTAAGTCTATTAGAAGACACTAGAGTTAAGATTGAAACAACTTATAACTCATAAGAACTTCATAACTTAGATAGCACACAAGTAACTCTAATTTTTGTTCATGAAAAGTTGATTTTAAAACTATAATAACATAGCCTTTGTATAGGCTGCAGGAGGGGTTCTTTTACAGTTAAAATACAACTATAAAGTAAGTAAATACGACTTTAATATAGCCGTATTTTACAGCTAATAAACTGTTCTATACAACCTATTTTTTACAGTTGGTATATGGCTGTATTTGGACAGCTATATGCTATTGTATACAGCTGGCATCTTCCCGTACATACTGCTGTTTTTACAGCTAAATACTACTATATAAACAGCTTGTATGCTGCTGTATACACAGTTGGTATATTGTTGTATTTTTAGCATTAAAAAGTATAGAAATTTGCAATTAATGTCCTACATCAGTCCCCTCTACTTGTAAAGAACTTGTCCTTAAGTTGGCTTGTTCATTTGGTTCCTCTGGGTAGAAAGGGTATATGTCAGCCACATTAAAAGTCTTTGATATGCCCATGGAATTGGAATATCAACTATATAAGCATTATCATTGGTTCTCTTGCGAATTTTATAAGATCTGATCTTCTTTGATGTCAATTTCCCATGATTTCCTGCGAATAGTCGTCCTTTGCGCAAGTAGACCATTACATTATCACCTTTTTTGAAAATTTTTTCTCATCGATGGTTGTCAACATGTTTCTTATACTTAGCATTGGAAATCTCAATTTGCTCACATACTCTTTTATGCACATTTTGGATATGATCTGGCAAATGCTCAGTGGCAATTGAGAGTACCATAAAATTTTGGGCAGAGGAACTAAGCCTAAGGTATGTCGAGGGGATCGACCATAGATAACCTCAAATAAGGGTTTGCCTATGGTGCGGCTCTGCATGTTGTTGTATGCAAACTCTGCTTGCGATAAGAACAAGTCCTATTGTCTTGGACGATCACCGCAAATGCATCTTATTATATCGCCCAAAGATCGATTTACTACCTAGTCTGCCCATTTGTCTGTGGATGACATGTAGTGCTATATCGTAGATCGATATCGAATCGACGCCATAAAGTCCTCTGAAAGTGACCGAGAAACTTTTTGTCCCAATCTAAGGTAATAGATTTTGGTATCTCGTGCAAATGAACAACTTCTCAGAAGAAGAGATTGGCTATATTAGTAGTGTTAGTAGTCTTGCAGCATAGGATGAAGTGAACCATCTTGTTGAATCGATCTACTACCACAAAAGCTAAATCTGTTGTCTTTGTGTGTGGGGTAATCCCAACATAAAATCCATAGATATATCTTCCCGTGGATTATATGGTATCGATAAAGGCGTATACAAGCCAGTATTTTGTTATTGCCCCATCAATGTTTGACATATATAACACTGTTGTACAATCTCTTTTCAATTGTGGCCAATAGTAATATTCTTCAACCAAAGCAATGGTTTTATCTCGCCCAAAATGTCCAGCTACTCCGCCACTATGAAGCTCTTTTATTATCTTCTCTCTTAAAGAGCAATTTGTTGTGCATAAGCGTGTCCCCAGGAATAGATAGCCATCGTGTTGGAGAAAGTTACTAGGCTGGCCATTAAGGCAGTGATCCCAATGATCTTTAAAAAGAGTATCAGAGGCATGTAGATTGTTGAAAATATCAAACCCTACGGCTTCTGCATGCAAAGTATGTATAAGACCTACCCGTCGACTGAGGGCATCTGCCACTTTATTTTATTCCCTGGACTTCTGCTTCGTGGTGAATGTAAATTGCTGAAGAAAAGTAACCCACCTTGATTGCATTCGATTTTGGCTTTGTGGATTGGCAATGAACTTAAAGGCTTAGTGATCTGAATACAATACAAATTCCCGTTGTATCAAATAATGCTTCCGATACTTGAGGACTTGCACAATAGCATAGAATTCAAGCTTATAGGTAGACCAACTCCTTCTAGTTTCATTTAGCTTCTCACTGTAAAATGATATTGGACGACCATCTTATGAAAGAACAGTACAAATGCCTACAATAGAAGCATATGTGTGTGCTTCGAAAAGTTTCTCAAAACTTGATAAGGCTAAGATGGGGGCACTAGTCAGCTTCTCTTTGATCAATTGAAAGCTCTTTTCTGCTGCTTAGGTCCACATAAATGGTTCCATCTTCAAGCAATTAGTCATGGGATTTGCTATACTATTGAAATTATGTATGAAACGTCTGTAGAATGAAGCTAAGCCATGAAAAGAATGTACCTTAGAAATGGTTTTAAGTGATGGCCATTTTCTAATAGTTTTAACTTTCTCAAGATCCACCATAATCCCAGTGTCGCTCACAATAAACCTAAGAAAGATCAACTTGTCATGAAACTACATTTCTTGAGATTGGTAGACAACTTGTTCTCTTTTAAAGCAGCAAAAACTTTTTGTAAATGCCCATAATGAAGCTAATGTGTCCGGTTGTAAATAAGTATATCATCAAAGTAAACTATAACAAACTTACCCATAAATTGCTCAAGAACTTGGTGCATAAGCCTTATAAAGGTGCTAGGTGCATTTGAAAGTCCAAGGGGCATAGCTTTTCACTTGTATAGTCCTTCCTTGGTCTTAAAGGCCGTCTTTCATTCATCTCTTGGACGAATGCGTATTTGATGATAGCCGCTTTTCAAGTCTATCTTGCTGAAAATTTTGGCTCATTCTAACATGTCAAGCAAATCTTCTAAGGGATGGGAAATCTATACTTCACTTGATTTTGTTGATAGCTCGACTGTCGACACACGTATGCTAAGCACCATCCTTCTTTGGTGTGAGTAAGGTTGGTACTGCAAAAGGACTTATGCTGGTCTGATATATTCCTTTTCTAATAAGTTCATCCACCTGCCCTTGTAGGATTTTATGTTCTCGAGGACTCATTTGATAATGTGGTGGGCTCGACAAGCTTGCTCTCGGCACTAAGTCAATGGCATGTTGAATGTCACGCGTGGGTGGTAACTTGTCTGGTAATTCCTCTGGGAAAAGTTCAGCATGCTCCTCCACAAGTGATTGCGACTCTTTTGGTACTTTAGTAGGTGAAGGACCTTCTCCTTTAGCAACCAAAGCAATCAATTCTTGATCTCCTTTGACTTCCTCGAGTATCCTCTTTGTGAGTAAAAGAGATCACCCCTCCACTTTAGAAGTTTTAGGACGTTCTTTCACACTTGAAGGAATAAGGACAAGTTTCTTTCCATCTTTGTAAAAGGTGTAGAAGTTTTCTTTTCCCTTATGTAATACTTGATAATCATATTGCCAAGGTCTTCCTAGAATAATGTGGCTCACATCCATATCTATGGTGTCAAACACAAGCTCATCAAAATAAACACTACGAATTGAAAATGAAACTCTACATTGCCTATTCACCTCTCGCTGGTGTCCGTTGGAAATCCAACCGATTAGGTAAGGCTTATGGTGGATTATTGTTGGCAGCTTTAATTTATCTACGACCACATTTGGCATTACATTTTCTTCACACTCGCTGTCAATAACTAGATTAGATACATAGTCTCCCATCTTACAAGTGGTTTATAACATAGTTACCTAGTTTGCGGGTCGATTCGGTACGTGGTATGGGTACGGATTCGCGGTACGGTATCTTGGTCGGTACGTGGTATGGTGGGGGTATACTTAACTGGAACGCTATTTTGGATCGCAATTCGCCTCAAATTTTTATTTGGTTCGATACATATAGTATTTGTAATATGCATAATGTGTATTATAAAATATGCATGAAGTGTTTAACAACAATAAAAAAACATGGTAAAGAGAATTATCTAAATAATAAAGCTTCATTTAAATCATTATACTAGCACCCAAAATGAGTTGTAAATAGTCTAATCATACCAAACTTCAAAAGAAATCATAGATGAAAACAAGTCTCAGTGGACTACCAAAAAGTTAAAATACTTAATAAATATTTAAATTAATTAAATAATAAAAAATAAAGTTAGTTAAATCAATTTATGATATCTAAATCAAATCAATTAAATTATTTAATTAATTGTGATATGTATGCTTTTGAAAAATATTATTAATTGGCCATTACAATTCCTAACTATAAATAAGGAATTCTACTTAATTTAGGAAATCAAACCAATTATATTATTTAATTATTTGTAATATATGTATTTTATTTAATTTAGGAAATCCAACCAATTATATTATTTAATTATTAGTAATATATGTGTATATATATATTAAAATTAATATTTACTTTAAGAAATTAAATTAAAGGAAGTTGTAGATATATATTAGGAAGTTGCAAAGTTTCTTCTTTTGATTTGAAAAAGAAAAGGAAATTTTTAAAGTCATTTTTGTTTGGAACAAAAACATAAATTAATTATCCTGATAAAAAAAATAAAAGAAAATAAATTGTAGGGTTTTTTTGACCAAAATTTGACTTAGATATTAAATAAAGTTGCAGATATATATTGGGCAGTTAAAAGGTTTCTTATTTTGATTTGAAAAAGTAAAGGAAATCTGAAGAGTTTTTTTTAGTTGGAATGAAAAATACAAATTAATTATGTTGACGTAAAAATTAAAAAGGAGGAAGTTGTATAGTTTGTATTAATTCTTGACCAAAATATGAAAAGGGAGCTGTAGAGTCTCGTTTGGCAACAAAGAATCCACGATTGAACCAGATAGACGGTGATGACTCCAACCCTAAGCCCTGCGACGCCTACGGCGATAAAACCCTAAGGGCTACAACTTCGAATCAAAGAAGGCCGACGGCGACGAAGGGCGACAACTACGAATCAAAGAAAATTGCCGGCCATGAAGGCCGACGACAAATCTCAGGGCGACGATGAAGAAGGCCGATTGCGACAACGATAGAGGCTGACTGTGACGAATCTCATGTACTCCTCATATTATGAAATTGGATCGCGAATGCACCCCATTTGGGATCGCACGATCCGGTTCAAGGGTCGGAAGGGGGGGAGCGAACTAGGTAACTATGGTTTATAACATCTTGTTACGTTGTGAATCTTGGAGTGGTTGTTTTGGGGTTTGTAGCATGTGTCGGATAACATTGAACTGCCTTTCTTCATCTTCATATGCATATTAAGCATCTTCATTTTCACTATTGTCCTGTCCGTCATCTTCGACACATGTATTATTATATGGTTGATCTTCTTCTACAACTACCTCTTGGTTGACTAGATTAACTCTAGCCATTGGACTTATGCTTTATGCTTGGTTGCACCACATCCGTAACACTTATCTTGAGTTAGATAAGCGTAAGGATTAGGAGGTTGGTTCCTCCTTTCAGTTGGTTGTCTGAACAATCTTTGCTGCTAAATAGGGCTTCTTTGTGTAGCAGGTGTAAAATGACCACCTTCAGCTCCAATTATGCACCTAATAGGCAGTTGTGCTAGTTGTCTTTTGTTAGTCACCTCTTTCCTTTTGTTTTGAGTGTTGTTTCCACGTGAGGACTCTCCCATATATACTTTATATAGTTATTCGTAGCAGGTGCAAGAAGGGGTAGTGGGGGTTAATTGACCCCACTAAAAGCAAAATTTTTGTAGGGAATAGTATAATTTTTATAGTTTTTTTATAATTTTGCCCCATAAAATATTTTTCCCAAAATAAATTGCCACAATACCTCAAATAATTTATAAGTTTTATGTCAGGCACACTAACCATTATCTTTCATTACATTGTGCGCAAGTGCAAATTTATGAGAATATTATAATTTTTAGGATACTTTTATAATTTGGCCCCATAAAATATTTTTTTTTTCAAAATAAATCGCACTAATACCTCAAATAATTTGCAAGTTTTGCCCTTAATTTTATGTCAAGTACACTACCCATTATTTTTTAGTACATCGTGTGCAAGTGCAAATCTATACTTATCGGCTTGACCCTAGTGGGTTCAAATCATGGATCCGCCACTGATGGTTGTTGACGATGGCCTAAAAATTTGTCAATTTGGGTCTCAGCTTTAGTTACAAGTAGGATAGCCTCGCTAAGATTTCACACATCTTGAATACCCATTCTATATTGAATATTTGGTCTCAATCCCCCAATAAAACTTGTTACCCATTGTGATTTGATTTCAGGAAGGTCATTTTGGGTAGATAACCGAAAGAATTCAGTTGAATAATCCCATACTGAATGATTTCCTTGTCGACAATTTTGATATTTTTGAAATAGAATTTGATCATAGTCATGTGGCAAAAAGTTATCCTTTAATAGTTGTTTCATCCGCTGCTAGGATCTTATTGGTGCTTTTCCCATACGAGCTCGTGACATCTGCTCCTACCCCCCACCAAGTTAAAGCTCCTTCCTACAGTTTGTAGGCCACCAACTTGACTTTTTTGTTTTCAGGAATCTCCATGTAGTTGAAGAATCTTTCTATTTCTTGAAGCCAGTCTAGGTATTCTTCAATGTGTAGCTGACCATTGAAAGTAGGAAGATCCATCTTTAATTGGTACTCAGAGTTGCCTCCAACACGACCTAAATTAGGTCTATCATTGTAGCATCTCATTTGGTCAGGAATTTTGATCTACTCATCACTGCTATCGTCAAGATTTCTTTAAACATGCCTTTGAATTGGCATTTCCAAATTCAGTTGTACCTGAATTATATGATTTCCTGGTTGTTATTGTGGTAGCTCTACCCAATCATGAGAACCATTGTTGATAGGTGCAGCAGCCTGTAGCTCGACTCACAGCCCTCCAAAAGAAGTTTGCAAGCCTTGGAGAACCCGACTTAAATTTCATCTTTATAAATAGGGCAAAACTCTGTGAAATTAGGTATAGTATAGAGAAAGAGAATGGCGATGACAACGGGAGGGTTGGTGGTGCCGGCAAACAGAGGTCGGAGAGAAGGGGTGATGGACGAGGATGAGAAGTTGGTGTTAAAGATCAGCAAGGGGGTCAAGTCTATCATGAGCTTCGATGAAATGGGCATAAATCATGATCTTCTCAGGGGGATTTACAACTACAGCTTTGAGAAGCCTTAGGCCATCCAGCACAGGCCCAATCTAATACCAGCAACACCTCCGTGATTGCCCTCACTGTTTGCTAGATTGTTACAATTCCATAAGAGAGTATGCAACTTTTGCTTTCTTCAAAACCCTTATTTGTCTTATTTTCTTCTCTATTTTAGGCGGGGGCATTTTTTTTTATGGTTTCCCTTATTTTTTTGATTGATTGGTTGAATACTTTATCCAATCCTAATTTTAGTTAGAGCAAATCCTTTATTATCTTATAAATTCGTTTTTGAAACTGATTTTTTTAATCATGCATATGACTATAAGTGTTTGAAGGAACCTTCTTTTGTTGGCTAACTGAACAAGCTACATCCCAAAATTTATGGCGCTTAAGAATTTTTCAAATGCTGCCATCAGCACTTATTTTCTGTTGTGTTTTCTAAGGTTTAAATTTCAGGTTTTCCAACTCTAATTAGATTTATGATTTTGAGGGACATCTGCTATTTGAACGATTGTTCTTGCAAAATTCATGCTACCTTTACTTTCCCTTATCTTTGTAACACACTACAGCACAAATCAATCAACCTGCTCTCCAGCGCACTGCAATCGCCCTCTCTTTGTGCCACGTCTACTTCCTCTCTCAGCAAACTCGGATGCTGCAAATCCCAAACTTAATAGACTGTTCCATTGCTTTCTTATTTTCCATTCTATCTGTAACACACTACTACTGGCACCATCCTACTTGCAGACCTGCCACCCCTACCCCCTAAAATCAATAATAAATAAATAAAAAAGCAAAAAAATGTATATAGACCTAAATTTTTCGCACACCCCACCACATACAAACTGAAAAAATATCTACTGCAATTGCATCAATCATGTATTGCAAATCGGTGTCACAATCGCTGTCACACCCAAACCCATCTCTCCATATTAAAATCAACACCATGATTATTAAACTTACACAAAATTGGCACCACCTCCTCTTCCAGATCCACAACCATCCATGGTCAATTGTGAGCTTTAGACCACCTACTGACAAAGAACATTGAAATTTAAGCTAATGGTGCCAGTGACAGTGGAGGATGATTGAGTGGGTAAAACAACAAGATTTGGAATTGGAACAACTCAAAATCTGTTAGAAGACACTAGAGTTAAGATTGAAACAACCCATAACTCATAAGAACTTCATAACTTGGATAACACACAAGTAGCTTTAATTTTTACTCATGAAAAGTCGATTTTAAAACTACAATATCATAGTCTTTGTATAGGCTGCAAGAGGGGTTCTTTTACAGCTAAAATACAACTGTAAAGTAAGTAAATATGGCTTTAATACGGCTGTATTTTACAACTAGTATACTCTTGTATAAAACCTATTTTTATAGCTGGTATATGGCTATTTTTGGACAGCTAGATACTGCTGTATATAGCTGGCATCTTGCTGTATGTATTGCTGTTTTTACAGCTGAATACTGCTGTATAGACAGCTCGTAAGCTGCTGTATATACAATTAGTATACTGTTGTATTTTTTGCATCAAAAAATGTAGAAATTTGCAGTTAATGTCCTACATCGGCTGCATAGGTGAAGGTTCTAGCGGTGAAAGCATTAAAGGAATGGTGGTTTAGACTATGGTGATGTGCTACAATTGTTTTTTGGTTTCTCTTGGATGGTGGTCGTCATTTGATTTAGAAAGAGGGAGGAAAGGGTGATAGGTGGCATACGTAGTTGGGAAGGCACAGCTGAATGTGATTGATGGTTGTGTGGTCTTGGAAGTCTACTTTAGTCTATGAGAGAGGAGAGAAAGATGGAAAAATTTTTAATAACTTTTGAATGACTTCTTATTAAAAATGTGTTGTAAAATTAAGGGCTACGTAATTATTTACAATTATAATTAATTTAATTTTTAGCATGCGGGTGGAACAAGCTTAGTTTTTGATATATGATGTTGGTATAGTTTACTCTCAGTTAATCACATGTACTGCTGTTTTGACATACGAGGCTGGAATAATTTACTCTTGATCAATCACATGTACTGCTGTGATACAAATGGAATGCGGGGAAGTTTGAAAAATATTACAAGCAACGAGGAAAGTCAAATTCATATGCACATATTGTGGTTTGGCAAAAGTTTGACATTGATCTTGCCTAGGAGGCTGTTTATCGAAGTCATCTTGCAAATTTTAGATTTTTTATTGTATTAGTATTTTAATAATTTTTTTTTAATTGTTTCATCGATTGCTACTTTATATATTCGCATGGGGTCTTATTTTATAACTTATGTTACATATGAAATGCTTAGTTGGCTCACTAAATAAGCCTAAACCTTGCTCTCTAAGTATTTTTAGTCACTAAGTTTACTTATCCTCCAAGTGTTCTTAGAGACGAATGCTATTCTTCCCACTACATAAAAGGCTTGTAATGGTTCATTTCAAGTTAGAATGATTGAAACAAAAATTTAGCAATTTCATTTGTGATGTGTGGGGCATCGTCTTCTGTGATGTAAGGCCTAAAAATCTAGGTGTGACTCCTAGGCCTGCTTCCTATTTTTTTGTTTACATTTTCCTCTTTTCTTCCACACAATTTCTGCGTTAAGCCCCTCTAAAAAAACCTTAAAATTCTCCAAAAATCAACTTTGTGTAGTCTTTATAGGGAGATGCTCATAGGGGTGGACATTTTAGGTCCAATCCACTAGGCCAATAATTTTTTTTCCACACTTAGGATCGAACTTGTAAGCCCAACCAGACTTGAAATATTTTAAAAAAAAAAACATTTTGTATATATTCATATTATGTTATTTGTATTTTCTTGCAAAATTAAGTTATTTTTAAAAAAAATATTTATTTTATACTAAACTACTACAAAAATTTTTGCTTTTTTATTTGAAAACATAATTAAAAAAAAAAAAGAAAACAAAATGGGTTCATGTGAATGGGCTTGGGAATTAAATTTAAGGCTTATGGAAAAAAATTTATTCTTAGCCCGCCCACCCACCCGCCCACCCACCCCACTAGGCACCCTAGGTGCTAAAGTAAAATCACTTATGTTTTTTTGCTTGTATTTATATGCATAGAATTACGTCTGGCAATTGTCATGTGATATTGTGAAGTCCTAAGTGTTATAAATAGATATGTATAAATATAAATGAACGGGATTCTTGGATGTAATAGTTGTAAAAAATAATGTGTTCGAACAAAAAAATAATATAAAATTGTAACATAGCAAAAAGCGAGTGAGACGTGTCTACTGTGAGCATGCCATTTGTTGGTGTCCGTCGAGTTAGACTTGGGGACGATACCCTTAGCTATGAGTATATGCTTCCTAACTCACACCTTTTTTACAATGTTAACTAATAGTTCAACATTTCTTTTATTTGTAACTTTTCGTATAAGTAAATTTTAAAATTTTATTAGTTATTTAAGTAATTTTAATTTTAGATTATTTTACATTTACTTTAATATTCACTTTCAAATCGCATGCCTGCTGCATAGGCTCGCATGAGTGTCAGTCTGACCCTAATTAAACGAGTAAAGAAAAGTAAAGAGCCTGATAGATAGGGCAATAGTCTCTGCAATTAGGTATAGTATAGAGAGAGAACGGGAACGATAGTGAGAGGGTCAGTGGTGTCGGCGAACAAAGGCCAAAGGGGAGGGGTGGTGTATAAGGATGAGAAGCTGGTGTTTGAGACCAGCAAGGGAGTCGAGCCTATCGTGAGCTTCTTGCAATTATGTGTTATGCTTTTAATGCCCTACTTTTATATATTTTATACATCTCTTTGCATATTAAAAACTAGCAATATAATTTTATTTAACTATTTATTGGAATATTATGTCTTTTATTTTTTAAATGTGATTGTTAATTTGCATGGGGACAAGGTAAGAGCCTTGCCTGGCATTTCTGAACTAAAGAGGGCAACTGATATTACTGAGAGAACGGAGAGTCCATCATAGGACTATGATGTGAGTGGATGTCATTTGTTTTTCATTAAATGCATTTTATTGGCCTAAATTTGTGTACCGATCATGCTATGCTACCTCCAGTATAGATTTCATTTATTGATGTTAGTTTGAAATCTCAATCACTATTTTTCCTTTCTCTTTTCACTTTAAATACTTTATGATCATTGCGTGAACGTTTAATTATTTCTACATTATTAGCTAACTATCCTGTTTTTGGATATTAGGAGGAAGAAGTTTTCTGGAAGCAGAAAAAGCCACCACCCTTGGTAAAGAAGGCACAATGAAGAGTTGTCCTCAGGATGAAAAGCAAGAAAAGAAAGCTATTATAAGGAAGAAAACACAAGATACATACGTAAGGAGACTCTTGGAAGGTTTGATCACATCTCTATTTCTCGTCCTTTCTTTCTTAGATGTAGCCTTGTCGTTATAATATATGTGGCCTTTTCTTTTGACTTAAAACTTTATTTTAGTAAGCTAGCATGTTGCAAGAGACCTGTTCTTAATTACTTATGGCATCAAGTTGTTCATAACCTTTTAAAAGTAGGCATCAGGAATCTCAGCATTGTGAAAGAAAACTCAGTTTCAAATTATTATTTATTTTGACGAGGTGTTGTTTCTAGAACGATACATGGATGTTTATGGTGTTTGATTTTAGTAGATTTTTCCATCCAAGAGGATGGCAATGGTATATAATCATTTTCACGATTGTAAATGCAGATTGATCTGATATTTAATGGACTAGTATGTAAAAAGGTGATAACTCTGTCTCTCATAACACTTTGCGGTCATAACTTTTGCAAAGCTTGTCTGAAAGATGCCTTTGCTGGGTAGTATTTTGTGTGAGAGAGGAAAGGTCTGGGTAGATGTACTCTTTGCTTCCAAAAGAATGTCATGAAATGCCCTACTTGCACAACTTACTAGAATAAAGTTTTAAGTCAAAAGAAAAGATCACATATACTGTAACAACAGGACTATATCTAAGAAAGAAAGGATGAGAGGTGGGAATGGTAATCATATCTTTTAGGAGTCTCTAAGTATGTATCTTGTGCTTTCTTCCTTGATCCCATATTAGTTTATTCAACATACCCTTTTCACTATTTGATGCCATACTAGTTTAGTCAACCTACCCTTTTTACTATTAGCATAGTAGAGGTTTTCAGTAAAATTACTATGTTTATTCAAAACAATAATTTTACTACTAAAATTCTTTGTGCACACGAGAGATGTATCACTACGAGAATTGTTTAATGCCAGTAAATCAATAGAGTTAGTCATCAAAAATAAATAAATAAGTCATTAAAATATGTAGAAAGAAAAATAATTTATCATGATTCAAATATTTAATGGCAATAATATAATTGTGTTGTATAACATAAACTCATCATCGAACAGATAAGAAATAGCCACTAAAAGGACGTTAAGCGAAGTAAAGAACATGTCCGTCATGCATTTCTGTTAAATTCATATATTAATTGATATAAAAGGGCTTTAAATTTTTTTAAATTACACTGAAATTGACCTCCATCTTGAGTACAACCGACAGAAAACCCCTGGTATTATAGGAAAAAGATTAAGATAGAACATTATAATCAACACAAGCTAGTATTCGACCTTAATTGTGCCATTTCTCTAGCCATACAGTTCGAAGCAGAGCAAGTATGGTTGGGAATCAATAACCATGCAACTTAATTTTGTTCTCAATGCAAAATACAATTAAAAAGAAATGTTGGCCTACAATGCCCAAAACAACCCTGAAATAAATGGAAGCTAAAAATCAAGTCATAAATAAGCCTTTGAAACAGCATAATACAACTAACACTAGACTAAAATAAATGGTTCACAGCAATAAAAGTTAATTAGGAGAAAAGAGAAAGAACTTGCTTGAGGTCATTAGTATGCTCTAGTTTCCTGCTTCCTTCAATTGCTGAAGTTTTGTTTGGTGTTTCATAGAGAAGGCTATCATCAGTAGGGGCCTCCAAATTCCATTTACGGAATGACGCAATCAAAACTTGGCACATTCTTGTAAGGGGACTTCCCCTAGGTTTCTGAAATCTATACAGAGGAGTGCCTGAAAAGAAACTTGTAATAGCAATGCCCATAAACAATGTAGGAATGCCAAAACCTAAGTCCCACCTAGCATTGTCTTGAATCCGCACAATAAAACTACTTGATACAAGAGCACCTATGTTGATAGAAAAATAAAACCGATTGAAAAATGATCCCTTCTTTACCCTCTCTTTCGGATTAGTATCATCAAATTGATTTAACCCAGAAGATGAAACACGTGGTTTGATCCTACTGGTTCTTAGTGCAATCAAATATAGCCCGGAGAAGAAAACTGCATATTGAGCAAAAGAAGTAGAAAGGCACATGATATTAACACATTTAGCAGGTTTCAAGGCAGGAACTGTTACAGAGTGTCAAAGAAATAGATTTACTGAAGATTTGACTTACCCAAATGGGTATCCACTGTTTTATATTTATACTAATACAAGTTACATATACAATAAATACTATACAAGGAATCTAGACTAGGTACATACCCCCTAGAATATTAAATACACTAAGTACATGCACATATATTAAATACACTAAGTACATGCACATACATTAACAGCCATATTTTCCCACACTCCCCCTCAAGCTGGTGAATAGATATTCTCCATTCCTAGCTTGGATACAATACTTTCAAACACTGGATTACTTAACCCTTTGGTTAACACATCAGCGAGCTGATCATTTGTAGACACATAGGGTGTGCAGATCAATCCACTCTCCAATTTTTCCTTGATAAAATGTCTGTCAATTTCGATATGCTTTGTCCGATCATGTTGCACTGGATTGTGGGCTATGCTAATTGCAGACTTATTATCGCAATAAAGCCTCATCGGGCCCTCCAACTTGATCCTCATGTCTTCTAGAATGATCTTCAGCCAAAGTAACTCACATACTCCTTGAGCCATTGCTCGAAACTCAGCTTCTGCACTAGACCGTGCTACCACATTTTGCTTTTTACTTCTCCATGTCACAAGGTTCCCACCAAGAAACGTATAATATCCAGTGGTCGATCTTCTATCAATCAATGACCCAGCATAATCAGCATCTGTATAGGCTTCAAGCATTAAGCCCCCACTCCTCCTAAAGAGAATTCCTCTTCCTGGTGTACTCTTAAGATATTGCAACACTCTGTGTGCTGCTCGAAGATGAACCTCTTTTGGAGTGTGCATGAATTGACTAATCACATTCACAGCATAAGCTATATCCGGTCGTGTGTGGGACAGATAAATGAGCTTTCCCACCAAGCGTTGATACATCCCTTTGTCCACCATAGCATCTTCCTCTGCTATTCCAAGCTTTAGATTCGGATCTATTGGAGTACTCACCGGTTTGCATGCTGTTTTACCTGTCTCCTTGAGTAGATCAGTTACATACTTCTGCTGAGAGAGAAAAATACCCTTATCTGAATGTGCCACTTCAATTCCAAGAAAATACTTTAGCTTCCCAAGTGTCTTAATCTCGAATTCTTTTGCCAAGCACTCACTCAAAAAATGTCTCTCCTCATCATCACTTCCTGTAACAATTATATCATCCACATAAACTAAGAGAACTGTGACTCCCCCTGAAGACGAGTGTTTGACGAACAGTGTATGATCTCCTTGACTTTGCTTATATCCTAACATCACCATAACCTTGGCAAACCTGCCGAACCATGCTCGAGGAGATTGTTTAAGCCCATATAATGCCTTCTTTAACCTACACACTGTATGATCAGTAACTCCTTTTCCATAACCAGGTGGAATTTCCATATATATCTCTTCCTCTAGATCTCCATGCAAGAAAGCATTTTTTATATCAAACTGTTGTAAATCCCATCCAAAGTTAGCTGCCAAAGACAATAGGACTCTAACAGTATTCAGCTTTGCAACTGGGGCAAAAGTCTCTAGATAGTCCACTCCATACATCTGAGTATAACCTTTGGCTACCAACCTTGCCTTGTATCTCTCCACTGAACCATCAGCTCTATACTTCACTGTGTACACCCATTTACATCCCACTGGTTTCTTCCCTGCTGGTAACTCCACAAGCTCCCATGTTTTGTTCTTTTCCAGTGCCTTCATTTCTACATTCATAGCTTGCTTCCATTTTTCATTAGACAAAGCTTCGGATAGATTGGAAGGAATGACAATGGTTTCTAGGTTATTGAGGAAGGCTCTGTGTGACGGGAAAAATTGCTTAAAGGACAGGAAGTGTGCAAGGGGATATAAGGGTCTTTTAGTGCACTCTCTCATACCTTTTCTCAATGCAATGGGCAAGTCTGTGTCACTACTATCCTTATGGGTCTCACTCTCTACTTCTGGTTCGGCTTCGATCTGTAATATGGGTTCAGGAATCATTACCTCATCGGACTCTTGGACTTGCGTAGAGTTGGGGGCAACCATCTTCCTCCTTGCATACATCTTGCCTTTGCCATATCTAACATCCCTGGGAATAGACTCAGTTTCGGGTTGAGTAGACACGGAAGCTGTTGTTACAGGATTAGACACAAGTTCAGAGGAAACTATGACAGACTCAGATAGTTCAGATTGAAACGGAGCATGATCACTAGTGGATGAAGAAGTAGGATGGTTTGAAACTGAAAGATCCAACATTAAGTCAAAATCCAAACCCTCGTCTTCTCTCACTAACTTCTCTCCCTGAAGATAAGGGTTTGGAAAGTAAGATTCACGTTCATTGAAGGTAACATCCATAGAAACAAAGAATTTTCGGGAAGGTGGATGATAACACTTGTAACCTTTCTGAGTTGACGAATATCCCACAAAGACACACTTTATAGCTCTTGGATCCAGTTTCCCTCGGTTGTGACTGTGAACATGTACAAAGGACGTACACCCAAACACTCTAGGAACAAGATTATTTGTGGTGTGTGGGGTAGGGTAAAATGTTGACAACACGTCCATTGGACTCTTAAATCCTAGGACTCTAGAGGGCAATCTGTTTATGAGATGTGTTGCTGTAAGAACAGCTTCCCCCCAAAAAGTTTTAGGAAAATGGTTTTCAAATAACAACGCTCGGGTTTTTTCAAGGAGATCGCCATTTTTCCTCTCTGCAACTCCATTTTGCTGCGGGGTATTCACACAAGATGACTCATGTATTATCCCTTCCTTTTGAAAAAATGGACTGAGACTTTGATTAAAATAGTCCCTTGCATTATCAGACCTAACTCTTTTGATGGTCACTCCAAACTGATTTTTAATCATGGAACAGAAATTTGGGAAAACAATACTGACATCAGATTTTTGTTTAAGAAGAAAAATCCAGCAGACTCGAGTGCAATCATCAATAAAGGAAACAAACCATCGTGCCCCAGAGATATTAGCAACAGTAGATAGACCCCAAACATCACTATGAATTAAATAAAAAGGAATGGAACTTATTTTATTGTGCCCTGGAAATGGTATACGTTTGTGTTTGGCAAGTTCACATTTTTCACAATGAAAAGACTCAACATCAAAACTTTTATTTTTTTTTTTTTTGATTTGTGCCACACATACCGGCCCCTCAACATGTATAGCGGTAAATCGCGAACTCGCGTAGCGGCGGGGAGTCGGACCCACACCCAAGAACTGGATACGGTTCGTCCAGCCAAGGAGGCCCGTCCTACCAATCTTTACTACGCTTTTGCGCCCGGGAGGCTGGCCCCAAGTTTTTGCTAGAGAGGAGACTTGAACTTGAGACCTTGGGGTGGTAAGCCCCTAAGTCCCAGTCCAAGACTATCCCATCTAACCCCTTGGGGTTAACATCAAAACTTTTAAACAAAGACGGAAACAAAAGTTTAATGACTCTAAATGATGGATGTCCAAGTCGGCGATGATGGAGCCAAATTTTCTCTTTATAGGATGTCAAGGACTTGGAAACAAAAGACACTGACTGTTTATCCTTGTTGATAGTTGGTTGACTTGTTTCAAGAAAGTAGAGGCCACCCCGTTCTCTAGCATGTCCAATCGTCTTCCCCGAATCCTTTTCCTGAAATATGCAATCAGTATGATGAAAAACCACATTACATTGTAAGTCATGAGTAAGTTTTTGGATGGATATCAGGTTGGTAGATAGCTTAGGGACATGAAGGACATTCTGCAAGGTTAACAATGGGTTAATTTGGACACTTCCAATTCCTGCCACAGTGGTCAAAGAACCATCTGCAGTGGCTATTTTTCTACTGCTTGGGCACGGGGAATAGGTGGTAAAGACATTTGGTGAGTGGGTCATATGATCGGTAGCTCCTGAATCCATGATCCAAGAGGTGGAAAAGGCTGCATCCGAAACATTTAATCCAATGGAAAGCGGAAACTCACCTGAATATGCCAAAGAACAAGTAGCTGAGGGCTTATCAAGACTGTTGATGAGAGCTCTCACCCTTTCCAGTTCACCTTGGTTGAGACCAGCTGCTTCTGATTTGGGTGGCTCATCACTTTGGCCAGCTGCTACATTGGCTTGTCCACTTCTGGATTGTCCCCCTCTTTGTCCCCATTCTCGGCTTGGTGGCTTCCCATGAAGCTTCTAACAATTCTCACGAGTGTGCCGCTGTTTCTTGCAATATGTGCACCATAAATTGTCT
Organism: Vitellaria paradoxa; assembly: GCA_019916065.1. Taxonomy (NCBI): domain Eukaryota; kingdom Viridiplantae; phylum Streptophyta; class Magnoliopsida; order Ericales; family Sapotaceae; genus Vitellaria; species Vitellaria paradoxa. The sequence continues at coordinate 1,464,741 of CM034237.1, forward strand.
CGGTCTTGATTCCTAGAATCTCCTGTCTTCATGTCAAGGGCTAGTTTTCTTTCATTACCAGCAGACTTCTTTGCAGTAGGTATATTCAGCTTGTTTCCATCACTTGCAACCATTGCTGAATTGATTGAAACTTGTGGCTCCAGCATCAGACTTCGCCTACTCTCCTCTCCTCGAACTATGGCTACCACTTCATTGAAGCATGGGACTTCCGATTTCCCAAGAATCTGAACACGCACCTGATCGAATTTCGGATTCAACCCAACAAGAAAGTCATAGACTCTATCCTGTTCAATAAAGTTCTTCAAAACAGCAGCATCATCGGAACACTTCGTCTTTATTATTCTGTATTGGTCTAACTCCTGCCACAAAGCACTCAATTGATTAGCGTACTCTGTGACCGTCTTATTCCCTTGCCTTGCTGCCGTTGTTTTAACCTTTACCTCATACACCTGAGCGGCATCTTTTGCCTTTGAGTACGTTTGTTGGATCGCGTCCCATATATCTTTGGCAGTGTTTAGAAACATGCACGTGTCACTGATTTCTGGGGTCATAGATCCCCATAGCCATGCCATAATCATCGAGTCTTCTTCATCCCACGCTTCAAAGTTCAGATCACTAGGCTTCGGACCCGTACCCATGAGATGGCTGATTTTCCCCTTGCCTTTCAAAATGGTCTGGATTAATTGGGACCACTTCAGATAATTCTTCCCATTTAATCTATATGCAGCCTGGATATTTTGCAGATCTCCAATACCATGCGAGATGGTTGTCTCATCTTGTTGACTGGTGGCTGGTTTTGTGACTGGTGAAACATCCGACATCATAGGTGTCGTGAGGAAGTAAAAAATTCAGCAATGAAGGCTGAAGAAAAGTCAGCAATGAAGGCTGAAAACGGGGCGTTGAAGGTTGAAAAAAATACTCCCTTTTGATCTCAGAAAACAGAGTAAAAACAGAGCACAAAAGAAAGCCAAAGGTTCCAGAAAATAACCTGGCTCTGATACCATGTCAAAGAAATAGATTTACTGAAGATTTGACTTACCCAAATGGGTAGCCACTGTTTTATATTTATACTAATACAAGTTACATATACAATAAATACTATACAAGGAATCTAGACTAGGTACATACCCCCTAGAATATTAAATACACTAAGTACATGCACATATATTAAATACACTAAGTACATGCACATACATTAATAGCCATATTTTCCCACACAGAGAGAGTCAATGCGCACATTCCCTGTAAAAATAAAATAGTCAGGAACACATTCATTCTTGTAGAAAGGCATTTATGACATTAAAATTATATAGCATATTTTGCTAGATGAATGAGGATAATTGTGTAATTTTATTTAATAAAAATGTTAAGTGGAGTACAAATAGACCCACCTAATAAATATTTAAATAAAATAATTTATTTTAATATGATGTAATAAAAATAGACAAAGTGTTAAAATTGACAAAATATTTGTAACAGAAAAAAAGTAAAAACATTTTTTTTCTTTATGTTTTTTCTGTTTAAGTTTTTATTTTTTAAACAAAAATATAAATAAGTTTAACAAACATGTTTCTGTTACTAATTTCTAAATTTTAAAAACATAAACGGACACACCTAAAATGAAATGTATTAAACACCTAAAATAAAGAAATCCTACAATGAGACACATCTTGAACCAGATTGCTGAGCCAAAATTGATGAGGACATCAATTTTTAAGTTTATTTCTTCTTATTATTATTATTTATTATTTGGACCCATTTGTTTTGGGTTTTATTAATAATGAGTTTATATTATTAGAGGTTATTTGGACCCATTTGTTTTTGGGCTATTTTAGTGTCGGTTTATTTTATTTTAGGCCTTTTGTGTTAGGTCCATGATGTTTTCTATTTAAACCCTAATTAGGGTTAACAGAAGAGGATTGATTGATTGAATAATATTGGTGGCTGTGTTTTTCTTTCCCCTCTTTTCTTCTAATTCTTCTTCTCTTCTTCTCTACTTTCTTCTTTCTCTTGCTTTCTCTCTATTCTTTCTTTACTTTCAATTGTTGTTCCACATCAAAAATTTAGCAGGCCCTTTATGGAAGTTTTAGATTGATTATTTCCTTGTTAAAAGCCATGTATTAATTGCCACTAGCTACTTTGTTGCTGCTGGTACTATTGTGATGAGTTGCGATAAAGTATGCTTTAGTTTATTTATTTATTTGTTGCAATGCACAAAATGCAGTGTGGTGGTTGACTGGCCTGTTGAACTTAATGACTTGGTCCATTTCTGCTTTCTAGACATTAGAAAGTTCAGTTGCTTTCTATCTTGTCTTTGTTTACAGCCTTTTAATTTTCGAAAAATTGTATTTAAGTCGTACTTTATACTCTTTTAAGGCTTTTAGTGTTTTAGTCACACCAAAAAAAAAAGGTATTGCTTTTAAGTCATATTAATGTAGAAAGTTTTGTGTTTAAATCACACTTTTGAGTGGGTCCCACGATTTGGTTTTAAATATAATTTCTAATATGACAAAAATGCCCTTTGTTTATATAATTAAGTTAGATGGAAGTTGCCGGAAATCGTGTTAACCGCAAATCACGTTCTTCCGTTTTTTATTTCATTTCTTATAAATCGCGTGAAGATATGGTTTACCGAGAATCACGCTTCTTTCGTTTTTTTTTTCCTTCATTGTTTTCAGTTTCATTGTTTACCGTTTTAGTCGTGAAGATCTGAAGAAGATAGAGCTTATTTGGTCTATCTTCTTCATGGATTGATTTTGACGATCGGTGTTTTGAGCTATCTTCAAAACAGTACCGGTACTGTTTCAAAAAATATGATGATGTTGGCTCGTATGGTTGATTTGTTATGTATCGATTGATGTTTTTTAGGCAGTATGAAAATAGTACCGGTACTGTTTTATTGGTATTGTTTTCAAAACAGCACCATGAATTATAAGCAGATAACGAGTTTTAAGGGCAATAGAAATCCATAGGTGTTTTGAGCTATCTTCAAGACAGTACCGGTACTGTTTCAAAAAATATGATGATGTTGGCTCGTATGGTTGGTTTGTTATGTATCGATTGATATTTTTTAGGTAGTATGAAAACAGTACCGATAATGTTTTATTGATACTGTTTTCAAAACAGTATCGGTACTCTTTTCAAAAAGCACCATGACTTGTAAGCAAATAACGAGTTTAAAGGGTAATAGAAATCCATGGGGTAGATCGGCTTTTTGAGTTATCTTCAAAACAGTAGCGGTACGGTTTCAAAAAATATAATGATGTTGACTTGTATGGTTGATTTGTGTTATGTATCGATTGATGTTTTTTATGGTAGTATGAAAACAGTATCGGTACAAAACAGTACCGGTACTGTTTTCAAAACAACACTATGAATTATAAGCAAATGACGAGTTTTAAGGGCAAGAGAAATTCATGGGGCCGATCGGCGTTTTGAGCTATCTTCAAAATAGAATCGGTACTGTTTCAAAAAATGTGATGATGTTGGCTCGTATGATTGGTTTGTGTTATGTATCGATTGAGGTTTTTTAGACAGTATGAAAACAGTACTGGTGCAAAACAGTACCGGTACTGTTTTCAAAACAGCACCATGAATTATAAGCAGATAACGAGTTTTAAGGGCAAGAGAAATCCATGGGGCAGATTGGCGTTTTGAGCTATCTTCAAAACAGTACCGGTACTGTTTCAAAAAATATAATGATGTTGGCTTGTATGGTTGATTTGTATTATGTATCAATTGATTTTTTTTATGGTAGTATGAAAACAGTACCGGTACTGTTTTTAAAACAGCACAATGAATTATTAGCAGATGACGAGTTTTGGGCAAGAGAAATCCATAGAGTCGATCAGTATTTTGAGCTATCTTCAAAACAGTACCGGTACTGTTTGAAAATCAGAAAAAATAAAGATACTTAGGAATGATAATCAATTTAAGTTTTTTCCAAACAGTTTTGATTTTGTTCCAAAAATCGGTTTTGCTTGCTTTGTAAAGAAGATGGAAAGTCGCGGAAGTTATGAGTGAAGTGTGCACTATTTTTCGGATAAAACTGGCAGTTTTAAAATGTAGTGAAAAACGCGTGATGTCCTTTTTATTCTTTTTGTTGCAAGTGTGACTTATTCACAAACAAGTTTTTTAGGTATGACTAAAATCCTTACAAGTCCATAAATAGTGACCGGCTTCCAAAAACTCCTTTAATTTTCATGTAAATCATTCTCTTTTCAGGGTCCAAGCAGTGATATTGTCGCCTACAAGGGAACTGGCAGCACAGACTCAGAAAGTAATATTGGCTCTTGGTAATTTCATCAATATTCGGGCCCATGCATGCATTGGAGGCAAAAGTGTGGGTGAGGATATCAGAAAATTGGAGTATGGGGTTCGTGTGGTATCTGGAACTCCAGGAAGGGTGTGTGACGTGATCAAGCAGAGAACATTGCGGACTAGAGCTATCAAGTTATTGATTCTTGTGAGTGCAAGATGTCTGCCAATCCTCCCTTTTTCCCCCACCTTTTTGTTGTTCTCTGCAATTTGTTTTCTATGGCAGTGCAGGGAATACGGCTTCACTTTATTTTTTGGGGGTATATTATCGTTTGCATATTGAGTCATTTGGTGAGGAACTATGTCTAATATTGTTGATATTCCACCAGGACGAGTCTGATGAGATGTTGAGCAGAGGTTTCAAGGATCAAATTTATGACGTTTAGAGATATCTTCCACCAGAGCTTCAGGTTTTGCACAATTGATCTTCCTCTACTTATTTTTTTGCACACTTGATCTCGTATTCATTGCAAATATTATCTGGCTAAGATTTTCTCCCGTCATGGTTCACTTAATATAAGCTGCTTGATAAACCCATGTACTGCAGATAATATCTACGGTATTCTCTGCATTTATGGCCTGTACTTTGATATGCATAAATGTTGTTTTTTTGTTATGTTTCTTTAACTTAATTGAAATTAAATTTCACAATGCTTCCAAATTTTCCTAATGATGCAACACTTCTGATGGCATGGCTTCTGGACTACATTGTTCCAGGTAATGGTTCCTTGATTTGTATCTCATATTTTGCTACATACATATTATATTTTCCATGCATATTGTATGTTCATAAATGTTGTTTTTTTGTTATGTTTCTTTAACTACATTGAAAATTAATTTCACAATGCATCAAAATTTACCTAAAGATGCAACACTTCTTATGGCATGGCTTCTCTGAGTTCATTGTTCCAGATGATGGTTCCTTGATTTGTATCTCATATTTTGCTACATGCATATTATATTTTCCATTCAAGGGCTTGTAACTAACCTATTCACTGGTAGATTAACAATTTATAGGAATGAGAAAAAGAACTATAATGCCCAAATATTTTCTTTATATATCATAAGATTTAGGGTGTAGTTTTAATTTTGTATTTATTTTCACTACCTATGAATGGCTTGTATAGTTGTATCAATCACACTGTTGCGATTTATGGCACTTCTAAATGTAGAAATAATTTTATTTTAACAAGTGGGCATTGGTTAAAATATAGTTGTATTTAATTCTTCAATTGATTACTTAGTTAATGATTCTGCAAATATTATCCCCTTTCTTTATGAAAGAAAAAATTGCTTTACTAAATATCACTCTTTTGATTTGAGATCTTTAGATTTGAATTTTTTCCTCTTTTTAAGTATGCAGATAGCAAAAAGAATTTTATTACTGATTCATCAAGTTGAAATTGTGATCTTTAGATTTGAATTTTTTCCTTTTCAGGAGAATTTTTAAGTATGTAGATAGCAAAAAGAATTATATTACTGATTCATCAAGTTGAAATGAAAATTGACCACGTTATGGAGCATGTGTTCCAAAACGCATCCAAAGCGCATATTTTTAGGGTACCATTGTTTTCTAGTAACGCTAGACCAAACTGTTGGAATCACTACCACGAGGGACATCCATTGCAACCACCATTTGGATATTTCTCTTTCTATATTCCATCAACGGTGATAGCATGAAGCATGCACACTTAATCACCCCATTCTAATTTTTACCCACCAATCACCGACTTAAACTTCATCTCAGCAGAAGTTGAAAATTTGGCATGAAATTTCTGCTGCTTGTATTTTCTTGAATCCCACCAACTTCTCCTATTAATTTTCTCTCTCATTCCCACTCCCCCCCCCTCATTTTTATTCCTTCAAAACTCAAGAATCCAGATCATGTTTTCCAAGGTTAGAGATTTGGTAACCTGTGTTACTTTTGCTGTACGATATGGAATATCACAGATAATGGATGGCACTGTTCTGCAAAGGTTGACTTTTTTTTGGGGGGGGTCTTTCTTTTTGTTTTTTGAAGAAAATATAGATATAAATCATGTCTTTAGGCCTAATGTTGGATTTACATGAATAAAAGCACAGAGACAACACACCATGGATATGGATATGTTGACATGCCATTTTCAAAAAAATTAGAACACGACATGGTAGGGGCGGGGGGACGGGGGCGAGCCTAAGGTTTGTAATTAGTGTGGGCAAAACTATGTTTTTAAGGTGAGTAGTGTTATAAGCAGAAAAACAGTTGGGATAACAGCTTAATAACATTAGGGTAAAACTAAAATTTCTAGGTAAATAAGAGCAAAGTCAATTAGATCTTGGTTTAATTTTCCAAATCAGTGGGGCAATTGCAATAGGCCCTTGGTGCATCTGCCTCTGGTGGGGGAGCATATTCATGACTAGATATATATACGCATATTCATGATTAGATATATATACATGAGAAACAACTATTTATTAATTGTTTATAAGTTCTATAAAAAAATTCCTACTCAAATTGGAAGGATTAGATTTTAAAGTTCTAAAATTGAAAAAAGTTAAAGGAGCTAAGGTTAATAATACAAGTATACCTCTAGTATCCACAAAAAAAAAAAAAAAAAAAAAAAAAAAAAGAAGGAAGGAGGAATGATGTAGGAAGATAGAGAATAAAGTCAAAAAGGAGAAATAGAGAGAGAGAGAGAGAGAAGAAGAAGTTTAGGATAGAGGGAAGAAAGAAGAGGAGAGGGAAAGCAAGTCACGAGATTTCAACAACTCAAATTTTCATATTCATTAATGTATTAAATTCTAATCATCATAAGCCTTTAAATAGACTAATATATTCTCAAGATTACTAAAAATAAAACAAAATCAAATATTCTAATAAATCTTTCTTAAAATAAATCTAAATAAGATTTTATCTAAAATAAAATAAATTTTTAATAGAATAAGGTAAAATTCTTATATAAAATGTAATCTTAATAAAATAAAATTCTAATAATAATTATGTCATATTTTTTTTGGCTTCCGCATCAAACCTCTAGATTATTCTTTTATCTTTCCTTTTTGGAATGGTTTAGCCTAAAAAGATATGAATACAGAATTATGAAATTTTGTGAGTCATAAGTAATTAGAGCAGTCCAATTTTAACATTAGTTATTACCTTTTACAAAATCAATTCTGCAAAACAGCTTAAACTATTAGGAATTGAGCGCAACCTCTCTCATGTAGACATCCATTCACATGGGGAGGGAGAGATGGGGGAGAGGGGGGGGAGGGAGAGAGAACTAAACTGTGGTGCAAAATAACAAAATAGAGTGAACCCCAGCAGAATGGCAGAAGGAGCATATACAAATATACTCAAAACCAAACCTCTTAAAACCAAAAGTCTGATGCAAACAATTGTCCCAAAGGCTTCAGCCATACCGATATGGGTCAAGCACTGAATATTAGCTTTTTCAATCATAATAGCTCTCATTATACATAATTCGAGTCATTAATATCTCCAAACTGTAAAAGAACTTCAAAGAAATATCTAATTGCCTCGTTATTAATGCGTTGACAGGTGTCACACCCCATTTAGGGATGTAATCGGTCGAGTACCTTAAGCCTTGGCTTAGGGGACTTAGCCAAACTTTATTCAACCAAAATCAACATAAGAAACTTCAATAATAAAGTATTCTCTTTAAAAATCAAAGTAACTACAGGAATGTTCTACTAACATCACAAACTCAAAACAATTAGATGTCAAGAATCAAAATATTCTAATTCATTAAAAACCTAATCCAACTACTAAAATAAAATCCATAAAATAATCATAAAACTTCTTTCTAAGAGGCCACAACTCTAAGTCCCAACTGCCAAAGTCTATGTCTAATTTCTTTCGTCCTCACCTGAAAAATGTTAAAAGGAGGGGTGAGCTAAAAGCTCAGTGAATGGATTGCTAAACAAAAAATAATAATATCTATTTGAAAATAATAAATTTTCAAAGAAACAATTTATTCAAGAAAAATTCTCAAGTAACCATGTCCATGCATAATTAATAACAATATCAAAACTTGCACGTCAAAGTGTAATAACATTCACAATTCACCCCGTCAATCACAACAGTGATGACAAACATTAATTCGTGGATATATGGAAATTAAATATAAAATGTGCTAATATATTTTCTCATTGGCAGTGCCCGTTGGATCAAATATCGTACTTAGAGTCACTCAGTTTGGCTCCTGGGTTCTTCTCTAAGCCGATCCGATTAAGGTCGTCACGGTTTTCACGGGTCTATTCCTACAATCGTTGAGAATTACGGTCACCATGGTTTTCACGGGTCTGTTCCTTAGTTACCAGAGTCATACCAATTAAGGAGCCTGTCCCCTAAACTTTTATTCCAATTCCAATAACAACAATATAATCTTTTCATCACAATCCCATAAAATCAAACTAGAAAAAGTGTTCAAATAAATTTTTCTTATGCTTAATAGCATAAAATATAAAATTTCTTATCTAACATAAATATATTTTCACAAATAATATTTTACAAAAATTCAACCTTGGAAACATATATGCATGGATCAATTTATAATTTTAATAGTAGCAAGGCAACCACTCACCTGAAGTTTAACGGTGTAAGTGTAAAAATAAACTAGGATAAGTCGTCACAATCTTATAACTCTCTGACGCAGAACAAGCGAACAAGCGACGAATGGGTTGTGATATCATTCCCTCAGGCGAAAGAATGTTTGATTCAACATGAAAAAATTCAGAATACGAAATCTAAAAGAATAAACTCTCCACAGAGAAATTCTGATTTATTGAGTAATAAAAATTAAAGAAAACTGCTCCCCTACCTTTCTTATATGAGCTAACAAAATAGTCCTAATTTAAATAGGAAATTAATGAGCTAATCCTAAATTGAGTAGGAAACAAATAAGAGAGTCTTAAACCAAATCTGAAAAGAAATTTAAAATGAATAAGAATCCTAACAAAATATGAAAAGTAATCTAAATTGAATAGAAATACTAAATTAAGTCAACTAATTCTAATAAAACTGTAACACATAAAAAAAATAAATAACACATAAATAATATATATATATATATATATATATATGGGTTATAACAATAGAAGTACACTAATGTCAATAGAATTCCTACAAATATATATATGCACAGTAAAATTAGAGAAAAAAAAACAAGATTATGAAATTAAAAGCACTAAAAATCCATTTTCATGGTAAGTTTAAAAAAGTAGTAGCAATAAGTTAGAGTGCCATAAATATTATTTGAATAGAGTAGTTTGGTAATGTTCAAGATAACATAAGAGCATACTTCGTTGACTTATAACAATGTTAAGTTGTGAAATTTTTTTCAAAACTATTAGCATATTCAACATATATCTGAAACTTGATAGCAGAAACGTTTTATATACAACCACAGGTTTATAGATAAAAAATTGCTCACCGGCTCCATGTAGTTCCACATGACATTCAAAGTAAGGAGATTTCTTCCCATGAATTCCCATATTAAGGCATGTAAATAGAGCATGAAGGACTTCAATAATAAACAAAAGAGCACAAAAAGCAATTGATTAATATTTAAAATTCTCTAAACAACATCCGAGAACCCCCAAACAACATAATTTTACAAGAACATTCTACCAAAAAAAAAAAAAGAGAGAGAGAGAGAGAGAGAGAGAGAGTGGTTCACAGTAGTGAGCGTCTAGAGAAGAAGTAAACTGTTCATTTGAGAAAACAATTTCCATTTCCAACATTCTCTTCATTTCAACAACTATATACCCCATACTGTGCAAGCAACAAAATAATTTAACTACAGTAGGATGACACTTTCTTTATAAACCAATTCTGTCAATCTAAAACAACGCAAACATAATTGTTCATGCAAGAATTACATAGGAAAACCAAACAAGTCATTTTTGACAAGTAAAATGAGATAGTTTTAATAGGCAACACATGCATAAGAATAAGACAATTTCTCAACATTATAACTCTCTGTTCTATTCTTTTGGTCTTGCTTTAATATTAACTTATATTCAAAATAACAAGAACAAGAAGCGCTAGTGCTGAGAAAATTTTAGCATAACAAAGAGATATTGGTCTTATAGCAGTAAGCCCTTGTTGCTTAAAAGAGGAAAACATATATCATAGCTGCATTGAGTCATCATGACTCCAGCATTATAATGAACCACATGCAAAGGGATACCTTCTTTATTAGTTGAACATCTTAGGATCTCCCATACTTGTTTCTAATAAGAGTTGCCAAGTCTATTCTAGTAAAGATAGAGTCATCCTTAACAACAATTCTTTTAAGATTTTCTTTTAGCATTTCGCTGTTTACCTGAAAATGGAAAATCAAGATGCTTATTAAAGAAAAAAGCAGCATGCTGTCTACAAGTGTCTATGAGTATGGACGCAAATAGGAGCACATGAACACAATATAAGCACTGCAGTTATCATTATGCAAAAAAATGCTTACAAGTTGTTGAAGATCCGTGGGCCTAACTCAACCTGGAGATCAGCTTGCAATGTGAGGGTTGCCTAAGGCCTTATATGGAGACTACAACTTTTATATCAAAGCAATGTGGGACTTCACACATAATTCTCTCACCCTAGAACTTTCGTATCAAGGCAATGTAGGACTTCACTCACAATCCTCCTCACACGAAGCATGGAGTGAATTCCCTTATGCTATAGCTTTCGTATCAAGGCAATGTGGGATTTCATTCACAATCCCCCTCACGTGAAGCGTGGAGTGAAGTGAGGCAGGACTGTGTGAGAGAGAAGTGAATGACTTCGCTCACAACCCCTCTCATGTGAAGCGTAGAGTGATGTGAGGCTAGGTTATGCGAGATAAGCAAGGCCTAACAACCAATCAGAACCTAGCTCTAATACAATGTTGATGAACCCATGGGCCTAACTCAACCCTAAAAAATGGCTTGCAGTTTAGGGTAACCCAAGGCCTTATATGGAGGGTATAACTTTTGCATCAAGGTGATGTGGGACTTCGCTCACAGTCCCGCTCACATGAAGGGTGGAGTGATACAAAGTAAGATTGTGCGAGAGAGATAAACAAATATCTTCACTTACACAAGTAAAAACATTTAAATATATAAGCCTATATCCTTTACAATGTGCATAGAAGCACAAAAGGTAAGAACACTCAAATACAACCTATTGAATAATGCATCTATAAGGGCCACTTACAATATTTTAGTGATATCAAAAGCATAAAACATAAAGAAAGACAAGGAAAATTATAGATGGTTGGGTGGATTGGAGATTGCAACTAATTAGAAATAATGCTGATCGTCATTAATAGCAAAAGTCCCTAGAGGTGAGGGGATTGAGAGTTATGGCAATTTAGAGAAAAAGAAAGAGTACAAGATCAGAGGGTTTGACTATGGTGAAACCCTAATGATGTTGGTCACTAGAAAAAACGAAGGAGGGTATAAATAGGAGAGGAAGGTCTAGCTTATTAAGGTCAATAAGGTGATGACTAAGCTAATTAATTGGTGTCATCTGTTGCGCAACCAAGTGCTTCAAAATTGTAGCTATTAAGGAGGTGAGGACACAAGACCCTCAATGGTGCTTACAGGCTGCAGGTGTCATCAGTAGAGGAGGTCCTTAGGCCTTGTTTCGAGTCTAAAGTGGATCTTTTAGAGGTTGAATGGAGATTTGAAATTTATTTGATTAGAAGGAGATTCCATATGCAGAGCATGCGGCAAGACTAGGCATCCTCAACTAAGTACTAAATATGGCAAGAAGAGGTACCTCTATGTCGGTGAATTGACTAACCACAAATAATATCCCGCATGCCATTCATTGAAGCCAATTATAAAATTAACATTACAATTGAAATGCTACTTGAAATTTTGAACTAACTATTAATGAAAATCTGCATAGGAATGTGGGCCACAAGAAAACAACAAATTCCAAAATCAAAACGAAAAAACAAGGCATATTTCATCTATTGGAGCACTCACATTTTTGCATTGCCTCTTGGATGAAACATAGCAAATTACTTTGCATTGATCCGGCCATTTCTTGGGGTTTTATATATATGCAATCAATAGTTGAATAATGGCAACTTGGAAAGTAGTTGAGAGATATCCCAAATGATATGATTATGAAATCAAAATACTTGAGAAAACAATTTCGTTCTTTTATTCATTTTTTGGTTGGGGGGGTTGGGAGTGGGGGATTCAACTTACATATGCATTTTTACCTTCACAGGATCTGTCCCTGTCAATTCCATCAGAAGAGTTAGTCGGGTTTGTCCCATCATCCATTGTACTTGAGAATATAGGCCGATATATTTTAGGATTACGTCAATCAGTTACAAGGTATTGATCTTGAAGAAAAACCAATTCCTTGAAATAAAAATCTGGACTGTAATGTCCGAAACGAAGAACCTAGGTAAATTTTCTCTTGAAAGGGCACTTCTGAACTTTTATTGACCAGATACAAGGGTGCTTCCAAGAATACACATTATATCCTGCATGGTACCATATGAGTGCACCAGAATAGTGACAACTTTATTGAATTGGTAAAGTCTTAAAAGATTAATATAATAATTGGCAAACTTCGCTAGCAGAGAACAAGAAGATGCACCATTAGAAACTTCAAAATAATTCACCCATGCCAACAAAAGCACCTAGCGTATGTACTTACTTTTTTCTTTACCAATATTTTTTAATCACTTAGGATCCTGCAGTTATACAAAGTGTTCATATTTGAAAATATATATGTGTATGTATATATATACAAAGATAAGCTTACAAGTTTGGGCACGTCCCAAAATGTCGATGAATGTTTGTTTCTGATGGTATTTTCTTAGAAGTTCTATACTTGGCAAAACATTTAGCTGCGAGTTCAGTTAGCAAAATTGATGGAGAGCACTGGTAGAAGACTTTGGGTCTGATTACTATTTAGCTTTACCAACTTTTGTACAGCACAAATTGAAAAAATATATATATATTTTCTAGGAAAATTTTAATTTACACTGACACAAAAAAGACTAAAACTCATAAATTTTTCGTAAAGAGAAATAAATATATTAACAAACTGGTTAAAGACGGTGTAATTTTAGGTCAAAAAAAAATTAGCTTTACACTGTGTAATTTACATTCATGCATTTGTACCCCCTTGATAAAAAAGAAAATCATTGCATAATTATATGATCTAACTAAAATCAATATATCATTTGTGCTTCGATAAACAAAATTAAACAAAAAACAAGAAGAAGAAATTCTATGCCTAGGCAGCATTACTTTGATTAGTCTCAGATGACAAGTCTTGATCTTCTTTAAAAAGAAGACCATATTTTTTTTTTTTTTGTATTTATTCACTAAATAAGACATTTGTATATATTTTCCAATCGGAGTCATAAAATGCTTCTTCATCTTCACTCCCAGATGAAGAATCTCGTAGTGAAGACAAAGAAGCATCAAATTTAGTGGAGAAGAAACTAGATGAAACCCTCAACATTATCACCCATTTCTTTGGTCTGTCTTTGGAGTCTTTCTATTACGCCCATTAACTCCCAGTTCACTTGTTCAGAGGGGGATATTCCAAAAATAAACTACCCAAAAACTCCAGAAAAGAACTACACATAATAAAGGGATATACTATTCCAAACCTGAAGATTCGCTAGGAAATTAGATATGTCAGTATTGCAAGTGGGGCACTTCATGACATTCTTTAGAGAGCGAAGGGTGCTTCCACCCAAACATTTCCTCTTTCTCGCAAAACGTTGCCTAGTAAAGGCACCCTCAAGACAGCCTTTTGCAAAAATTGTGGCCGCAAGGTGTTTTCAAAGGCAAAGTCATTACTTATTTACAAATCAAGCAAGTGAATCCTGCATATAGGTGCTTAAAATATCAGATCACTCTGCATTTATAATTGTGAAAATGAATATGTATCATTTCCATTCTCCTGTAACAACAGGATTATATTTAAGAAAAAAATATGAGAAGTGTGGATGTGATCATACTTTCCAAGAGTTGCTTTGAGGATGTATTGTGTTCTTTCTTCCGTTTTAGCTCTTCGTCCTGAGGAAAACTGCCTATTGCACCATCAATTTTACTAGCAGGTGGTTGCTTTTTCCACTTCCAAACACTATCTTCCTCCTGATATTCAAAAATAGGACAGTTAGTTAATAATATAGAAATAAAATGTATTTAATTAAATCAAAAGATATCTGCTCACATCGAAATCTCACGAAGGACTTTCCGTCCTCTCTGTAATTTCAGTTGCAATTTTTAAGTCGGGATTGATCAGTAGGACTGTTACCATGTAGATCATAGAAATTATAATTAGTAGCATTTGTTATCGAAATAATTATATTACGAAAGTAAGAACACAGTTATTATTATGCCCAAACTTTGTCCATGGTGGAGGGGAGTTGTTGCACCTCACGAACAAGAATCTACAGACTTTGAACCTCTTTTAAAAGTAAAGCCGTATCAATAAATTTTCCAAGGAAACAAACAATCCATTAACAAGACGGTGTTTTTATTGAAAAAGATTACCTGCTTTCCTACTTTCAGCCAGTAATTTTCAATCCGATATATTCTATTGTATCTCAACCCCTTTTTTGGGGTATAAGAAAAATGTTTCAGCTTATGAGATCTGTAGACAAGTACAAATCATTTTTAGAAAGCGTCCATCTAAAAATGAGTACAAATCACTTTTAGAAATAGTCCATCTAAAAATGAGTACAAACTGAGCTTTGATGTCATTTTTACTTTTGTTTTAATGTTCAATCGGATCTCATTTTGTCATTGACTTTGATCGGGTACGAGCAAAGAAGGCTGCCAGTGAGACAATGTTTGTAAGCGTCCCCGTGGACCACTTTGGGCCGATCCTTGCTGAGCATGATCTGGTAAGGACCGAGTAGTGTTGGTTGGCGATCGTTGGGAGGATAGGGAAGAACGCCGGCGATGGGGTGCTCACCGTCAAAATGTATGGGGGATTTCCAGACAATCAAAATACGGTGCGAATCTGTGGAAATCCCCGATACATTTTGACGGTGAGCACCCCATCGCCGGCGTTCTTCCCTATCCTCCCAACGATCGCCAACCAACACTCCTCGGTTCCTTACTAGATCATGCTCAGCAAGGATCGGCCCAAAGTGGTCCACGGGGACGCTTAAAAACATTGTCCCACTGGCAGCCTTCTTTGCCCGTACTTGATCAAAGTCAATGACAAAATGAGATCCGATTGGAACATTAAAACAAAAGTAAAATGACATCAAAGCTCAGTTTGTACTAATTTTTAGAAATAGTCCATCTAAAAATGAGTACAAATCATTTTTAGAAATAGTCCATCTAAAAATGAGTACAAACTGAGTTTTGATGTCATTTTTACTTTTGTTTTAATGTTCCAATCGGATCTCATTTTGTCATTGACTTTGTTCCGGTATTGGCAAAGAAGGTTGCCAGTGGAACAATGTTTGTAAGCGTTCCCGTGGACCACTTTGGGCCGATCCTTGCTGAGCATGATCTAGTAAGGACCGAGGAGTGTTGGTTGGCGATTGTTGGGAGAATAGGGAAGAATGCCGGCGATGGGGTGCTCACCGTCAAAATGTATGGGGGATTTCCAGAGAATCAAAATACGGTGCGAATCTGTGGAAATCCCCGATACATTTTGACGGTGAGCACCCCATCGCCGGCATTCTTCCCCATCCTCCCAACAATCGCCAACCAACACTCCTCGGTTCCTTACTAGATCATGCTCAGCAAGGATCGGCCCAAAGTGGTCCACGGGGACGCTTTCAAACATTGTCCCAGTGGCAGCCTTTTTTGCGCGTACCTGATCAAAGTCGATGACAAAATGAGATCCGATTGGAACATTAAAACAAAAGTAAAATGACATCAAAACTCAGTTTGTACTAATTTTTAGAAAGAGTCCATCTAAAAATGAGTACAAATCACTTTTAGAAATAGTCCATCTAAAAATGAGTACAAACTGAGCTTTGATGTCATTTTTACTTTTGTTTTAATGTTCAATCGGATCTCATTTTGTCATTGACTTTGATCGGGTACGAGCAAAGAAGGCTGCCAGTGAGACAATGTTTGTAAGCGTCCCCGTGGACCACTTTGGGCCGATCCTTGCTGAGCATGATCTGGTAAGGACCGAGTAGTGTTGGTTGGCGATCGTTGGGAGGATAGGGAAGAATGCCGACGATGGGGTGCTCACCGTCAAAATGTATGGGGGATTTCCAGACAATCAAAATACGGTGCGAATTTGTGGAAATCCCCGATACATTTTGACGGTGAGCACCCCATCGCCGGCGTTCTTCCCTATCCTCCCAACGATCGCCAACCAACACTCCTCGGTTCCTTACCAGATCATGCTCAGCAAGGATCGGCCCAAAGTGGTCCGCGGGGACGCTTAAAAACATTGTCCCACTGGCAGCCTTCTTTGCCCGTACCTGATCAAAGTCAATGACAAAATGAGATCCGATTGGAACATTAAAACAAAAGTAAAATGACATCAAAGCTCAGTTTGTACTAATTTTTAGAAATAGTCCATCTAAAAATGAGTACAAATCATTTTTAGAAATAGTCCATCTAAAAATGAGTACAAACTGAGCTTTGATGTCATTTTTACTTTTGTTTTAATGTTCCAATCGGATCTCATTTTGTCATTGACTTTGTTCCGGTATTGGCAAAGAAGGTTGCCAGTGGAACAATGTTTGTAAGCGTTCCCGTGGACCACTTTGGGCCGATCCTTGCTGAGCATGATCTGGTAAGGAACCGAGGAGTGTTGGTTGGCGATCGTTGGGAGGATAGGGAAGAATGCCGGCGATGGGGTGCTCACCGTCAAAATGTATGGGAGATTTCCAGACAATCAAAATACGGTGCGAATCTGTGGAAATCTCCGATGCATTTTGACGGTGAGCACCCCATCGCCGGCATTCTTCCCTATCCTCCCAACGATCGCCAACCAACACTCCTCGGTTTCTTACCAGATCATGCTCAGCAAGGATCGGCCCAAAGTGGTCCACGGGGACGCTTAAAAACATTGTCCTACTGGCAGCCTTCTTTGCGCGTACCTGATCAAAGTCAATGACAAAATGAGATCCGATTGGAACATTAAAACAAAAGTAAAATGATATCAAAGCTCAGTTTGTGCTAATTTTTAGAGATAGTCTATCTAAAAATGATGTGGCGGGATACGTTAGAGACAAAAGGTTTAGGCTAAGCCGATGCAAGACGGAATATATGGAATGTAAATTTAGTCAAAGTAGGATAACGAGTAGTATAGAAATAAGTTTAGGCACACAAAAGATTGTAGAGAAAGATAAATTTAGGTACCTTGGATCTATGGTGCAACGAGATGGAGGGATTGATACTGATGTAAGTCACAGGATTCAAGCTGGATGGACCAAATGGAGGAGTGCGTCGGGGGTTTTGTGTGACTGAAAAATTCCCCTCAAGGTGAAAGGAAAGTATTATAAGGTAGCGGTTAGACCAGTGCTGCTATATGGATCAGAGTGTTGGGCAATAAAGCATAATCAGGGTCAGAAGATGGCAGTTGCGGATATGAGGATGCTAAGGTGGATGTGCGGGATTACAAGGAAAGATAGGATTAGGAACGAGGAGGTTAGGGGCAAAGTAGGAATAGCACCGATTGAAGATAAAATGAGAGAAAACCGATTAAGATGGTTTGGCCATGTTAGAAGGCGTCCAGCAGAGGCACCTGTTAGAAGGTGTGAAAGTATGGAGATTGTCAGGAGTAGGAGAGGTAGAGGAAGACCCAAGAAAAGCTGGAAAGAAACCATTAAACATGACCTAACTTACTTAGATTTATTGGAGGACATGCCCCTAAACAGATCTAATTGGCGTCGACAAATCCATATAGCCTACCCCACCTAGTGGAAAAAAGCTTGGCTTGGTTTGGTTTGGTTTGGTTTGGTTTAGTCCATCTAAAAATGAGTACAAATCATTTTTAGAAATTGTCCATCTAAAAATGAGTACAAACTGAGCTTTGATGTCATTTTTACTTTTGTTTTAATGTTCCAATCGGATCTCATTTTGTCATTGACTTTGATCAGGTACGGGCAAAGAAGGCTGCCAGTGGGACAATGTTTGTAAGCGTCTCCGTGGACCACTTTGGGCCGATCCTTGCTGAGCATGATCTAGTAAGGAACCGAGGAGTGTTGGTTGGCGATTGTTGGGAGGATGGGGAAGAATGCCGACGATGGGGTGCTCACCGTCAAAATGTATGGGGGATTTCCAGAGAATCAAAATACGGTGCGAATCTGTGGAAATCTCCGATACATTTTGACGGTGAGCACCCCATCGCCGGCATTCTTCCCCATCCTCCCAACAATCGCCTACCAACACTCCTCGGTTCCTTACTAGATCATGCTCAGCAAGGATCGGCCCAAAGTGGTACACGGGGACGCTTTCAAACATTGTCCCAGTGGCAGCCTTTTTTGCGCGTACCTGATCAAAGTCAATGACAAAATGAGATCCGATTGGAACATTAAAACAAAAGTAAAATGACATCAAAACTCAGTTTGTACTAATTTTTAGAAAGAGTCCATCTAAAAATGAGTACAAATCACTTTTAGAAATAGTCCATCTAAAAATGAGTACAAACTGAGCTTTGATGTCATTTTTACTTTTGTTTTAATGTTCAATCGGATCTCATTTTGTCATTGACTTTGATCGGGTACGAGCAAAGAAGGCTGCCAGTGAGACAATGTTTGTAAGCGTCCCCGTGGACCACTTTGGGCCGATCCTTGCTGAGCATGATCTGGTAAGGACCGAGTAGTGTTGGTTGGCGATCGTTGGGAGGATAGGGAAGAACGCCGACGATGGGGTGCTCACCGTCAAAATGTATGTGGGATTTTCAGACAATCAAAATACGGTGCGAATTTGTGGAAATCCCCGATACATTTTGACGGTTAGCACCCCATCGCCGGCGTTCTTCCCTATCCTCCCAACGATCGCCAACCAACACTCCTCGGTTCCTTACCAGATCATGCTCAGCAAGGATCGGCCCAAAGTGGTCCACGGGGACGCTTACAAACATTGTCCCACTGGCAGCCTTCTTTGCCCGTACCTGATCAAAGTCAATGACAAAATGAGATCCGATTGGAACATTAAAACAAAAGTAAAATGACATCAAAGCTCAGTTTGTACTAATTTTTAGAAATAGTCCATCTAAAAATGAGTACAAATCATTTTTAGAAATAGTCCATCTAAAAATGAGTACAAACTGAGCTTTGATGTCATTTTTACTTTTGTTTTAATGTTCCAATCGGATCTCATTTTGTCATTGACTTTGTTCCGGTATTGGCAAAGAAGGTTGCCAGTGGA
Organism: Vitellaria paradoxa; assembly: GCA_019916065.1. NCBI lineage: Eukaryota > Viridiplantae > Streptophyta > Magnoliopsida > Ericales > Sapotaceae > Vitellaria > Vitellaria paradoxa. The sequence goes on from CM034237.1 coordinate 1,484,379, forward strand.
ACAATGTTTGTAAGCGTCCCCGTGGACCACTTTGGGCCGATCCTTGCTGAGCATGATCTAGTAAGGACCGAGGAGTGTTGGTTGGCGATTGTTGGGAGGATAGGGAAGAATGCCGGCGATGGGGTGCTCACCGTCAAAATGTATGGGGGATTTCCAGACAATCAAAATACGGTGCGAATCTGTGGAAATTTCCGATGCATTTTGACGGTGAGCACCCAATCGCCGGCATTCTTCCCTATCCTCCCAACAATCGCCAACCAACACTCCTCGGTCCTTACTAGATCATGCTCAGCAAGGATCGGCCCAAAGTGGTCCACGGGGACGCTTAAAAACATTGTCCCACTGGCAGCCTTCTTTGCGCGTACCTGATCAAAGTCAATGACAAAATGAGATCCGATTGGAACATTAAAACAAAAGTAAAATGATATCAAAGCTCAGTTTGTGCTAATTTTTAGAGATAGTCTATCTAAAAATGATGTGGCGGGATACGTTAGAGACAAAAGGTTTAGGCTAAGCCGATGCAAGACGGAATATATGGAATGTAAATTTAGTCAAAGTAGGATAACGAGTAGTATAGAAATAAGTTTAGGCATACAAAAGATTGTAGAGAAAGATAAATTTAGGTACCTTGGATCTATGGTGCAACGAGATGGAGGGATTGATACTGATGTAAGTCACAGGATTCAAGCTGGATGGACCAAATGGAGGAGTGCGTCGGGGGTTTTGTGTGACTGAAAAATTTCCCTCAAGGTGAAAGGAAAGTATTATAAGGTAGCGGTTAGACCAGCGCTGCTATATGGATCAGAGTGTTGGGCAATAAAGCATAATCATGGTCAGAAGATGGCAGTTGCGGATATGAGGATGCTAAGATGGATGTGCAGGATTACAAGGAAAGATAGGATTAGGAACGAGGAGGTTAGGGGCAAAGTAGGAATAGCACCGATTGAAGATAAAATGAGAGAAAACCGATTAAGATGGTTTGGCCATGTTAGAAGGCGTCCGGCAGAGGCACCTGTTAGAAGGTGTGAAAGTATGGAGATTGTCAGGAGTAGGAGAGGTAGAGGAAGACCCAAGAAAAGCTGGAAAGAAACCATTAAACATGACCTAACTTACTTAGATTTATCGGAGGACATGCCCCTAAACAGATCTAATTGGCGTCGACAAATCCATATAGCCTACCCCACCTAGTGGGAAAAAGCTTGGCTTGGTTTGGTTTGGTTTGGTTTGGTTTAGTCCATCTAAAAATGAGTACAAATCATTTTTAGAAATTGTCCATCTAAAAATGAGTACAAACTGAGCTTTGATGTCATTTTTACTTTTGTTTTAATGTTCCAATCGGATCTCATTTTGTCATTGACTTTGATCAGGTACGGGCAAAGAAGGCTGCCAGTGGGACAATGTTTGTAAGCGTCCTCGTGGACCACTTTGGGCCGATCCTTGCTGAGCATGATCTAGTAAGGACCGAGGAGTGTTGGTTGGCGATTGTTGGGAGGATGGGGAAGAATGCCGACGATGGGGTGCTCACCGTCAAAATGTATGGGGGATTTCCAGAGAATCAAAATACGGTGCGAATCTGTGGAAATCTCCGATACATTTTGACGGTGAGCACCCCATCGCCGGCATTCTTCCCTATCCTCCCAACAATCGCCAACCAACACTCCTCGGTTCCTTACTAGATCATGCTCAGCAAGGATCGGCCCAAAGTGGTCCACGGGGACGCTTTCAAACATTGTCCCAGTGGCAGCCTTTTTTGCGCGTACCTGATCAAAGTCAATGACAAAATGAGATCCGATTGGAACATTAAAACAAAAGTAAAATGACATCAAAACTCAGTTTGTACTAATTTTTAGAAAGAGTCCATCTAAAAATGAGTACAAATCACTTTTAGAAATAGTCCATCTAAAAATGAGTACAAACTGAGCTTTGATGTCATTTTTACTTTTGTTTTAATGTTCAATCGGATCTCATTTTGTCATTGACTTTGATCGGGTACGAGCAAAGAAGGCTGCCAGTGAGACAATGTTTGTAAGCGTCCCCGTGGACCACTTTGGGCCGATCCTTGCTGAGCATGATCTGGTAAGGACCGAGTAGTGTTGGTTGGCGATCGTTGGGAGGATAGGGAAGAACGCCGGCGATGGGGTGCTCACCGTCAAAATGTATGGGGGATTTCCAGACAATCAAAATACGGTGCGAATCTGTGGAAATCCCCGATACATTTTGACGGTGAGCACCCCATCGCCGGCGTTCTTCCCTATCCTCCCAACGATCGCCAACCAACACTCCTCGGTTCCTTACCAGATCATGCTCAGCAAAGATCGGCCCAAAGTGGTCCACGGGGTCGCTTAAAAACATTGTCCCACTGGCAGCCTTCTTTGCCCGTACCTGATCAAAGTCAATGACAAAATGAGATCCGATTGGAACATTAAAACAAAAGTAAAATGACATCAAAGCTCAGTTTGTACTAATTTTTAGATGGACTATTTCTAAAAATGATTTGTACTCATTTTTAGATGTACTATTTCTAAAAATGAGTACAAACTGAGCTTTGATGTCATTTTTACTTTTGTTTTAATGTTCAATCGGATCTCATTTTGTCATTGACTTTGTTCCGGTATTGGCAAAGAAGGTTGCCAGTGGAACAATGTTTGTAAGCGTTCCCGTGGACCACTTTGGGCCGATCCTTGCTGAGCATGATCTAGTAAGGACCGAGGAGTGTTGGTTGGCGATTGTTGGGAGGATAGGGAAGAATGCCGACGATGGGGTGCTCACTGTCAAAATGTATGGGGGATTTCCAGACAATCAAAATACGGTGCGAATCTGTGGAAATCCCCGATACATTTTGACGGTGAGCACCCCATCGCCGGCATTCTTCCCTATCCTCCCAACAATCGCCAACCAACACTCCTCGGTTTCTTACTAGATCATGCTCAGCAAGGATCGGCCCAAAGTGGTCCACGGGGACGCTTTCAAACATTGTCCCAGTGGCAGCCTTTTTTGCGCGTACCTGATCAAAGTCAATGACAAAATGAGATCCGATTGGAACATTAAAACAAAAGTAAAATGACATCAAAACTCAGTTTGTACTAATTTTTAGAAAGAGTCCATCTAAAAATGAGTACAAATCACTTTTAGAAATAGTCCATCTAAAAATGAGTACAAACTGAGCTTTGATGTCATTTTACTTTTGTTTTAATGTTCCAATTGGATCTCATTTTGTCATTGACTTTGTTCAGGTATTGGCAAAGAAGGTTGCCAGTGGGAGAATGTTTGTAAGCATTCCCGTGGACCACTTTGGGCCGATCCTTGCTGGGCATGATCTAGTAAGGACCGAGGAGTATTGGTTGGCGATTGTTAGGAGGATAAGGAAGAATGCCGGCGATGGGGTGTTCACCGTCAAAATGTATGGGAGATTTCCAGACAATCAAAATACGGTTCGAATCTGTGGAAATCCCCGATGCATTTTGACGGTGAGCACCCCATCGCCGGCATTATTCCCTATCCGCCCAACAATCGCCAACCAACACTACTCGGTTCCTTACTAGATCATGCTCAGCAAGGATTGGCCCAAAGTGGTCCACGGGGACGCTTAAAAAACATTGTCCCACTGGCAGCCTTCTTTGCGCGTACCTGATCAAAGTCAATGACAAAATGAGATCCGATTGGAACATTAAAACAAAAATAAAATGACATCAAAACTCAGTTTGTACTAATTTTTAGAAATAGTCCATCTAAAAATGAGTACAAATCATTTTTAGAAACAGTGCCTCATAGGGATAAAGCTTTATACTTGAGTGATACCTGGAGTTATAGCAGCACTAAGCCTAAAATAACCAATTAGTCCATAGCTTAAGTGTCTCTGCTGCAAAACAGCGCAGGTAAGTCTACTGATTTGTCACGTCCGTTTGATCATCTGTCTGCGGATGATAACTCGAGCTGAATTTGAGCTGAGTCCCCATGAGATTAAACAACTCATTCCAAAATTTACTAGTGAATAAAGAATCCTGGTCAGATACAATTGTTAGAGGTAGCCTGTGAATTTAAAAATTTTTTTCCATAAAAACTTGAGCTAGACTGGTTGTAGTATAAGGGTGAGCTAAGGGTATGAAGTGTGCAAACTTTGAGAGTCGGTCAATTATTACCTAAAATTGGTAAATCCTTTAGATTTGGGTAAACCATTAATGAAATCCATTGCTATATCAGCCTAATTACGGGTTGGTATTGGCAAGGGCTGTAGTAACCCGGGAGAAACCACAGTCTCATACTTACAGCGTTGACAAACTTCACACTCTTTAACCCACACCTTCTGATATTTACTTTCATTTGAGGCCAATAAAACTCCTTCAGGCCCTTCTATAATGTCTTTTGAAAGCCCCCATGGCCGGAGAGTAGGTCTTTATGTAAATATTGTAATACCTACCTTTTAATTCTATCTGCATTTGGAATGTAAATTCGATCTTTATAAAACAATCTCATGTTTAAATGAAAATTTCTGCATACCAATTACTTCTTGCTACATTTTCTGCATGATCATTTGTACTTGAGCATCAGTTGCATAAGCTTCATTAATATCTTCATAGATTGTTGGATATGGCCTGCTAATTGTAACTGCCATGAATGCTGTTTGCCCTTCTCCACTTTCTGCTATATCATGTATTTTAGATAATGCATCTGCAACTTTATTCTCAACACCATGTTTGTACTCGATTTTAAAATTGTACCCAAGCAACTTAGTAACTCATTTTTGCTGTGGTAGGGTTGCAATCTTCTGCTCTAGCAAAAATTTCAGACTGTGATGATCGGTTTTTACTATGAACGCCTGACCCAGTAAATAAAGCCGCCATTTCCTTACTACTTGAACCAAAGCTAACAGCTCTTTCTCATAAGTAGATAGGATTAAAGCTCTCCCTTTTAGTGCTTGGTTGTAAAAAGCAAGAGGCCTCTTGTCCTGCATTAGTACTGCCCCGATTCCCATTCCCAAAGCATCACCTGTATCTTCTTTGGATCAGCCTTTACCCCTTCCTTGGAGATCAAGTGCCCTAGATAATCCACTTCCTTATAAGCGAATCGACATTTAGACGCCTTGACGTATAAGCTCATCCAACAGTTCATCCACGATAGGAATTGGATACTTGTCTTTGATTGTGGCTTTGTTGAGGGCTTTATAGTCAACGCACATCCTCCACGTGCCATCCGCTTTCCTTATCAGTATAACTGGAGAGGAAAATGGGGATTGACTAGGCTGGATGTGTCCAGACTGCAAGAGATCTTTTACAATTTTCTCAATTTCTTCTTTCTGATAGTGGGGATAGCGATACGGCTTTACTGAGATTGGATTAGTTCCTTGCTGATCTTGTGCTCATGCTCCCTTGTCGGCAGTAGCCCCTTAGGCTCGGTAAAAACTTCGTCATACTTCTTTAATACCTTGGATATAGCCTCTGGCTTGTTCTTAACCTCTACCTCTTGCAAATTAAGTTCTACCACATGTAAAATAAACCCCTTTATAGAGTTAGAGCCCAATTGATGTAATTCCACCTCTTCAATTAAAGAGTTCCTACCCTTTAGCCCCTTCAAACAAACAGCTTTTCCTCCCAACTTAAAGTTCATAACCAGTTGGTCAAAATCAAAACTCACAGTTCCTAGGGTTCTCAACCATTGCACACCCAAAACTATATCACAACCCACAAGAGGTAGCAACACAAATTCAACCTTCATCTTATACCCTTGCACTGTTAGTGGGACTCCTTCACAAAATCCCTCACTATGAATCATTTCACCATTTGCTACCTTGACAGCCATTGCAGGTCCCCCTTTACATTTTAAATGACAACACCTAGCCACCTTAGGATCAAGAAAATTGCTGGTACTTCTCGAGTCCACCAAAATGGTGCAAATCCTTCCATTAATAGTTCCCTTCAACCTAAGAGTTTGTGGCTGTGGTGCATCTGTAAGAGCATGCAATGAAATCTCCATTTCTGAGTTTTCCTCAACCTCCATTACTGACTTATGTTGAACACCATCCATTAGCCCTTCATCTTCCTCAAATGTAGTGTCAATTTCCAAATTACAAAGAGTGTCCAAGACATACAGTTTAGGTTTCTTACAAATATGATTTTTGTTCCATTTTTCATCACAATGAAAGCATAAACCCTTAGCTTTTCTAGCATCCATTTCAGCTGCACTCAATTTCTTAACCGGCAGTTTATTCACAATTGAGGCCACTACATTAGGAGAATTTTCAACTTTGAGGGATGAATTGGGAACTTCCTTCCAATTAATTCCTCTGGCCTGTCCCATAGGAGCAATATGTTTACTAGAAGGAATATTAGCGTTAATTGAGGATCCCTTCGACTAGTTCTTCCTATGCACAACCAGATTTTCCTTTTGAAGTCTGGCTAACCCAAAGGCAGTAAGTAAATCTGGACGTTCGAACATTTTAATAGAATATCGAAGCTCCTCCTTAAGTCCAGTGATAAAGAAACTGAGCTTGTGTTCCTTAGACAGCCTAGTCACTCTATTAGTAAGGGTTTCAAATTGTGTTTTGAAGTCCTCAACCGTACCAGTTTGTTTCAAGCTAATTAACTTGTCGATTGGATCTTCATAAGGTGTGTCTCCAAACCTTACCATTAAGGCTTTAGAGAATTCTTGCCAATTCATAGGCTGACCAGAATTGTTCAAGTCTTGGAACCACACCAAGGCCTTCCCATCCATGTGCATGGATGAAATCATCAATTTCTGATTTTCAGGGACCTCATAATGTCTAAAAAACTGATTAGCCTTATAGACCCATTTAGCTGGATTTTCACCAGAAAATCTTGGAAATTCCAACTTAATGGTTCTAGTAAGTATCCCTTGAAATCTATTACTATTACCACTGGGATCTACAGATTCAGTAGGAGTTTGAGAATTACCTTCTTCCACTTCGGATCGCCTAGCTCCATTGTTTCAGCTCATCTGGTGTGTAAGTTCTACAATTTTACGATCTTGTTCCTCAAACCTTGCTTTGAATAGCTTTTGCATTTTTATCAACTGATTCATCATTTCTTCCATTTGTTTTGCAGATCTTGTAGCATCAACCATTGGAGGCTCTAATACCAGTTGATGTGAACCTCTGTAATTTTGCTTGGATTTGCCAGCGATGGAGGGAAGAATCAAGAAACAAGAGAAATGTGATTATCTATTGGACCCTTTCGAGGGGGCAACCTCCACAAGCGCAGCTTGTTTCAATAGAATTTTTGTTTTCACCCCTTTCCTCACATCCCTCTTAGCTTCTGTGTATCTTCTTCTAGATTATTACATTTAACAACCCAACAGTAGGCTGGACTTCTACTATTATTGGGCCTATGTTATTAAGTAGAATACTAAGGCAGTAAGCCAAATGATGAAGCCAGGATTTAATAATGTGACGGCCTGGTTAAGTATAAAACGGTCCAAGCAACCCAAGATGGAACCCGGCCCAAACCCACTAACCTCCACGATCCAACTTCTTATTCATCTCTTCTAGATTCTTCTTATATACCTATGTATGCAATTGTCAGACTTGTTTCTGTGCTTCTCCTCACTGTTAAATGTCACATCCCACCTGCACAATCCTTGGCCACTGGATTTGTCTGTGATGGATGACTTGGATCATTCCACGTCTGCTGCAATCTGGATCGTCCATGCACTGCTCCGCCATAGCTATTTGATGGTTAGGACTCATGAGGGATCCTTCTCTCTTCTCTACACTAACAACAGCTCCCCGAGCTCAATTATGTTTGCGTTGTTTCAAATTCACAGAATTGGTTTACAAAGAAAGTGTCATCCTACTGTAGTTAAATTTTTTTGCTGCTTGCATAGTATGGGGTATATAGTTGTCGAAATGAAGAGAATGTTGGAAATGGAAATTGTTTTCTCAAATGAATGGTTTACTTCTTCTCTAGACGCTCACTGCTGTGAACCATCCTCTCTCTTTTTTTTTGGTAGAATTTTCTTGTAAAATTATGTTGTTTGGGGGTTCTCGGATGTTGTTTAGAGAATTTTAAATATTAATCAATTGCTTTTTGTGCTCTTTTATTTATTACTGAAGTCCTTCATGCTTTATTTACATGCCTTAATATGGGAATTCATGGGAAGAAATCTCCTTTGCTTTGAATGTCATGTGGAAGTACATGGAGCTGGTGAGCAATTTTTTATCTATAAACCTATGGTTCTATATAAAATGTTTCTGTTAACAAGTTTCAGATATATGTTGAATATGCTATTAGTTTTGAAAAAAATTTCACAACTTAACATTGTTATGAGTCAATGAAGTATGCTCTTATGTTATCTTAAACATTACCAAACTACTTTATTCAGATAATTTTTATCGCACTCTAACTTATGGCTTATACTTTTTAAGGACCCTTGCCGCTACTTTTTTAAACTTACCATGAAAATTGATTTTTAGTGCTTTCAATTTCATAATCTTGTTTTTTCCCTCTAATTTTATTGTGCATATATATATTTGTAAGAATTATATTGATATTAGTGTACTTGTGTCACCGCATTAATGAGGCAATTAGATATTTCTCTGAAGTTCTTTTACAGTTTGGAAATAATAATGACTTGAATTATGTATAATGAGAGTTATTATGACTAAAAAAGCTAATATTAAGTGCTTGAACCACATCGGTATGGCTTAAGCCTTTGGGACAATTGTTTGCATCAGACCTTTGGTTTTAAGAGGTTTGGTTTTGAGTCTATTTGCATATGCTTCTTCTGCCATTCTATTGGGGTTCACTTTATTTTATTATTTTACACCACAGTTTAGTTCTCTCTCTCTTCCCCATGTGAGTGGATGTCTACACGAGAGAGGCTGTGCTCAATTCCTAATAGTTTAAGTTTTTTGGCAGAATTAACTTGATAAAGGATAATAGCTTATGTTAAAATTGGGCTGCTCTAATTACTTTTGACTCACAAAATTTCATGCTTCTATATTTATATCTTTTAAGGCTTAACCGTTCCAAAAAAGAAAGATAAAAGAATAATCTAGAGGATTATGCACAATACAATCACAATTTTTTTTATTATTTTCACATGCAAGTATAAATAAATGATACGAGTTCAAGCTCAAAAAGAGTCTCTTCTGCTACAGAGAATAAGATTGTTACGCCACATAAGCGGAAGTTTTGTGCACTAGACTGCTTCTTTTTATTATAAATAAATTTCCGTAACACTAAATTTGGCATTAAAGATGACTCTACATAAGTGAGAGTTCCATGTACTAGACTGTCCCTTTTTTATTATAAATTTCCCTGACACTAAATTAGGCATTAAAGATGCATACTCTTTACAAAAGCCACTGAAACAGACCTCAAACTCCATTACTCAATGTCTGAACTTCAATTGCGTCGCCTCATTTAAAGCATATTTTTAATTGCCTTTTTCTTAGAGATCCTTTCCATTAACCGAGGGAGAGTATTTATTGAGGCTTGATGATGTGGCTAACACTTTGAAATGTTGGGGAGTTGTCTCACATATTCGGAGTAGCCTAGCAAAGCTGAAAGATTGGCCTCGGATAGGGAAGGTGATTTAATTAATATAGATATTGCAACTTCTTATGTGTCAAATTTCTTGTGGTAGAAAATAATGAAAAATATAAAGGGAAGAGAAAAGAGGCTGAAATTTTAGGGAAAACCATATTTATTGTTTGGTATAGATGAAATTATAAATCGCATTGTGAAACATTTAACAGGAAGTCATGTTGAGCGCAAAGACACAAGTAGCTTTAAACGAATATTCGAATAAACCATCTTCAAATCCTTCTGCTTGACCACGATAGCTGTTGCAGCACTGAATAGCTTGACCATACATCTGTAATGATTTTTTTAACAGTTTGTAAAACTAATAGGGAATAAGGATTGATGGGAAATGATTGACCAGAAGTGCTACGATGCATAAGTTGTGTTAATAGAATTCAAATTATTATTAATATTGCATGTCGATTTTAGCAAGTTTATATTTATATTGTGTGTGGACGATGTCCTTCTTAGTCACTTTTATGGGTGAGTCATTTAAGAGTCGTATCGTATCATGAAAATGTGACCAAAATATTTGAGCTTTAACTTGAATCCAAATAATGAAGAACCCAATTCATTAGAGAAGTATTTCTGATATTTATTTTTGTTGGGCAACGAAGTGTCCTGACTTCCAATGCAATAACTGAGGGTAATTACACTTTTTTGGGGTTTGGTTAAAAAATATCTAAACTCTCTCTAGTTTTAAAGTTGAACACATAGCCTCTTGTGATTTGGATTAAAATAAAAATTTGCAGATCTAGCGTTTGACAAAAAGAATTCTACATATGACTGGCTGAGATACTGCAAAACCATGCTTCTGATTCCCTCCCCGAGTGCCCGCTAGAACAAACCATGGAATGAGTATAAATATGCAAAATCGTCCGAATTTGTGATTTCAATAGAATATCTGTGATGGCTAATGATTTAACAGAAGATAGAACTGACTGACAATAAAGTAGACTAGCATACCTGTTATAAGGGCCTGGAGAATCATTATTTTTATACAATGCAAAAAATATTTATTTTTTCTTTATATTTGGTTAGGTAGTCAACATTTTCATAGACATGGACGAGTCTGGAGACTATGCAGATGAATGGATCTACAAAAGATTGCTTGAACGATCCGTGAAAAGGAAAATTTAATCTTCCAATTTGTAGCATGGGAGGAACCATTTCACAGAGAAGACTTCTTTCTTGCGTTCATGGTTTTAGGGTCTATGGATTCTATTTTGATACACCCTACAAAATCATTAAAAGTTAAGTCTTTTGGTGATGTATTGATATTTGATGGTGGCGAATGTCAAGACATCGAAGCAGTGCTGGCTTGTCTGCCCTTAGGTTTCTTTGTTGCTCTTAATCCAGTTGTCGCAGGCGTACTTGTACGTACAAAATTATTGTAATTTTTTTTTTTACAGCTTCTAATTCTCTTTTTTGCAATCTAATTTGTGACACTCTTCTTTGCCTTTGTAACATTTCTCTCTCTCTCTCTCTCTATATATATATATATGGTGGCTTTTTCCCACATGAATTTACTTTGTTACGAAGCCTATGATATAAGTTAATAATTTCATTTGGTAGTATGTGTGCAGAAAGTTGAACTAGTATCTTCACAGTCAGGATAGGCAATGTTTGTTTGCTGAAGACTGGAGTAACAGGTGGGATAAGGTGATATGCCCATGGGCTCCACTTATTTTGTGTTTGGTGTGTCATTTTTTTAAATGGCGGATATTAAATTCAGCTAGATGAGTAATTCGCAAAAAAAAAAAAAAAAAAAAACAGATGGACAATCTCAAAAAAGTATGGTGTATGTAGTGAGTAGATGAGGGATTGAAGTCATTCATGTGATTGTTGATGAATTTCTGACTTCTGTATACGATCCTTTCATTGTCTTATTTTTCTCTCACAGCATCATAGAGTATGTTCGGTTGAATAATAGAATTTTATATCACACTATCATAAGAATAAATAAGAGCATGATATATATATATATATATATATATCATAGAATTAAATTATTGTGTAATATATTTATTTAAGGTAGGATAAAGAATGTGATTTAATTAAAGAAAAAAAGATTGATTTTTAATAATAACACTTTATCTCACCGGAGCTATTACCTCCTTTCTTGAAACATTTTCAATTTTTTTTTTGGCTTTTTCTTAAAAGTTGGTAACAATGCTAAAATTGCACGCTTAAGACATTTTCACAAAAAAATTGCTTATATATTCGTTCCCTCATCATATTTTTCCAGTTAAATAATAGGCATCGAGATGCAAATTAATTTTGTCAAACCACTCAAGCTGGGTTTATTTATTAAATAAATCCTTATTATTTTTTTCCGGTCCTTGAGCTTTATTTTAAACCGGACAGTTGATGAATCACACTTTATCGGTATCTTTTGTATTATTTAAAAAAAAAATCTCGCCATAAAAAAAATAACTTTTAACTTGTTGTAATATGTCTAGCACATTTAGAGTGTGGTCTATAACTCAGTGGTTAAGAGTCTTTCCTGCCTGCTCATGACTCAAGTTTGAGTCTTTCCCCTCCCCCATAAAGAAAAAAAAAAGAAAAAAATTTACCTTTCAAAAAAAAATGTCTAGCACATTTATATATTTCAAACGTAATTATAATATTTAATTACTAACTTGTATACATAGGGTATACAATTTAAAACTATTTTAGTGAAACACAGTTAAAATTACAATTACTAAACACAAAATTATTCAGCTAAAAACTAATAAATTAATACAATTTCTAAAATAAAAACACACTATATTATCATATAAATATAAAATATTTAATAAGTAACTTTTAGATGTAATATTATTTAATATTATATATATGGGTGCGTTTGGAGTCCAAAAAAAAATCAATGGATGGGATTAATGTGATGTAAAAATGATAGGTGGCAAAATATGATTGGAAGAATTTGAAAACTTTTAAAATTTTTTAATTTTATTTTTAGCTGCAAACGAGCCCTATATATATATACACATATATCAAACTAGCCCGAGTACGATAAGCACGCTTACTGTACTATAAGCAGCACAATTGCAGAGAATATAAAATATTATCAACCTACAGTATGGGGCCACAATTTTAGCCATGGTTCACAACTTTAAACTTTAAGGATCGTTTAATAATACTTTCATTTTTTTTTATGTTTATGTATTTTTATTTTTTGTTTTCTGTTATCATTTTTTTTCTTGAAATGAAAATTAAAACTGCATTTGGAAATACAATTTTATTTACTAGTATTAATTTTTTATTTTCATAAAATATTTAAGTTTATTAGTTTTTTAAAAATTAATTGAATTTAATAAATAAATTATATATTAATTTAATTTAATTATATTATTTATTAAAAACAATTGAATAAAACGTAAATATTATATTATTTAATCTAGTAAATATAAAATATATTATTTATTAAAAATAGTTGAATACAATATATTTCATAATAATTTAAATAATTTAATTATGATATTTATTAGAAATTATTTAATAAAATATAATTCATATTAAATAAATTAAATTAATTTAATTACGATATTTATTAAAAATAATTTAATAAAATATATTTAATACTATTTAAATTATTTATTAAAAATAATTTAATAATATATATTTCTTATTAATTAAATTAACTAATTTAATTATTTATTAGAAATAAATTAATAATAGATATTACATATTAATTTGATTATATTATTTATTAAAATAATTTTAGTTTAATAAAATATTTGAATAAAATAATTTATTTTAATATGATGTAACAAAAATGGATAAAGTATTAGAATTGACAAAATATTTGTAACAAAAAAAAACACAGAGTGAAAATACATTTTCTCTGTTTACGTTTTTTTGTTTAAGTTTTTAGTTTTTTGGAAAAAAAAAAACGTAAACAGATTTAACAAATATGTTTCTGTTGCCAGTTTACAAAATTTTGAAAACATAAACAGAAAAATAGAAAACGAAAACGTTACCAAATGAGACCTAAGATTCTGAATTTTAATTAATTATAATTTTTCTGTCATTGATTATTTTATCCTTTTACCCCTGGACCACAGTTCATTAACCCATTTACTGGAGTAAAATGATTATCGCACAAACATTACAATTAATTAAAAATTTAGATCTTTAAGGTGGCATTTGGTTTATTTTTTTTGTTTTCTATTTTCTGTTTTCGTTTTATGTGTTAAAAACTCAAAACGAGGAAACAAAAAATAATATGTTTTCCTTGTTTTGAGATTTTCTTTATTTTTTGTTAAAAACTCTCAAAATAACTTTTTATCATTTTTTATTTTATGTGTAAACTCAGTTTCAATTTTCGAAAACAAATTTTGAAAATAAAAGTAACCAAATGAATTTTGAGCTGTTTTCCTTATTTTCAAATGTACAAAATGAAAAATGAGCTCAAAACAGAAAATAAAAAATAACAACAGAAAATAGAAAAGAGAAAAATAAACCAAATGACCCCTAATTGTTTAAAGAAAAATACTTGTACTCTAAAATGAGATTTTGGATAAGATTAGAAGGAATAAAGTAAAATTTGCCTAATTTTCTTAAAAACTTCTTTTTATTTGATTAAATAAAAAGTAAGTAATATTTTTTAAAAATTTTTTTATTAAAGACCCAAAAATAACTTTTACCCAATAAATTAAAAATAAAGACAAATCCGTGAATCATTCATTTAAAAAAAAAAAACACTTTAGCAAGTAAGGGCGTAAGATTTGTTGTTGAGTTTTTGACTCATTAGACATATGCCTAACAATTTATTCAGACATAAAAATCATATAAACTTATTTTCTAAAACATGATAAAAACCATACTTTTAAAAAATACCTTTTATTAAATGAAAAGGCATATTATGAAAAAATGCCTTCTTTCAAAAAAAAATTTTTTTTTTTAAGAATTTAATCTCAAATTCAAATAAACTATGAAGACATGTAATTACCATTCTAAGACTATATTTTTGATATCTTGGAACTCCTCCCATAATTCTCAACTCTGTGAATCAACAATACCAATACAATCATTTCATGGCAATGATCAAAACATTCATATCCACTCCATTTTTTTTCATCCTCTCTCCTCTGTCTTTTCTCTCTCAACTCGCCATCGCTAGCAAAGAGAAGACATAAAGATAAAGAAAAAAGAAAGAATTAAAAAATGAAGAAAATAATAAAGAAAAATGGTTAGGCTCATAGGCCCACAACATTGCCTTGCTTTCAACTTGGTGTAGGAAAAATAAAGTGGGGCCACAACCCAAGACCAAATCTCAAGGTTCAAAATCATAATTGATCAAAAAAAATATTGATAATTAACCAAAATAAAATGTTATATATTACAAGCTCAATCCCATGGTCCCCACTTTTGTTAGACAAAAGTTGTTGCGGAAACTTTTCTAGCATGACATCTTAAAACTCTTTCAAGATCATCTTTATAAATTTAGGTATTAATCCTATCTCTACAAATTTTTCAACCTTTAGAGATACCCCCAAATTGATTCAAGATTTTTCACTCCTACTTTACTTACATGACTAAAAGAAATTTGTACAGATTATTTGTAGACATAGTGGGAATGAGACAAAGCATTTTTTCAAACAAACACATTGTATCATTGTACAACATTACAATAGTCATGGTGTCCAACAATAATTTCAACCGATAGATAACTTGGAAGTCATCAATAAGCATCATTGTGAAGTTGGTCTGCCTCTTCGATTAGCACAATTTAATTAAATAGATTTCAGGGTACAAAAAATTGACTAACTCTTTAAATTCATTGTCTTGTTCAAATAAGGTCCCCTTTCAATAGATGAACGTAATTGCTATACCTCCATACTTATAATAAAACTATGAGTTACTCTGTTTTCGTTATTATATGAATAGACTTGTTATCATTTTTTAGATTCAGCAAAGGTGTTAAATTAAAAATATAATTCAAATTATGAATAATTATTGGAGGACTTTGAAATTTGAATGCTTGGGATAAACTTTATAAATTATGTTTTTAATAGTTATTTATTTTTTAGTTTAGCCACGAGACAAACCAAGAACTTGAGAGATGGTTAACTACAATTAGTGATTCGAATTGCATAAAAATAATTTTTAATTTATATACAATAGTCATATTTTTTTTTTATATTTGTATTAAAATTAATGGAAAATATTTAGTTTAAAATTCATGCTTATGCAAACAGAGCACTATCTCTTGAGACAATTAAATCATCTATAAGTTTTAACCTAAGAAATTTTAATTTTTTTTTTCCAAAGTGGGAAAAGGAAAAAATAAATAAATAAATAACCGAGCTATCGGCTAGGCCTTTGTATATTTATTTATGAGGTGTCCGCACACTGTTTTTGAATCAAATAAATCCGAACCAGAAAAAATGTTATTATACATAAAAATAAAAATAAAAGATAATATATATAATAATGACAAATTAAAACGAAGAAGGCGATGAGGCTGAAACACGCAGTGAGTTAGTTTAGTTGATAATCCAATCAATTATCGACTAGAAAAGTTGTTTGATTGGGAATACAAAATTCAAAAGTTACCTCCGCGGCGATTCTTTTTCTTCTTCCTTCTCTCAGGTCCCTCTTTCACACTCTTTCTCCCTTTAATGTCTCATTGAAATTAGAGCTTGGTTTTAGGTTTTCAATAAAAATATATATATATCAACGTTCGTTTGTTTACAGCTTCCTAGAGAATTTCAGCTTTTAGGGTTATACAAATGACAAGGAAGCCATATTCGTTTATATATAACACACATATATGTATGTTTAGCGTACTAAAATGTGTTTATGGGTGTTGGAGCATCTTTCTCTAATACGTGGACGAGAATTGAAAGTTTGGGAATAGCTTGTATTTTTCAGATAAAGCAACGAATGTTTTTATATAGTAATATGTTAGCCAACTGAAATTTTCATAAGCTAATGTTCCTAGATAAAAGAACAAAAACAATAAATTTAAAAACTCTTAATTATGTTTTATTTTGTTCACTTTTTTATGGCTATTTTTTATTTTTATTTTTAAAATACACAGATGTTCGTTGTGCAGCCTGCATTCTAAAAAATTTCATGAAGTACGTCATACATACATACATACATATATATATATATATATATATATATTTTGAGAAACTAAAACCAAGATATTGGCATCAAATTGTTTTATTCAAGAATGTTAAATTGTTGGTCACTGTTTCACTCAAAAGGCTGAGCTATTAGAGTGGGGTAACTTCTTTGACAAAGCCAAACATGTCGCCTTTTGTTGGTGGGGAGATTGATGTTAAGAATTTTGTATGCTGTAACACCATCTTAAGTCCTAAGCTACTAGAAAATTGTCCTAACAATGAATACTTAAGGTAATATGTTAGTCACCATAAGCTTGCAGGGAGAGGGCAACTTTAATAATTATATTTTTATGTTATACTCTTAGCAATAGCTATCATGATTCATGATACGTGGCAATATAAATGTTGAACGTAAGAAATAACACTAGTCATTGTCATAACTGTGGTGTGGCAACCACCCACCCATATATTTTCACCAACCTTTTAGCCACAAAAGCTAATTAGCGATCAAACCCAAAGTCCTTCCACTAGTGCTCCCTATCGATTTTGCTACCTGAACTTGAAGCTGCATGTTTTGCCTCAGTATAGAACTTCTAAGAGGATACCATCGGACACTAACATTCATCGACACTCTGGGACATGCCCAAACTGGTAAGCTTAATCTTTAATATATATATATATATATATATACATTTTTAAATATGAACACTTTGTACACTTACAAGATCCTACAATGATTGAAAAATATTGGTTAAAAAAAAATTAGTATTAATTTAAGTACTCATAGAGGCTAACGATTATTTTTTATAATATTTATTTTTATATATTGTAAAAATTTTTTAAATTTAGATAATAATGTCCGTCTACTTATTAAAATTTTAAGTTTCTTTCATTTTGCTCCCTCTATCTCTTTTTTTCCCCCAATACTTGAACTACAGCAAAAATTTTTATTTTTATTTTTTTGTTGAGAAATATAGTTTAAACGGTAAAAATATATTTAAGTTACTGGCTTAATATAATAATTATATTAAAATATTTAAAAATAAAATTTAGCAATATAATTAAAATATTATAATAAAAATTTATTTATTGTAAAAATTTTCAAAATTCAAGTAACAATATCCATCTGCTTGTTAAAAAATTAAAAAATAATAATTTATCAATATAATTTAATTTTCTACAATAAAAAATAATTTTTAAAAAATTTCAAATAGAATAATTTATTCTTAACTTTTATAATATGAAATTAATTCATGTTCTATAAGTATAATTTTTTTTTTAAAATTTTACTTGCAATTGTTTACCTTTTAAATAAAACAAAGTTTGATCAACTTATTAAAATATTTTCATTTTTACCGTAAGAAAGTAGTTTACATAATTTAAAAAAAATAGTATTAATTTAAATATTCATGCAGGCTAATGATTATTTTTTATAATTATTATTTTTACATATTGTAAAACTTTTTAAAATATAGATAACAATGCTCATCTGCTTATTAAAATTTTGAGTTACTTTCATTTTTTTCTTTTCTTTTTAATATTTTAATTAAACACATCATTCAAATTTGAAATTTAAAATTCAAATAAATAAATATATATATATATATATTATATCTTATAAAATTATACGTACATATATAATATATATTACATTTTGTAAAATTATACAAACTATATTTTACTTATATTATCTATTATTATTAAATAATGTATGGATACCTATTAGGCATAGTCAACTAAATTTTTTATTTAAAAATATATTTGAATTTTAAAATTTTAAAAATTTTATTAAAAATAAACATTTAAATTAAAATGTGCTTAAAACTTAAATTTTAAATGCATACATTTCTACACTATGTGTCATTTATATAATAAAGAAATTTAAAATTTTGAATTTGAAATATTTTTAACTGTTAAATTTGTTAAATGGTTAGGATTATTTTTTTCTCTCCCTCTTTCTATTTTTTTAATAATTTTTATATAAAAGATTTTAAATTAATATTTTAAAAAATGTAACATACATTTTACACTTTGTGTCATTTACATAATAAGGAAGTTTAAAATTTTGAATTTGAGATATTTTTAACCATTGAATTTGTTGAATGGTCAGGATTATTTTTCTTTTTCTTTCACTTTTCACATATTTTTTTGAATATTTTTTATATAAAAGATTTTAAAATAACGTTTTAAAAATGTGATAATATTTGTAATAAATAATAAAATTTTATACCTTAATCTTTTTTTATTTGTAATTTTTATTTTTATAGGTTATTTTTATACTTTTTATGTAAGTTTGCTTTATAAATTTAAATTTAAGTTATTTATCCGCCAAATTATATTTCCATGCCTTCAAGTATAGGCAATTGCTAGTTATTTTTTTTTATAGAAAATTAAATTATACTGATAAATTATTATTTTTTAATTTTTAACAAACAGATGAATATTGTTACTTAATTTTAAAAAAATTTACAATAAATGAATTTTTATTATAATATTTTAATTATATTGATAAATTTTATTTTTAAATATTTTAATATTTAATATAATTATTATATCAAACCAGTCAGTTGAATATATTTTTGCCATTTAAACTATATTTCCCAATAAAAATAAAAATTTTGGTTGCAATCTAAATATTGAAAAAAAAAAGTGAGAGAGAGGAAAATAAAAAAATTCAAAATTACTGCTTCTCGGTCCAGGTTTGGCCTTGGCCATGGATCATCAAAAAGTTGTGCATCGTGCAGTTAAGGATTAATGTCAGCCGCTACAATCATACCCCAATGTCAGCTCGCCCTTCTCCCAACCAAACCTGCCAACTGCCGAGCTTAACTTTTAATTTTTTTATAAAATAAATAAAAAATCATAAAACACATTGAAACTCACAATAAATCTTATTAAGAATTAAATAATTACATAATTAACATTGAGTCTGAATTACAAATATAGAATATAAATAAAAAAATTATATAAAAATAAATATTAAATTATTATGTGTATTTTTTACATAAATTAACCTCATCACCTATATTTTAATATAATTTAATTTTAAATTCATTAATTTAAAATATTTAATCATCTCAACAAATTTTAGTAGTCTCACTTTTTTGTCAACAACAATAAGATAATGCAAGAATTAATTGTAATAATACATATAAAATTATCAACCTTAATCAAGATGTACCCAAATTCCAACAGGTAAAAAAAATTATTATTTAAAA
The DNA here is from genome assembly GCA_019916065.1 of Vitellaria paradoxa. Lineage (NCBI taxonomy): Eukaryota > Viridiplantae > Streptophyta > Magnoliopsida > Ericales > Sapotaceae > Vitellaria > Vitellaria paradoxa. The sequence continues at coordinate 1,504,215 of CM034237.1, forward strand.
GTACATTTATATCGTGTTTAAATGTGATTTATGTATTTTTTTAGATAATTTAGTGGTATATATTAAGTCTATATATATAATACTACGAATAGCCGGCAAGTTTTCTTCGAAAAAAATTGAAATTAATAAATATGGTAGCAACTAGCATGTTACCTTAAAAAAAAAAATAAATAAAAGCTACTAGCAAAAGGTCAGACTAGGAGCAGGAGGTAGAGTCAGCTCGGGTTGGGCAAGCTGACTAGGGTGCCCCAAGCCCTGAACCAAGTAAAGTGAGCAGGGCTAGGTCAAGCTATATGAACACATGAGTCGAGGCGGGGGCGAGTTGATTTCCGAATAGGGTTACGGATCGACTAGATCCATTTGCACCATTACCTATCTATTAGGCTCTTTGCTTCTCTTTACTTATTTAATTAGGTTGACACTAACCCATGTGCGAGGTTAGGCAGCTTTGCGATTTGAGAGTGGGATATTACTAAATGTAAAATAATTTAAAATTAAACTTAAATAACTAATAAAATTTTAAATTTTCCTTATACATCTCTCTTACGTTGGAACGTACGTTTGATTTTTTTGAATTTGATTACCAATTTGATTTTTCGCAAAGTCGAATTGAATCAAATTTAAGACTTGTTTTCAGCAAATTGAATTCATCATAATAATACATGGTGAGTTTGGAATGCAAATTTGGTCAAAATTTTTAAATTTTTTCTAACATTTGTTAAAACCTTTATAATCTTTTTAATTTTTACCAATTTTTTCCAACTTCTACCAATTTCTTTCTTTAACTTTTATAAACTGTTTTACACTTCTTATCATGCCCCTAACCTCATAGGCTATGACAGTCAGCATGGGAATGTGAAAGCAAAAATAAATAAATAAAATCCAATTCAAATTCAATTCAAATTAAGTTAAAGTCATCAATATACCCAAAATCATTGCTCATTCTCATATAAAATAATATGTAATTATGTCACCATCAATTTATCAATAACATAATCCTCTTTAATATTATTTCCAATGACCATATCTAAGGTCTGTACGGTTAGAACAAATACTATAATTATGTCCATATTTTCTTAAATTAATGACATCATAAATATAAATAGTAAACCTACACTGGTCACATAATTTATAATATTAATAATTAAATTCTCAGTTAAAAAGAATAAATACAATAAATATTATCCATAATTAAAATCGGACTTAGGCTACTCAAGCATAAGCTACCTACGTATCCCACTTCAGAAATCAGGTCACTGTAATTCCTAATTTATATATCTTATTTCACAACCAAACTCATGATCAACTAGATAGACCATACATTTTATCAATTAATGTCATAGCTACATTATATCAACATCTTAATATAAAAAAATATAAATGCAATCTCATGTAATGGAATGTGATGGAATGCAATATCAACGCATACTATAGTCTCTATCTAACCCCAACGTTATCCTAAGACCGCTGACACTTTGTAAAGCACACGGGGTTACCAACCGTATCGTTTACATTTACGACAAACGTATATCTCAATATATATATATATATATATATATATATAAGTTGAGTAGAGAACCGTGTTATACCCCCACTGGTGTAATACCTATGAAATCCGTGTTACGCCCCCAGCCCTTTTGTTAAGAAATCATGTTACACCCCTAGTCAGGCAATTATTTTCCTCAAATAAGGTACAATTACAGTGGGAAACCGTGTTACACCTTTGGCCCTTCTGCTAGGGAACCGTGTTACACTCTTAGTCAGGTATCTATTTAACTCAAGCAGGAAATCAATATTAATAGCAGTTGGAGAACTAAGTTGCACCCCTAATCAGTTAAGACTCAGGGGAATCGTGTTACACCCTTGGTCAGGCATTTGCTTAGTTCAAGTAAAAAATTAATATAATAGTATGTTAAGATTAACGTCCCAATTCCAATAATTAAACTCTAGTCATATATATTGACAAGGGATCATCCGGTATTTTCAAAATTTTATTTCATCATTTTCTCAAAATTATGGATCCCATCCATACCCGTGCCTCGTCACGTTAATAATATCAACATGACACTCTCGGCCAATCAATAATCACAGCATAAAATTGAATGATATAACCCTAGCCCATGTACATGATATGCTCAATCATATAAATAAATATCATTTTAATATAAACATGCATTCTCATTAGGTTTAATGATAATTTGGGGTTCCTTTTATCCTGAATAATCCATGAAAAATAGGTTTGAGCACAAAACATAATTTTAAAAATCAATTTATAACATTTTCATAAATCTACCAAATTGGTGCCCAAACACCCTAAACTGTGGTCCGGACACTTTCTTGATCCGAACACCCCAGATAGCCAATCTAGACACCTAAAATAGCCGGTCTGGACACTCCCAGTCCAGACACCCCAGTCAGTCAGTCGGTTCGTCTAAACATCAGAGTCCAACGCCCAGTTCCTGAGTCGCTTTTCAACAAAACCCAACTCCAATTCATTTCCCAAATCACCAATTCAAGCCCCAATCTCAACAATAACTTATGTATAAACATTTAAACACTTAAATCATATATTTCTACAACAGTCAAAGAATAACTCAAATATTTGCAAAATCTTCACATTCATGTGCATACATATACACACATTCATATATAAATATATATACATAAATCTCAGGATATTCAACCAAATCAAGCATGTGTATACAAATTCATCATAACAATGTCTAGAACACGAATATAAGTCTTGCCTACCTCGAATTCGAAGAGAAAAGAAAAAATGAGAGGATTTAGGTTTCGATTCTTAAACTTCAAATGCCTGTATCCTTCTCCTCGAGTAAAATCATGAGAAAGGATAACGATGTTCAACACATCGAATACTACCCCAGTTAGCCGACCTTCCTTACTGGAACCCATTTTCTCTCTACCCTGTATCTCGTCTCTCTCTCTCTTTCTCTCTCTCTCTCTCTTTCTTTCTCTCTCTCTCTCTCCCTCCTTCCTTGGTTAGGAATGTGCCGGAACCAAAGAAGAAGAAAGAAGAAATGAAAAATAAAATAAGGAAAGGAAAGAGAAAGAGAAAATGATGGCTGTGCTGATGGCCCAATTGTCCAACCTAATACCACTCTGAGCCAAATTTAGCTTAGGAAAAATAAAATAAACCCAACTAAACAAATTTAATCTCGGTCTAATTATTTTATTGGCTCAAAATAATATATAAATGATCAAAATAAATACCAGGTATTACAATTTTTGAGTAATACACCGAACAAATTTACCTATTTCTTATTATTTTTTGCTAAAATCTAACACTCTAAATATGGACATAAATGATTAATCCTTTGCTATGCATGAAATTTATATATGTTTAAAATATAAAAATGAATAACACATATTTAAACTGAAATAAATAAATAAATTGTCACTTTTAAAAAATTTAAGAGTAAAGTACAAAAATATTTCCTACAATTTACCTAAGTATCACTTTAGTTCCACACGTTTAATTGTAATAGTCAAATCCCTACACTTTCAGTCAAGTATCAATTCGGTCCTTCCATTAGTTTACTATTAAAAACAACCGTTGGATAGAGGATAAAATGGTAATTTTATTTATATTTTGCCCTTAGTGTCAATTTAATCCCTCACATTTTTAATTATAACAATCGAATCCCTACACTTTAGGTGTATATTTGAAATATATTTTATTAAATTATATAATATATTTTAATTCAAAATATATCTTATTAAATTATTTTTAATAAATAAAATATTTAAATTATGTTTAATATATTTTATTTTTATTGAATTAAATTATTTTTTGTAAATAATATGATTAAAATAATATTTAATTTGGTTTAATTAATATGAAATATATGTTATTAAATTTGAATAATTTTTAAAAAATAAAATTAAATATTTTATTAAAATTTAATTTATGTAAATAAAATTACATCTGTAAACGCAGTTTCAATTTTTGTTTTGGAAAAAATAATAACAAAAAATAAAACCAGAAAATAACAAGTTAAACAAAATAAAAACAATAATGCTATCAAACGGCCTTAAAATGGCTATTTTCTAAATTTTCTATCCCCGTGATTTTCTCTCTATATATAATTATATATATATATATTCAATTCGAAAATATATATTTATATATATGACTCTTTTAATTTTATTCCATTAATTATAACAACTATTAGTGAAACCAGCAAATCACCCTTTAATAAAATTTTTAATTTGATTAATTTTTAAGAAAATTAATCAAATTTAATAAAATATATTTCATATTAATTAAACTAAATTAAATATTATTTTAATTATATTAATTTAATTATATTATTTATGAAAGATAATTTAATTCAATAAAAATAGAATATATTAAATATAATTTAAATATATTATTGATTAAAAATAATTTAATAAGATATATTTCAAATTAAAATATGTTATATAATTTAATAAAATATATTTCAAATATATACCAAAATTGTAGAGATTCAATTGTTATAATTGAAAACGTGAAAGACTAAAATAACTCTAAGGGTAAATGATAAATAAAATTACCATTTTATACTTTATCTAACGGTTGTTTCTAGTGGTCAATTGACAGAAGAACCGGATTGATACTTGACGGAAAGTGTAGAAATTTGACTGCAGCAATTAAAATGTGTGGGACTAAAGTGATATCGAGAAAAAACTGTAGGGGTAATTTTTATAATTTACCAAAGATTTTAAAAAATAATATTCTAATAAATAAGATTATAGCTATCTTTTGATACACATAGAGATGTATAAAATATATAAAACTATAATTATTAAAAAATATAATCCATAATTAACAATAATTTAGAAAACATGCATGTTGATATTTAAACAAAACAAATAATATATTTTTTACTCAAAGTTAATTCTTACTATTCACCTAAAAACAAAAATAGTTACTTGCACAGAAAAAACAATAAATTGAAGAATTAAAGATGTAGGAAGTTTAGAACCCCTTAAAACACACCCAATTATGTACTATACAAAAATTTTAATTAATATATAATTTAATTTAGATGAAAAATGTAGTACTAAGTAACAAGCAGCAAACAATTATTGCAATCAATAATCAAATAGAATTATATTTTTAAAAATTTTTATCATATTTGAATTATAATTATTGCAATCAATAATTAAATAGAATTGTATTTTTAGAAATATTTATCATATTTGAATTAGGATTGTTCTTAATAGTATTTAACTTAAATAAAAAAATTAATCTATATAATATTCTAAAAATATTTTTTTAATTGTAATATTGACCAATTTAGATAATTATAATATTTATAATTCAAATATTAAGAGATAATAAAATAATATTAACCAATTTAAATAATTATAGTATTAGTTACTAAGTAGTATTTAGTAACTAGCGAATAATCCGTGCCTACAGCACTACTCGACTAAAATAAAATATGCATGTTTTTTTGCATATTCTCTCATTCTCTATCTGGCAACATAATATTGAGAAACAAAATTTTTATTTTTTCTCTATACAACTCTTTAAATATTATCATTAAATTCAACTTAATAGTTTATAAGAATGTAAAGTGACGGAAAGATAGGGCAGGAGTTTGAGGGAAAAGTTTGTAAAAGATTTTAGCCATTTGTTGAAAAATAAAATTCAATTCCAACATTTAGATTTTGGTTTGTAAAAGGGACATTTTTGAAATATGTTGTGTTTTATTATTAGCAAATCTTGTGCCTACGACACTCATTAACTAAAATATCAAATATTAATTAGCCAACCTTACCAATTTAAATTTTAAATTAGAATTTAGAAAAAAAAATCACTCCCCCAAGACTAATTTTATTCAAATATTTATGAAAAAAATAAAATGATGAATATAGAGTGCCACATAGGATTTGATAACAAAATTTTAATTAGTTTTATAAAAATAACTCAAATAAAATTATTATTATTAATCATATGTACTTTATAAAATGAAATAAATATAGTAAATGTGATTATTAAAATTTAAAATTAGAATTTAGAAAAACAATTACTTTTGACCTAATCAATAATCAATATTTTTTTGTACTTTTTAATTTTAAAAATACTCAGAGTTGTTGTCATAAGAAAAATAACCTAATTATTATTTAAGATTTTTTTATCCGAGTTTTTTTTAATTCAACTATATTTTTTATTAGCATTTTTTATCTAGTTACTAATGTAATTAAAATTTATAAATTTAGCAATCATAATAAATTTTTAAGCAAGTAGGTTCCTTTTTTTAGAATCCATGAATATGTGAATTCCTTTTTAAAACCCAAAAAAAGGGTTCTTTTTACATTTATTATTTATTAAAATCATATGTCACAATTCTAGTGCCTCTAATAGACAAAATAAAAAGTAAAGTTATTGTATTTTATCGATGTGAGATAAAGAAATAAAGATTTTTTGTGAATATAAAAGATGTCAGCTATTCGTTGAAAAATAAAACTCAATCTTAGCTGTTAGTTCTAAATTTGTGAGAAGGACATTTTCAAAAACCATTCTGTTTTATTATATAAACTAGCAAATAACCTCTGCTTATGGTACTTTTCAACTAAAATTAATATTAATTAATTAACCTTACCAATTTAAATTTTAAATTAGAATTTAGAAAAAAAAATCACTCTCTTAAGGCTAATTTTATTCAAATATTTATGAAAAAAATTGAATGATTAATATAGAGTGCCACATAGGATTTGATAATAAATTTTTAATTAATTTCATAAAAATAACTCAAATAAAAAATATTATTATTAATCATATGTGATTTATAAAATAAAATAAATATAGTAAAAGTGATTAATTTAAATTTAGAATTTAGAATTTCGAAAAACAATCTCAATCGTCGGATCTTAGTTTTTGAGATGGATATTTTAAAATACCATCGTGTTTTATTATATAGATATAGAATATAAAATATAAATATAGTAAACCTTATCAATTTAAACATAAAATTAGAATTTAGAAAAAAATCACTTCACAAACACTAATTTTATTCAAATATTTGGAAAAATAAAAAATAAAATGATGAATATAAAATTTTAATTAGTTTTAAAAAAATAAATGAAATAAAAAATATTGTTATTAATTATATGTGCTTTATAAAATAAAATAAATACAGTCACTAGAACTAATTTAAATTTAAAATTAGAATTTTTAAAAATAACTACCTTCGAGCCTAATAAATATTCGATTTTTTTTCTACTTTTAAATTTTAAAAATATTAAGAGTTGTTGTTATAAGAAAAATAACTTAATTATTATTTAAAATTTTTCATTTGTATTTCTTAATTCAATTCTATTTCTTATTTGTATTGTTACTTTAATTACTAATATAATTGAAATATATAAATTTAATAACAATATTAAATTTTTAAACAAGTGGGTATGTGTGATGGTCCAAAAAAAAAAAAAAAAAAAAGAGAGAGAATCTGATCATGGCAGCAACCCTTGGCAACAAAGACTTGTAAGTCTTCACCTTGGTGACCAAGGCTGCTATTTGGACTCATCCACGTGGAGCCAAAAAAATTTTGACAGCCACTATATCTACACATAGCACATGATGGAACTTCATTCTTAGGGGGGGCAAGTGGGCCACTTAAAATGCCCCACATGTGGGGGCTTTGTATATATATATATGAGAAGGGAGGGTGCCGTGGGACACCAAGCCGGAAAAAGGAAGAAAACCAAGAGGAAAAAGAAAGGAGGAGAAAAAGAAAAAGAGAAGGAAGAAAAGAGAGGAAAAAAAAAAGGTTAGTTTTCTAACCCAAATTAAATTCTATGCTTTTTAATTAAATTCATTCCTCACGCGCCTGCGCTATCCAATTTTGAAAAGGTGGTTTGGTGTGCACATACGACAAATCCCCACTTCTGCAACCCAAGAAACGAGGAAGGGAAATTAATGTATTATTTATACTTTTTGTGATGTTTATTTTGATAGGGAATAATTGTGAGGGTAAGTTTATATTATTATTAAATTAATATTAAGTTGATAACTGGATTTTCAGTGGCATTGAAATTGTGATTAAATTGATTAAATTTTCTATGCAATGCCGAGACATGCTATAATATGTTGGAACATGCTGAATATGTGTTTATTGTGAAACAGATGATAAAATGTAAATATAAAATTGTGGAAGTTGATACACACTCATGGATATTGTTGCTAATCTTTAACAACGTAAAAGGGAAAACCTAAGAAAATGTTGATTTTGTGAGGAAAGTGAGGGTACTATATAAAAATAGGGAGGGTCAAGAGATACCCTTGGGTTGAAAAACCCTAAACCTGCGCAGGGTCGGGTAAATCGTGCCCATGGACTAGTAATCTAAAACGACGACGAATGTAGTAAAGGCTCATCGTGGCCCTTGGACTCGGATCCTTAAACGACGACGCAGGGGTGCGTCGCGACCCGTATAATTATACGAACTGACGATGGTTTTGGACTACCACTATGATTGTGGGACAGTCTTGCAGAGTATCCTTCTCCACCTTGGGAAAATAAAATAATAAATGAAGAAATATTGACAAGGGAATTAAAAGTTACGAATGATGTGTTTTATTCTGCTACATATTGACGTATTTAATAATTTTTTACTACATTCATTATTTTACATCATTCTTAAAAGGCATTATAAAAAGTATAAATCTATACGTCGGGAGCACACGTGGCTTGGTGCTCACGTCCCTACAGATTTTATTGCAGGTGTGGATCCCGAGACCTAGAAGAACCGGCCTAGCTAATAAATCTTACAAATGTATTAAATAAAATTTCCTTTTTATGTAACGACCTCTAAAGTTTAGTGTATGTAAAAATACTGCTTTATAAATGAGTATGGGTTATGTTATCCAGTTTTAATTCTAATTGGGTATACGATTTATCATAAAAGTAATCAGTTTTATTGACCTTATAAATAGAATAAATGGGCAGGAACTCTGAAATTATAAATGGCAGGATTATAGTAAGTCAGGTGTAATAAGTTTTCATTCTAAACTCACCCTTTGGGACCTTAGGATTTCGGGGGCGTGACAGTATGCTTTTGGAACTCATGAGAAGGTGAGTCTTTTTTTTGGAACTCAAGAAGGTGCGTCATCTTTTCAAGAACCCTTGAGACTTTTTACATTTATTAAGATAATAATTTTAGTGCCTTTATAGGCAAAAGGAAAAGTGAAGTTGTAGTGTTTTGGTAACGTAGGGCAAGAAAAAGTTATGAGGAGAAGTTTTAGTTTGTAAAAGATTTCAGCCACTCATTAAAGAATAAAATTCAATCTCAGCCGTTGAATCTTAGATCGCGAAATAGACATTTTCAAAATCCGCCCTGTTTTATTATATAGATTATTAATTAATAAAACTAAATATTTTAAAATACGTGTCACAACCATACCTAATCAAATTAAATGTGCTTAATTGATATTAATAAAAGAAAGCAAATTTTTCATAAAGTAATTGGTTTTTTCTAATTTACAAATTTATTAATTTTTTCATGTTGTCTTACTATAATAATGTAAATTTGATAAATTTTTGCATATATATAAATTTATATTTAACCTATCTAATGTCGTTAATATTTCAAACAAATAAATAAAAAATAATTAATCTGAACAATCTTATAAAGTTGTTTCTATTTAAAAAGTAATAATAATATCTCTTACTTACCAATGACGGACCTAGGAATTTGAGTCCGCGTGGATCCAAATCACAAGTTAAATTTTAAATAAATACAAAAATATGATAAAATACAAAATATTATACATTAATATCAAAATTTTTTTACATAAAATGCAAGAGTAAGTTACTTTTGCTCTCTACCAAAAAAAAAAAAGAACAAAAAAACATATTTTGCTCTTCTTCATCGTTCTTATTAAATATGGAAGAAGAAAATAAAATATATATACATATATGTTCGGCAGCAAATTTATCACTGGAACTGTTGACCACACCAACAGGAAATGTGCTAGTCGACCTGCTGAACACAAAGGGAAGAAAGGTTACGGCCAGAGTAGATGTCTCTAACCGGAAAACTCTCCAATGCTTAAGTTAGCAAATGACTTTTGTAAGGCTCTTAAAAAAAAAGCAAATAGTGCAATAAGTTGGCAATAGTCAGCTTATCTGACATAAAGTCCAATGTTATATTTATATCATGGCAAAAATAGATGAAATAAATAAATAAATAAAATTGTACCTATGATACCGATGCAATCATACCCTCCCACGATTTTCTCTTTGTGTTCTTTATTAACCTTTCACTTCTCATTTAATGCTCCATAACTATTATTAAATACGTATGGTAGTTAAGTGCGACTGTATAGCCGGAATTCAGCTTTTGAACTGTCTACCTGTCATGTCAGTTATTTGAAATGAGATGAACTAATTTAGTTTCCCTCGCGGTGATAAGTATATATTCATTTATTACTATGGGGCATTTATGGTTACGTGGCCCTATTAATGCTATGGGACCCATCCCTAACATTTATTAGCCGCCAAGCTAGCGGTCGAATAAATAAACTTTTAGGTACGCTCGGCAACTGCCATGTGATAGTATATGATTCCTGCAATTATGACGTTCTGGAAGTCCATAGTTGCATCTAATGCAAACCACGTGTCGTCACATAGAACGTTTGGTTTAAGGCCACATGTCACAAACACAAATGTTCGAATGACGGTCACATGTCGACATAAAAATATTCGGCAACAAGCCACGTGTCACAACCTAAAGAATGTTCGGCAAACTCCACATGTCCCATTTCATTTCACCCAACAATTTATATATATATATATATATATATATATCTCAAAGAGGGCAAGATCTTGGAGTGGCACAACAACTATAAGACTAGCACTTTAGTCAACTGGGCCATCACCTCCACATTAACTAAAAGTACTTAAAATATTTTAATTAATCAAAATTTAACGTAGGCCTTCACCTACTCTCGACTAAAGGTGGTTCTACCTCTGACACTTACACATTACCTTATTGTTCATGTAAACATGCACGCATTGCCCATTAAATTAATATGCATGGGATCAAAATATGTGTTATAATCTAATAAGAAAAATATATAATATATATTTTTTTCTTGTGTTCAACTTAAAAATTGAGCTAAAAATAAGTAAATGAGTTTAGACAAATGAGATTAATTATAGAGATGGTGCACGTTGACTTGGTGCACTTTATAAAAATAAAAAATAAACTAAACATATAAAGAGTCTCTTTAGCGCGATGTAAAATGTTGAAAATTTTTGAAAATTTCCAAAAAACTCTAAAAGTTATTCACTTTATTTCACTACACAAATTACGAACTCACAAATTATTTCAAATTATTTAACTTTATCTCACTTTTTATCACTCAAAATACCTCCAAAATATGAGTAAGTCTTTTATTTTTCAAGTCTTCAAACTCCTTAAAAAATATGAATATTTTATATCAAAACAAGTTATCCTTAATCTTGTTTATTCGACATTTATAAGTTAACAATGAGGTAAATGTAGTAATTAATAAACTAACAAACAATTATTTTTATTCAGTTCTCATTTTATAATAAAAGCAAAACAATATAACTATCAAAAACTATATTACTATGGTTCTGTTTGGTAATATTTTTATTTTCTATTTTTCTATTTATGTTTTTTAAAATTTTACAAATTGACAATAGAAACACATTTATTAAATTTGTTTACGTTTTTCTGTTTCCAAAAAAATGAAAACTTAAATAGAAAAATGTAAACAAAAAAAATATTTTCACTTTATTTTTTTGTATTGCAAATATTTTGTCAATTCTAACACTTTATCTATTTTTGTTACATCATTTTAAAATAAAATTTTTATTCAAATATTTTATTAAACTAAAATTATTTTTAATAAATTATATAATTAAATTAATATGTAATATATATTATTAATTTATTTCTAATAAATAATTAAATTAAATTAGTTAATTTAACTAATAAGAAATATATATTATTAATTTATCTTTAATAAATAATAAAATAAAATATATTAATTTATTTTAATAAATAATTTATATAAATATATTTTATTAAATTATTTTTAATAAATATTATAATTAAGTTATTCAATTTAATTTAATAATTAATTTAAATAATATTCAATATATTTTATTAAATTATTTTTAATAAATATCATAATTAAATTAAATCAATAATTAATTTAATTTATTTATTTATTATGAATTATATTTTATTGAATTATTTTTAATAAATATCGTAATTAAATTATTTAAATTATTTGAATTATATTTTATTCAATTATTTTTAATAAAAAATATAATCAAATTATAATTAATATATGTTATATTTACTGGATTAAATGATATAATGTTTATATTTTATTCAATTGTTTTAATAAATAATATAATTAAATAAAATTAATATAAAATATATTTATTAAGTTCAATTAATTTTTAAAACACTAATAGAATTAAATGTTTTATGAAAATAAAAAATTAGTAATTAAAAATAAATTTATATTTTCGAACGTAATTTTAGTTTTTATTTAAAAAAATGATAATAGAAAATAAAAATTAAAAAATATAAACATATAAATATAAATAAAAAAACGAAAACGTTATTAGAGGGACCTATAAATCTATTATTACTATTTTTGTTTGGGAGGGATTTGGGAGGATTGGCTTGGATTTACGTATGATCGATTTTTTTTCGTGGTGGGGGTGGGGGGAATTGCTTGTTTTCCTAATTTTGCGGGAGAATATCTATGTATATGTACAAACTTTTAGGCGTTGTTGAGTTGGACTCTAAGATCTCATTTGGTAACATTTTTGTTTTCTGCTTTTTTTATTTATATTTTCAAAATTTTATAAACTAGTAATAGAAACATATTTATTAAATCTGTTTACATTTTTTATTTTCAAAAAACTGAAAACTTAAACAAAAATATGTAAAAAAAAAGGTGTTTTCACTCTATTTTTTTCTGTAACAAACATTTTGTCAATTCTAATACTTTATCCATTTTTGTTACATTATATTAAAATAAATTATTTTATTCAAATATTTTATTAAACTAAAATTATTTTTAATAAATAATATAATTAAATAAATTAGTTAATTTAATTAATAAGAAATATATATTATTAAGTTATTTTTAATAAATAATAAAATATAATATATTAATTTAATTTAATAAATAATTTAAATAATATTAAATATATTTTATTAAATTATTTTAATAAATTTCATTATTAAATTAAATTAAATTAATAATTAATTTAACCTAATTAATTTATTTAATATGAATTATATTTTTAAATTATTTTTAATAAATATAATAATTAAATTATTTAAGTTATTTTGAAATATATTTTATTCAATTATTTTTAGTAAATAGTATAATTATATTATCCTTGATATATTTTATATTTACTAGATTAAATTATATAATATTTATATTTTTTTTCAATATTTTTAATAAATAATATAATTAAATCATAGTAATATAAAATATATTTATTAAATTCAATTAATTTTTAAAAACTAATAAAAATTAATATTTTATGAAAATAAAAAAATTAGTAATTGTAAACAAAATTGTATTTCCAAACATAGTTTCAGTTTTCATTTCAAAAAACGAAAACTATAACAGAAAACAAAAAACAAAAAATATAAATGTAAACAAAAAAAGGCAGTATTGCCAAACGGCCTCTAATTATTTGTTATTTATTCTTTTCTTTTAAAAGTTGCCGTGTCAAAATTGATAAAAGGTATAAAAAAATTAATAATAATTAAAACAAATTAGTAAAAATTATAATTTTTTTATAAAATTTGGAATTCTAAATTTATATGTACATATGTATATCAATTTGAAGTTATGTAGAGGTCATTTAGTAATATTAAAATTAATTAATTTTATACAAAATTTTATCACGTATCACTTTAATTAAGTATTGAGCATTTAGTAAAAATTTGTAAAAATTGAAAAGAATGGTAAAAATTAAAAAAGTTAGTAAAACTTAAAAAAGTTAATAAAAATTAAAAAATAAAACATAATTAATAAAAATAAAATAATTAATAAAAAAATTATTTTTGAATTTGATTCAAACTCCCTAAGAACTTTCATTTTCATTAGCTTGAATCTTCTAAAGATATTTACATTTTTCTTGCACGCTCCCTTGTCCCTCTTTTTCTCTATCAAATGAGCGCGACGGTGCGAAGAAATTATGAGTGTGTTTGAAGATATAATTTTTAGTATTTTTTGATATTTTTGGTTAAAAGTTGTTACTTGTAATTTTTGGTGTGTTTGGTTAAAAGATACTCTCCTAAAATTTTCTCATATGTCATTTTATATAATTTTTAACAACTTTGTATCAAATCAAATACAAACATTTAACCATTATTTAAAAATATTTTTTACACTCCAAATTCTAAAAAAATTGACTTTTGTTAGCTTTTGATTTTTTTTTTTTTTTACTTCAAACGGCCTCTAAGTTAACTTAAAAAAAATAATTTTTTTACAATTTTTTATATTTAAAAAGTCAAATTGATCTCTATTATATAAAAATTAAAGGTATCTAGAAGGGTATGTTTGTAATTTTGTTATAATATATTTATCCATTTGGGTGAAAAAGCAAAAAATTAACTTTTTGCTTTTGTTTCCGAACAAATCCATTTTTATATTATATTTTTAACTAAATTTCTTATTTTTATCACATTTTTACAATATATCATATTTTTAACTAATGTTTTACAATATATCACATAAATAAAAAATAAAAAGTAAAAAAAAATTCCGGTTGTATATTTATAGTTGTACACACACACGATCTAACCCACAATTTCTTCGCACCGTCACTTTCGCTTGATGGAGAAAAAGAGAGAACGAGGAATGTGGAAGAAAATATAAATATCTTAATTTAAAAGATTCAAGCTAACAAGAAGGAAATTTCTTAGAGGGTTCGAACCAAATAAAAAATTAATTTTTATTAATTTATCTTTATTTTTAAATTTTTATGGTTTTATCTCTTTTTAAATTTTTACAATTTTAATTTTTCTTATAATCGAGAGTGTTTGAACTAATTGATATGCACCTCAATTAATTTTTACAATTTTTATTAAACACTCAATCCTTAAAATGACACATGTCAAAAGATAGTGTTAAAATTTTATGCAAAATTGGTTAGTTTTAATGTAAATAGCCTCTAAGTAACTTCAAATCGATATATATATACATACATATATACGTACATATAAGTTTGGAATCCCAAATTTTGTCCCAACAAAAATTTCTAACTTTTATCAATTTATTTTAATTTTTACCAATTCTATATGCTTTTAGTCCGTTTTGACACTGCAACTTTTAAAAAAAATAATAACTAAAAAAAATAGAGTCCAACGCCACCTATATACGTGTGCATATATATTTATTGTTGGGGTAAAATAAAATTGGGACATTTGATGGTGATAGTGACCACTCGCCAGACACTCTCAAAGATGGCACGTGGCTGCTTTTCTGAGTACTTTGATTGGTGACACGTGACCATTGTCGAGCGTGATAATTTTAACACATGGCCTCTACCGAGCGTGATTTAAGATTTCTGGGCGTGATTTAAGGCTCGCATGAGTGTCAGTCTGACCCTAATTAAACGAGTAAAGAAAAGTAAAGAGCCTGATAGATAGGGCAATAGTCTCTGCAATTAGGTATAGTATAGAGAGAGAATGGGAACGATAGTGAGAGGGTCAGTGGTGTCGGCGAACAAAGGCCAAAGGGGAGGGGTGGTGTATAAGGATGAGAAGCTGGTGTTTGAGACCAGCAAGGGAGTCGAGCCTATCGTGAGCTTCTTGCAATTATGTGTTATGCTTTTAATGCCCTACTTTTATATATTTTATACATCTCTTTGCATATTAAAAACTAGCAATATAATTTTATTTAACTATTTATTGGAATATTATGTCTTTTATTTTTTAAATGTGATTGTTAATTTGCATGGGGACAAGGTAAGAGCCTTGCCTGGCATTTCTGAACTAAAGAGGGCAACTGATATTACTGAGAGAACGGAGAGTCCATCATAGGACTATGATGTGAGTGGATGTCATTTGTTTTTCATTAAATGCATTTTATTGGCCTAAATTTGTGTACCGATCATGCTATGCTACCTCCAGTATAGATTTCATTTATTGATGTTAGTTTGAAATCTCAATCACTATTTTTCCTTTCTCTTTTCACTTTAAATACTTTATGATCATTGCGTGAACGTTTAATTATTTCTACATTATTAGCTAACTATCCTGTTTTTGGATATTAGGAGGAAGAAGTTTTCTGGAAGCAGAAAAAGCCACCACCCTTGGTAAAGAAGGCACAATGAAGAGTTGTCCTCAGGATGAAAAGCAAGAAAAGAAAGCTATTATAAGGAAGAAAACACAAGATACATACGTAAGGAGACTCTTGGAAGGTTTGATCACATCTCTACTTCTCGTCCTTTCTTTCTTAGATGTAGCCTTGTCGTTATAATATATGTGGCCTTTTCTTTTGACTTAAAACTTTATTTTAGTAAGCTAGCATGTTGCAAGAGACCTGTTCTTAATTACTTATGGCATCAAGTTGTTCATAACCTTTTAAAAGTAGGCATCAGGAATCTCAGCATTGTGAAAGAAAACTCAGTTTCAAATTATTATTTATTTTGACGAGGTGTTGTTTCTAGAACGATACATGGATGTTTATGGTGTTTGATTTTAGTAGATTTTTCCATCCAAGAGGATGGCAATGGTATATAATCATTTTCACGATTGTAAATGCAGATTGATCTGATATTTAATGGACTAGTATGTAAAAAGGTGATAACTCTGTCTCTCATAACACTTTGCGGTCATAACTTTTGCAAAGCTTGTCTGAAAGATGCCTTTGCTGGGTAGTATTTTGTGTGAGAGAGGAAAGGTCTGGGTAGATGTACTCTTTGCTTCCAAAAGAATGTCATGAAATGCCCTACTTGCACAACTTACTAGAATAAAGTTTTAAGTCAAAAGAAAAGATCACATATACTGTAACAACAGGACTATATCTAAGAAAGAAAGGATGAGAGGTGGGAATGGTAATCATATCTTTTAGGAGTCTCTAAGTATGTATCTTGTGCTTTCTTCCTTGATCCCATATTAGTTTATTCAACATACCCTTTTCACTATTTGATGCCATACTAGTTTAGTCAACCTACCCTTTTTACTATTAGCATAGTAGAGGTTTTCAGTAAAATTACTATGTTTATTCAAAACAATAATTTTACTACTAAAATTCTTTGTGCACACGAGAGATGTATCACTACGAGAATTGTTTAATGCCAGTAAATCAATAGAGTTAGTCATCAAAAATAAATAAATAAGTCATTAAAATATGTAGAAAGAAAAATAATTTATCATGATTCAAATATTTAATGGCAATAATATAATTGTGTTGTATAACATAAACTCATCATCGAACAGATAAGAAATAGCCACTAAAAGGACGTTAAGCGAAGTAAAGAACATGTCCGTCATGCATTTCTGTTAAATTCATATATTAATTGATATAAAAGGGCTTTAAATTTTTTTAAATTACACTGAAATTGACCTCCATCTTGAGTACAACCGACAGAAAACCCCTGGTATTATAGGAAAAAGATTAAGATAGAACATTATAATCAACACAAGCTAGTATTCGACCTTAATTGTGCCATTTCTCTAGCCATACAGTTCGAAGCAGAGCAAGTATGGTTGGGAATCAATAACCATGCAACTTAATTTTGTTCTCAATGCAAAATACAATTAAAAAGAAATGTTGGCCTACAATGCCCAAAACAACCCTGAAATAAATGGAAGCTAAAAATCAAGTCATAAATAAGCCTTTGAAACAGCATAATACAACTAACACTAGACTAAAATAAATGGTTCACAGCAATAAAAGTTAATTAGGAGAAAAGAGAAAGAACTTGCTTGAGGTCATTAGTATGCTCTAGTTTCCTGCTTCCTTCAATTGCTGAAGTTTTGTTTGGTGTTTCATAGAGAAGGCTATCATCAGCAGGGGCCTCCAAATTCCATTTACGGAATGACGCAATCAAAACTTGGCACATTCTTGTAAGGGGACTTCCCCTAGGTTTCTGAAATCTATACAGAGGAGTGCCTGAAAAGAAACTTGTAATAGCAATGCCCATAAACAATGTAGGAATGCCAAAACCTAAGTCCCACCTAGCATTGTCTTGAATCCGCACAATAAAACTACTTGATACAAGAGCACCTATGTTGATAGAAAAATAAAACCGATTGAAAAATGATCCCTTCTTTACCCTCTCTTTCGGATTAGTATCATCAAATTGATTTAACCCAGAAGATGAAACACGTGGTTTGATCCTACTGGTTCTTAGTGCAATCAAATATAGCCCGGAGAAGAAAACTGCATATTGAGCAAAAGAAGTAGAAAGGCACATGATATTAACACATTTAGCAGGTTTCAAGGCAGGAACTGTTACAGAGTGTCAAAGAAATAGATTTACTGAAGATTTGACTTACCCAAATGGGTAGCCACTGTTTTATATTTATAGTAATACAAGTTACATATACAATAAATACTATACAAGGAATCTAGACTAGGTACATACCCCCTAGAATATTAAATACACTAAGTACATGCACATATATTAAATACACTAAGTACATGCACATACATTAACAGCCATATTTTCCCACACTCCCCCTCAAGCTGGTGAATAGATATTCTCCATTCCTAGCTTGGATACAATACTTTCAAACACTGGATCACTTAACCCTTTGGTTAACACATCAGCGAGCTGATCATTTGTAGACACATAGGGTGTGCAGATCAATCCACTCTCCAATTTTTCCTTGATAAAATGTCTGTCAATTTCGATATGCTTTGTCCGATCATGTTGCACTGGATTGTGGGCTATGCTAATTGCAGACTTATTATCGCAATAAAGCCTCATCGGGCCCTCCAACTTGATCCTCATGTCTTCTAGAATGATCTTCAGCCAAAGTAACTCACATACTCCTTGAGCCATTGCTCGAAACTCAGCTTCTGCACTAGACCGTGCTACCACATTTTGCTTTTTACTTCTCCATGTCACAAGGTTCCCACCAAGAAACGTACAATATCCAGTGGTCGATCTTCTATCAATCAATGACCCAGCATAATCAGCATCTGTATAGGCTTCAAGCATTAAGCCCCCACTCCTCCTAAAGAGAATTCCTCTTCCTGGTGTACTCTTAAGATATTGCAACACTCTGTGTGCTGCTCGAAGATGAACCTCTTTTGGAGTGTGCATGAATTGACTAATCACATTCACAGCATAAGCTATATCCGGTCGTGTGTGGGACAGATAAATGAGCTTTCCCACCAAGCGTTGATACATCCCTTTGTCCACCATAGCATCTTCCTCTGCTATTCCAAGCTTTAGATTCGGATCTATTGGAGTACTCACTGGTTTGCATGCTGTTTTACCTGTCTCCTTGAGTAGATCAGTTACATACTTCTGCTGAGAGAGAAAAATACCCTTATCTGAATGTGCCACTTCAATTCCAAGAAAATACTTTAGCTTCCCAAGTGTCTTAATCTCGAATTCTTTTGCCAAGCACTCACTCAAAAAATGTCTCTCCTCATCATCACTTCCTGTAACAATTATATCATCCACATAAACTAAGAGAACTGTGACTCCCCCTGAAGACGAGTGTTTGACGAACAGTGTATGATCTCCTTGACTTTGCTTATATCCTAACATCACCATAACCTTGGCAAACCTGCCGAACCATGCTCGAGGAGATTGTTTAAGCCCATATAATGCCTTCTTTAACCTACACACTGTATGATCAGTAACTCCTTTTCCATAACCAGGTGGAATTTCCATATATATCTCTTCCTCTAGATCTCCATGCAAGAAAGCATTTTTTATATCAAACTGTTGTAAATCCCATCCAAAGTTAGCTGCCAAAGACAATAGGACTCTAACAGTATTCAGCTTTGCAACTGGGGCAAAAGTCTCTAGATAGTCCACTCCATACATCTTAGTATAACCTTTGGCTACCAACCTTGCCTTGTATCTCTCCACTGAACCATCAGCTCTATACTTCACTGTGTACACCCATTTACATCCCACTGGTTTCTTCCCTGCTGGTAACTCCACAAGCTCCCATGTTTTGTTCTTTTCCAGTGCCTCTATTTCTACATTCATAGCTTGCTTCCATTTTTCATTAGACAAAGCTTCGGATAGATTGGAAGGAATGACAAGGGTTTCTAGGTTATTGAGGAAGGCTCTGTGTGACGGGAAAAATTGCTTAAAGGACAGGAAGTGTGCAAGGGGATATAAGGGTCTTTTAGTGCACTCTCTCATACCTTTTCTCAATGCAATGGGCAAGTCTGTGTCACTACTATCCTTATGGGTCTCACTCTCTACTTCTGGTTCGGCTTCAATCTGTAATATGGGTTCAGGAATCATTACCTCATCGGACTCTTGGACTTGCGTAGAGTTGGGGGCAACCATCTTCCTCCTTGCATACATCTTGCCTTTGCCATATCTAACATCCCTGGGAATAGACTCAGTTTCGGGTTGAGTAGACACGGAAGCTGTTGTTACAGGATTAGACACAAGTTCAGAGGAAACTATGACAGACTCAGATAGTTCAGATTGAAACGGAGCATGATCACTAGTGGATGAAGAAGTAGGATGGTTTGAAACTGAAAGATCCAACATTAAGTCAAAATCCAAACCCTCGTCTTCTCTCACTAACTTCTCTCCCTGAAGATAAGGGTTTGGAAAGTAAGATTCACGTTCATTGAAGGTAACATCCATAGAAACAAAGAATTTTCGGGAAGGTGGATGATAACACTTGTAACCTTTCTGAGTTGACGAATATCCCACAAATACACACTTTATAGCTCTTGGATCCAGTTTCCCTCGGTTGTGACTGTGAACATGTACAAAGGACGTACACCCAAACACTCTAGGAACAAGATTATTTGTGGTGTGTGGGGTAGGGTAAAATGTTGACAACACGTCCATTGGACTCTTAAATCCTAGGGCTCTAGAGGGCAATCTGTTTATGAGATGTGTTGCTGTAAGAACAGCTTCCCCCCAAAAAGTTTTAGGAAAATGGTTTTCAAATAACAACGCTCGGGTTTTTTCAAGGAGATCGCCATTTTTCCTCTCTGCAACTCCATTTTGCTGCGGGGTATTCACACAAGATGACTCATGTATTATCCCTTCCTTTTGAAAAAATGGACTGAGACTTTGATTAAAATAGTCCCTTGCATTATCAGACCTAACTCTTTTGATGGTCACTCCAAACTGATTTTTAATCATGGAACAGAAATTTGGGAAAACAATACTGACATCAGATTTTTGTTTAAGAAGAAAAATCCAGCAGACTCGAGTGCAATCATCAATAAAGGAAACAAACCATCCTGCCCCAGAGATATTAGCAACAGTAGATAGACCCCAAACATCACTATGAATTAAATAAAAAGGAATGGAACTTATTTTATTGTGCCCTGGAAATGGTATACGTTTGTGTTTGGCAAGTTCACATTTTTCACAATGAAAAGACTCAACATCAAAACTTTTATTTTTTTTTTTTTTGATTTGTGCCACACATACCGGCCCCTCAACATGTATAGCGGTAAATCGCGAACTCGCGTAGCGGCGGGGAGTCGGACCCACACCCAAGAACTGGATACGGTTCGTCCAGCCAAGGAGGCCCGTCCTACCAATCTTTACTACGCTTTGCGCCCGGGAGGCTGGCCCCAAGTTTTTGCTAGAGAGGAGACTTGAACTTGAGACCTTGGGGTGGTAAGCCCCTAAGTCCCAGTCCAAGACCATCCCATCTAACCCCTTGGGGTTAACATCAAAACTTTTAAACAAAGACGGAAACAAAAGTTTAATGACTCTAAATGATGGATGTCCAAGTCGGCGATGATGGAGCCAAATTTTCTCTTTATAGGATGTCAAGGACTTGGAAACAAAAGACACTGACTGTTTATCCTTGTTGATAGTTGGTTGACTTGTTTCAAGAAAGTAGAGGCCACCCCGTTCTCTAGCATGTCCAATCGTCTTCCCCGAATCCTTTTCCTGAAATATGCAATCAGTATGATGAAAAACCACATTACATTGTAAGTCATGAGTAAGTTTTTTGGATGGATATCAGATTGGTAGATAGCTTAGGGACATGAAGGACATTCTGCAAGGTTAACAATGGGTTAATTTGGACACTTCCAATTCCTGCCACAGTGGTCAAAGAACCATCTGCAGTGGCTATTTTTCTACTGCTTGGGCACGGGGAATAGGTGGTAAAGACATTTGGTGAGTGGGTCATATGATCGGTAGCTCCTGAATCCATGATCCAAGAGGTGGAAAAGGCTGCATCCGAAACATTTAATCCAATGGAAAGCGGAAACTCACCTGAATATGCCAAAGAACAAGTAGCTGAGGGCTTATCAAGACTGTTGATGAGAGCTCTCACCCTTTCCAGTTCACCTTGGTTGAGACCAGCTGCTTCTGATTTGGGTGGCTCATCACTTTGGCCAGCTGCTACATTGGCTTGTCCACTTCTGGATTGTCCCCCTCTTTGTCCCCATTCTCGGCTTGGTGGCTTCCCATGAAGCTTCCAACAATTCTCACGAGTGTGCCGCTGTTTCTTGCAATATGTGCACCATAAATTGTCTCGGTCTTGATTCCTAGAATCTCCTGTCTTCATGTCAAGGGCTAGTTTTCTTTCATTACCAGCAGACTTCTTTGCAGTAGGTATATTCAGCTTGTTTCCATCACTTGCAACCATTGCTGAATTGATTGAAACTTGTGGCTCCAGCATCAGACTTCGCCTACTCTCCTCTCCTCGAACTATGGCTACCACTTCATTGAAGCATGGGACTTCCGATTTCCCAAGAATCTGAACACGCACCTGATCGAATTTCGGATTCAACCCAACAAGAAAGTCATAGACTCTATCCTGTTCAATAAAGTTCTTCAAAACAGCAGCATCATCGGAACACTTCGTCTTTATTATTCTGTATTGGTCTAACTCCTGCCACAAAGCACTCAATTGATTAGCGTACTCTGTGACCGTCTTATTCCCTTGCCTTGCTGCCGTTGTTTTAACCTTTACCTCATACACCTGAGCGGCATCTTTTGCCTTTGAGTACGTTTGTTGGATCGCGTCCCATATATCTTTGGCAGTGTTTAGAAACATGCACGTGTCACTGATTTCTGGGGTCATAGATCCCCATAGCCATGCCATAATCATCGAGTCTTCTTCATCCCACGCTTCAAAGTTCAGATCACTAGGCTTCGGACCCGTACCCATGAGATGGCTGATTTTCCCCTTGCCTTTCAAAATAGTCTGGACTAATTGGGACCACTTCAGATAATTCTTCCCATTTAATCTGTATGCAGCCTGGATATTTTGCAGATCTCCAATACCATGCGAGATGGTTGTCTCATCTTGTTGACTGGTGGCTGGTTTTGTGACTGGTGAAACATCCGACATCATAGGTGTCGTGAGGAAGTAAAAAATTCAGCAATGAAGGCTGAAGAAAAGTCAGCAATGAAGGCTGAAAACGGGGCGTTGAAGGTTGAAAAAAATACTCCCTTTTGATCTCAGAAAACAGAGTAAAAACAGAGCACAAAAGAAAGCCAAAGGTTCCAGAAAATAACCTGGCTCTGATACCATGTCAAAGAAATAGATTTACTGAAGATTTGACTTACCCAAATGGGTAGCCACTGTTTTATATTTATACTAATACAAGTTACATATACAATAAATACTATACAAGGAATCTAGACTAGGTACATACCCCCTAGAATATTAAATACACTAAGTACATGCACATATATTAAATACACTAAGTACATGCACATACATTAATAGCCATATTTTCCCACACAGAGAGAGTCAATGCGCACATTCCCTGTAAAAATAAAATAGTCAGGAACACATTCATTCTTGTAGAAAGGCATTTATGACATTAAAATTATATAGCATATTTTGCTAGATGAATGAGGATAATTGTGTAATTTTATTTAATAAAAATGTTAAGTGGAGTACAAATAGACCCACCTAATAAATATTTAAATAAAATAATTTATTTTAATATGATGTAATAAAAATAGACAAAGTGTTAAAATTGACAAAATATTTGTAACAGAAAAAAAGTAAAAACATTTTTTTTCTTTATGTTTTTTCTGTTTAAGTTTTTATTTTTTAAACAAAAATATAAATAAGTTTAACAAACATGTTTCTGTTACTAATTTCTAAATTTTAAAAACATAAACGGACACACCTAAAATGAAATGTATTAAACACCTAAAATAAAGAAATCCTACAATGAGACACATCTTGAACCAGATTGCTGAGCCAAAATTGATGAGGACATCAATTTTTAAGTTTATTTCTTCTTATTATTATTATTTATTATTTGGACCCATTTGTTTTGGGTTTTATTAATAATGAGTTTATATTATTAGAGGTTATTTGGACCCATTTGTTTTTGGGCTATTTTAGTGTCGGTTTATTTTATTTTAGGCCTTTTGTGTTAGGTCCATGATGTTTTCTATTTAAACCCTAATTAGGGTTAACAGAAGAGGATTGATTGATTGAATAATATTGGTGGCTGTGTTTTTCTTTCCCCTCTTTTCTTCTAATTCTTCTTCTCTTCTTCTCTACTTTCTTCTTTCTCTTGCTTTCTCTCTATTCTTTCTTTACTTTCAATTGTTGTTCCACATCAAAAATTTAGCAGGCCCTTTATGGAAGTTTTAGATTGATTATTTCCTTGTTAAAAGCCATGTATTAATTGCCACTAGCTACTTTGTTGCTGCTGGTACTATTGTGATGAGTTGCGATAAAGTATGCTTTAGTTTATTTATTTATTTGTTGCAATGCACAAAATGCAGTGTGGTGGTTGACTGGCCTGTTGAACTTAATGACTTGGTCCATTTCTGCTTTCTAGACATTAGAAAGTTCAGTTGCTTTCTATCTTGTCTTTGTTTACAGCCTTTTAATTTTCGAAAAATTGTATTTAAGTCGTACTTTATACTCTTTTAAGGCTTTTAGTGTTTTAGTCACACCAAAAAAAAAAGGTATTGCTTTTAAGTCATATTAATGTAGAAAATTTTGTGTTTAAATCACACTTTTGAGTGGGTCCCACGATTTGGTTTTAAATATAATTTCTAATATGACAAAAATGCCCTTTGTTTATATAATTAAGTTAGATGGAAGTTGCCGGAAATCGTGTTAACCGCAAATCACGTTCTTCCGTTTTTTATTTCATTTCTTATAAATCGCGTGAAGATATGGTTTACCGAGAATCACGCTTCTTTCGTTTTTTTTTCCTTCATTGTTTTCAGTTTCATTGTTTACCGTTTTAGTCATGAAGATCTGAAGAAGATAGAGCTTATTTGGTCTATCTTCTTCATGGATTGATTTTGACGATCGGTGTTTTGAGCTATCTTCAAAACAGTACCGGTACTGTTTCAAAAAATATGATGATGTTGGCTCGTATGGTTGATTTGTTATGTATCGATTGATGTTTTTTAGGCAGTATGAAAATAGTACCGGTACTGTTTTATTGGTATTGTTTTCAAAACAGCACCATGAATTATAAGCAGATAACGAGTTTTAAGGGCAATAGAAATCCATAGGTGTTTTGAGCTATCTTCAAGACAGTACCGGTACTGTTTCAAAAAATATGATGATGTTGGCTCGTATGGTTGGTTTGTTATGTATCGATTGATATTTTTTAGGTAGTATGAAAACAGTACCGATAATGTTTTATTGATACTGTTTTCAAAATAGTATCGGTACTCTTTTCAAAAAGCACCATGACTTGTAAGCAAATAACGAGTTTAAAGGGTAATAGAAATCCATGGGGTAGATCGGCTTTTTGAGTTATCTTCAAAACAGTAGCGGTACTGTTTCAAAAAATATAATGATGTTGACTTGTATGGTTGATTTGTGTTATGTATCGATTGATGTTTTTTATGGTAGTATGAAAACAGTATCGGTACAAAACAGTACCGGTACTGTTTTCAAAACAACACTATGAATTATAAGCAAATGACGAGTTTTAAGGGCAAGAGAAATTCATGGGGCCGATCGGCGTTTTGAGCTATCTTCAAAATAGAATCGGTACTGTTTCAAAAAATGTGATGATGTTGGCTTGTATGATTGGTTTGTGTTACGTATCGATTGAGGTTTTTTAGACAGTATGAAAACAGTACTGGTGCAAAACAGTACCGGTACTGTTTTCAAAACAGCACCATGAATTATAAGCAGATAACGAGTTTTAAGGGCAAGAGAAATCCATGGGGCAGATTGGCGTTTTGAGCTATCTTCAAAACAGTACCGGTACTGTTTCAAAAAATATAATGATGTTGGCTTGTATGGTTGATTTGTATTATGTATCAATTGATTTTTTTTATGGTAGTATGAAAACAGTACCGGTACTGTTTTTAAAACAGCACAATGAATTATTAGCAGATGACGAGTTTTGGGCAAGAGAAATCCATAGAGTCGATCAGTATTTTGAGCTATCTTCAAAACAGTACCGGTACTGTTTGAAAATCAGAAAAAATAAAGATACTTAGGAATGATAATCAATTTAAGTTTTTTCCAAACAGTTTTGATTTTGTTCCAAAAATCGGTTTTGCTTGCTTTGTAAAGAAGATGGAAAGTCGCGGAAGTTATGAGTGAAGTGTGCACTATTTTTCGGATAAAACTGGCAGTTTTAAAATGTAGTGAAAAACGCGTGATGTCATTTTTATTCTTTTTGTTGCAAGTGTGACTTATTCACAAACAAGTTTTTTAGGTATGACTAAAATCCTTACAAGTCCATAAATAGTGACCGGCCTCCAAAAACTCCTTTAATTTTCATGTAAATCATTCTCTTTTCAGGGTCCAAGCAGTGATATTGTCGCCTACAAGGGAACTGGCAGCACAGACTCAGAAAGTAATATTGGCTCTTGGTAATTTCATCAATATTCGGGCCCATGCATGCATTGGAGGCAAAAGTGTGGGTGAGGATATCAGAAAATTGGAGTATGGGGTTCGTGTGGTATCTGGAACTCCAGGAAGGGTGTGTGACGTGATCAAGCAGAGAACATTGCGGACTAGAGCTATCAAGTTATTGATTCTTGTGAGTGCAAGATGTCTGCCAATCCTCCCTTTTTCCCCCACCTTTTTGTTGTTCTCTGCAATTTGTTTTCTATGGCAGTGCAGGGAATACGGCTTCACTTTATTTTTTGGGGGTATATTATCGTTTGCATATTGAGTCATTTGGTGAGGAACTATGTCTAATATTGTTGATATTCCACCAGGACGAGTCTGATGAGATGTTGAGCAGAGGTTTCAAGGATCAAATTTATGACGTTTAGAGATATCTTCCACCAGAGCTTCAGGTTTTGCACAATTGATCTTCCTCTACTTATTTTTTTGCACACTTGATCTCGTATTCATTGCAAATATTATCTGGCTAAGATTTTCTCCCGTCATGGTTCACTTAATATAAGCTGCTTGATAAACCCATGTACTGCAGATAATATCTACGGTATTCTCTGCATTTATGGCCTGTACTTTGATATGCATAAATGTTGTTTTTTTGTTATGTTTCTTTAACTTAATTGAAATTAAATTTCACAATGCTTCCAAATTTTCCTAATGATGCAACACTTCTGATGGCATGGCTTCTGGACTACATTGTTCCAGGTAATGGTTCCTTGATTTGTATCTCATATTTTGCTACATACATATTATATTTTCCATGCATATTGTATGTTCATAAATGTTGTTTTTTTGTTATGTTTCTTTAACTACATTGAAAATTAATTTCACAATGCATCAAAATTTACCTAAAGATGCAACACTTCTTATGGCATGGCTTCTCTGAGTTCATTGTTCCAGATGATGGTTCCTTGATTTGTATCTCATATTTTGCTACATGCATATTATATTTTCCATTCAAGGGCTTGTAACTAACCTATTCACTGGTAGATTAACAATTTATAGGAATGAGAAAAAGAACTATAATGCCCAAATATTTTCTTTATATATCATAAGATTTAGGGTGTAGTTTTAATTTTGTATTTATTTTCACTACCTATGAATGGCTTGTATAGTTGTATCAATCACACTGTTGCGATTTATGGCACTTCTAAATGTAGAAATAATTTTATTTTAACAAGTGGGCATTGGTTAAAATATAGTTGTATTTAATTCTTCAATTGATTACTTAGTTAATGATTCTGCAAATATTATCCCCTTTCTTTATGAAAGAAAAAATTGCTTTACTAAATATCACTCTTTTGATTTGAGATCTTTAGATTTGAATTTTTTCCTCTTTTTAAGTATGCAGATAGCAAAAAGAATTTTATTACTGATTCATCAAGTTGAAATTGTGATCTTTAGATTTGAATTTTTTCCTTTTCAGGAGAATTTTTAAGTATGTAGATAGCAAAAAGAATTATATTACTGATTCATCAAGTTGAAATGAAAATTGACCACGTTATGGAGCATGTGTTCCAAAACGCATCCAAAGCGCATATTTTTAGGGTACTATTGTTTTCTAGTAACGCTAGACCAAACTGTTGGAATCACTACCACGAGGGACATCCATTGCAACCACCATTTGGATATTTCTCTTTCTATATTCCATCAACGGTGATAGCATGAAGCATGCACACTTAATCACCCCATTCTAATTTTTACCCACCAATCACCGACTTAAACTTCATCTCAGCAGAAGTTGAAAATTTGGCATGAAATTTCTGCTGCTTGTATTTTCTTGAATCCCACCAACTTCTCCTATTAATTTTCTCTCTCATTCCCACTCCCCCCCCTCATTTTTATTCCTTCAAAACTCAAGAATCCAGATCATGTTTTCCAAGGTTAGAGATTTGGTAACCTGTGTTACTTTTGCTGTACGATATGGAAAATCACAGATAATGGATGGCACTGTTCTGCAAAGGTTGACTTTTTTTTGGGGGGGTCTTTCTTTTTGTTTTTTGAAGAAAATATAGATATAAATCATGTCTTTAGGCCTAATGTTGGATTTACATGAATAAAAGCACAGAGACAACACACCATGGATATGGATATGTTGACATGCCATTTTCAAAAAAATTAGAACACGACATGGTAGGGGCGGGGGGACGGGGGCGAGCCTAAGGTTTGTAATTAGTGTGGGCAAAACTATGTTTTTAAGGTGAGTAGTGTTATAAGCAGAAAAACAGTTGGGATAACAGCTTAATAACATTAGGGTAAAACTAAAATTTCTAGGTAAATAAGAGCAAAGTCAATTAGATCTTGGTTTAATTTTCCAAATCAGTGGGGCAATTGCAATAGGCCCTTGGTGCATCTGCCTCTGGTGGGGGAGCATATTCATGACTAGATATATATACGCATATTCATGATTAGATATATATACATGAGAAACAACTATTTATTAATTGTTTATAAGTTCTATAAAAAAATTCCTACTCAAATTGGAAGGATTAGATTTTAAAGTTCTAAAATTGAAAAAAGTTAAAGGAGCTAAGGTTAATAATACAAGTATACCTCTAGTATCCACAAAAAAAAAAAAAAAAAAAAAAAAAAAAAAGAAGGAAGGAGGAATGATGTAGGAAGATAGAGAATAAAGTCAAAAAGGAGAAATAGAGAGAGAGAGAGAGAGAAGAAGTTTAGGATAGAGGGAAGAAAGAAGAGGAGAGGGAAAGCAAGTCACGAGATTTCAACAATTCAAATTTTCATATTCATTAATGTATTAAATTCTAATCATCATAAGCCTTTAAATAGACTAATATATTCTCAAGATTACTAAAAATAAAACAAAATCAAATATTCTAATAAATCTTTCTTAAAATAAATCTAAATAAGATTTTATCTAAAATAAAATAAATTTTTAATAGAATAAGGTAAAATTCTTATATAAAATGTAATCTTAATAAAATAAAATTCTAATAATAATTATGTCATATTTTTTTTGGCTTCCGCATCAAACCTCTAGATTATTCTTTTATCTTTCCTTTTTGGAATGGTTTAGCCTAAAAAGATATGAATACAGAATTATGAAATTTTGTGAGTCATAAGTAATTAGAGCAGTCCAATTTTAACATTAGTTATTACCTTTTACAAAATCAATTCTGCAAAACAGCTTAAACTATTAGGAATTGAGCGCAACCTCTCTCATGTAGACATCCATTCACATGGGGAGGGAGAGATGGGGGAGAGGGGGGGGAGGGAGAGAGAACTAAACTGTGGTGCAAAATAACAAAATAGAGTGAACCCCAGCAGAATGGCAGAAGGAGCATATACAAATATACTCAAAACCAAACCTCTTAAAACCAAAAGTCTGATGCAAACAATTGTCCCAAAGGCTTCAGCCATACCGATATGGGTCAAGCACTGAATATTAGCTTTTTCAATCATAATAGCTCTCATTATACATAATTCGAGTCATTAATATCTCCAAACTGCAAAAGAACTTCAAAGAAATATCTAATTGCCTCGTTATTAATGCGTTGACAGGTGTCACACCCCATTTAGGGATGTAATCGGTCGAGTACCTTAAGCCTTGGCTTAAGGGACTTAGCCAAACTTTATTCAACCAAAATCAACATAAGAAACTTCAATAATAAAGTATTCTCTTTAAAAATCAAAGTAACTACAGGAATGTTCTACTAACATCACAAACTCAAAACAATTAGATGTCAAGAATCAAAATATTCTAATTCATTAAAAACCTAATCCAACTACTAAAATAAAATCCATAAAATAATCATAAAACTTCTTTCTAAGAGGCCACAACTCTAAGTCCCAACTGCCAAAGTCTATGTCTAATTTCTTTCGTCCTCACCTGAAAAATGTTAAAAGGAGGGGTGAGCTAAAAGCTCAGTGAATGGATTGCTAAACAAAAAATAATAATATCTATTTGAAAATAATAAATTTTCAAAGAAACAATTTATTCAAGAAAAATTCTCAAGTAACCATGTCCATGCATAATTAATAACAATATCAAAACTTGCACGTCAAAGTGTAATAACATTCACAATTCACCCCGTCAATCACAACAGTGATGACAAACATTAATTCGTGGATATATGGAAATTAAATATAAAATGTGCTAATATATTTTCTCATTGGCAGTGCCCGTTGGATCAAATATCGTACTTAGAGTCACTCAGTTTGGCTCCTGGGTTCTTCTCTAAGCCGATCCGATTAAGGTCGTCACGGTTTTCACGGGTCTATTCCTACAATCGTTGAGAATTACGGTCACCATGGTTTTCACGGGTCTGTTCCTTAGTTACCAGAGTCATACCAATTAAGGAGCCTGTCCCCTAAACTTTTATTCCAATTCCAATAACCACAATATAATCTTTTCATCACAATCCCATAAAACCAAACTAGAAAAAGTGTTCAAATAAAATTTTCTTATGCTTAATAGCATAAAATATAAAATTTCTTATCTAACATAAATATATTTTCACAAATAATATTTTACAAAAATTCAACCTTGGAAACATATATGCATGGATCAATTTATAATTTTAATAGTAGCAAGGCAACCACTCACCTGAAGTTTAACGGTGTAAGTGTAAAAATAAACCAGGATAAGTCGTCACAATCTTATAACTCTCTGACGCAGAACAAGCGAACAAGCGACGAATGGGTTGTGATATCATTCCCTCAGGCGAAAGAATGTTTGATTCAACATGAAAAAATTCAGAATACGAAATCTAAAAGAATAAACTCTCCACAGAGAAATTCTGATTTATTGAGTAATAAAAATTAAAGAAAACTGCTCCCCTACTTTTCTTATATGAGCTAACAAAATAGTCCTAATTTAAATAGGAAATTAATGAGCTAATCCTAAATTGAGTAGGAAACAAATAAGAGAGTCCTAAACCAAATCTGAAAAGAAATTTAAAATGAATAAGAATCCTAACAAAATATGAAAAGTAATCTAAATTGAATAGAAATACTAAATTAAGTCAACTAATTCTAATAAAACTGTAACACATAAAAAAAATAAATAACACAAATAATATATATATATATATATATATATATGGGTTATAAAAATAGAAGTACACTAATGTCAATAGAATTCCTACAAATATATATATGCATAGTAAAATTAGAGAAAAAAAAACAAGATTATGAAATTAAAAGCACTAAAAATCCATTTTCATGGTAAGTTTAAAAAAGTAGTAGCAATAAGTTAGAGTGCCATAAATATTATTTGAATAGAGTAGTTTGGTAATGTTCAAGATAACATAAGAGCATACTTCGTTGACTTATAACAATGTTAAGTTGTGAAATTTTTTTCAAAACTATTAGCATATTCAACATATATCTGAAACTTGATAGCAGAAACGTTTTATATACAACCACAGGTTTATAGATAAAAAATTGCTCACCGGCTCCATGTACTTCCACATGACATTCAAAGTAAGGAGATTTCTTCCCATGAATTCCCATATTAAGGCATGTAAATAGAGCATGAAGGACTTCAATAATAAACAAAAGAGCACAAAAAGCAATTGATTAATATTTAAAATTCTCTAAACAACATCCGAGAACCCCCAAACAACATAATTTTACAAGAACATTCTACCAAAAAAAAAAAAAGAGAGAGAGAGAGAGAGAGAGAGAGAGTGGTTCACAGTAGTGAGCGTCTAGAGAAGAAGTAAACTGTTCATTTGAGAAAACAATTTCCATTTCCAACATTCTCTTCATTTCAACAACTATATACCCCATACTGTGCAAGCAACAAAATAATTTAACTACAGTAGGATGACACTTTCTTTATAAACCAATTCTGTCAATCTAAAACAACGCAAACATAATTGTTCATGCAAGAATTACATAGGAAAACCAAACAAGTCATTTTTGACAAGTAAAATGAGATAGTTTTAATAGGCAACACATGCATAAGAATAAGACAATTTCTCAACATTATAACTCTCTGTTCTATTCTTTTGGTCTTGCTTTAATATTAACTTATATTCAAAATAACAAGAACAAGAAGCGCTAGTGCTGAGAAAATTTTAGCATAACAAAAGAGATATTGGTCTTATAGCAGTAAGCCCTTGTTGCTTAAAAGAGGAAAACATATATCATAGCTGCATTGAGTCATCATGACTCCAGCATTATAATGAACCACATGCAAAGGGATACCTTCTTTATTAGTTGAACATCTTAGGATCTCCCATACTTGTTTCTAATAAGAGTTGCCAAGTCTATTCTAGTAAAGATAGAGTCATCCCTAACAACAATTCTTTTAAGATTTTCTTTTAGCATTTCGCTGTTTACCTGAAAATGGAAAATCAAGATGCTTATTAAAGAAAAAAGCAGCATGCTGTCTACAAGTGTCTATGAGTATGGACGCAAATAGGAGCACATGAACACAATATAAGCACTCCAGTTATCATTATGCAAAAAAATGCTTACAAGTTGTTGAAGATCCGTGGGCCTAACTCAACCTGGAGATCAGCTTGCAATGTGAGGGTTGCCTAAGGCCTTATATGGAGACTACAACTTTTATATCAAAGCAATGTGGGACTTCACACATAATTCTCTCACCCTAGAACTTTCGTATCAAGGCAATGTAGGACTTCACTCACAATCCTCCTCACACGAAGCATGGAGTGAATTCCCTTATGCTATAGCTTTCGTATCAAGGCAATGTGGGATTTCATTCACAATCCCCCTCACGTGAAGCGTGGAGTGAAGTGAGGCAGGACTGTGTGAGAGAGAAGTGAATGACTTCGCTCACAACCCCTCTCATGTGAAGCGTAGAGTGATGTGAGGCTAGGTTATGCGAGATAAGCAAGGCCTAACAACCAATCAGAACCTAGCTCTAATACAATGTTGATGAACCCATGGGCCTAACTCAACCCTAAAAAATGGCTTGCAGTTTAGGGTAACCCAAGGCCTTATATGGAGGGTATAACTTTTGCATCAAGGTGATGTGGGACTTCGCTCACAGTCCCGCTCACATGAAGGGTGGAGTGATACAAAGTAAGATTGTGCGAGAGAGATAAACAAATATCTTCACTTACACAAGTAAAAACATTTAAATATATAAGCCTATATCCTTTACAATGTGCATAGAAGCACAAAAGGTAAGAACACTCAAATACAACCTATTGAATAATGCATCTATAAGGGCCACTTACAATATTTTAGTGATATCAAAAGCATAAAACATAAAGAAAGACAAGGAAAATTATAGATGGTTGGGTGGATTGGAGATTGCAACTAATTAGAAATAATGCTGATCGTCATTAATAGCAAAAGTCCCTAGAGGTGAGGGGATTGAGAGTTATGGCAATTTAGAGAAAAAGAAAGAGTACAAGATCAGAGGGTTTGACTATGGTGAAACCCTAATGATGTTGGTCACTAGAAAAAACGAAGGAGGGTATAAATAGGAGAGGAAGGTCTAGCTTATTAAGGTCAATAAGGTGATGACTAAGCTAATTAATTGGTGTCATCTGTTGCGCAACCAAGTGCTTCAAAATTGTAGCTATTAAGGAGGTGAGGACACAAGACCCTCAATGGTGCTTACAGGCTGCAGGTGTCATCAGTAGAGGAGGTCCTTAGGCCTTGTTTCGAGTCTAAAGTGGATCTTTTAGAGGTTGAATAGAGATTTGAAATTTATTTGATTAGAAGGAGATTCCATATGCAGAGCATGCGGCAAGACTAGGCATCCTCAACTAAGTACTAAATATGGCAAGAAGAGGTACCTCTATGTCGATGAATTGACTAACCACAAATAATATCCCCGCATGCCATTCATTGAAGCCAATTATAAAATTAACATTACAATTGAAATGCTACCTGAAATTTTGAACTAACTATTAATGAAAATCTGCATAGGAATGTGGGCCACAAGAAAACAACAAATTCCAAAATCAAAACGAAAAAACAAGGCATATTTCATCTATTGGAGCACTCACATTTTTGCATTGCCTCTTGGATGAAACATAGCAAATTACTTTGCATTGATCCGGCCATTTCTTGGGGTTTTATATATATGCAATCAATAGTTGAATAATGGCAACTTGGAAAGTAGTTGAGAGATATCCCAAATGATATGATTATGAAATCAAAATACTTGAGAAAACAATTTCGTTCTTTTATTCATTTTTTGGTTGGGGGGGTTGGGAGTAGGGGATTCAACTTACATATGCATTTTTACCTTCACAGGATCTGTCCCTGTCAATTCCATCAGAAGAGTTAGTCGGGTTTGTCCCATCATCCATTGTACTTGAGAATATAGGCCGATATATTTTAGGATTACGTCAATCAGTTACAAGGTATTGATCTTGAAGAAAAACCAATTCCTTGAAATAAAAATCTGGACTGTAATGTCCGAAACGAAGAACCTAGGTAAATTTTCTCTTGAAAGGGCACTTCTGAACTTTTATTGACCAGATACAAGGGTGCTTCCAAGAATACACATTATATCCTGCATGGTACCATATGAGTGCACCAGAATAGTGACAACTTTATTGAATTGGTAAAGTCTTAAAAGATTAATATAATAATTGGCAAACTTCGCTAGCAGAGAACAAGAAGATGCACCATTAGAAACTTCAAAATAATTCACCCATGCCAACAAAAGCACCTAGCGTATGTACTTACTTTTTTCTTTACCAATATTTTTTAATCACTTAGGATCCTGCAGTTATACAAAGTGTTCATATTTGAAAATATATATGTGTATGTATATATATACAAAGATAAGCTTACAAGTTTGGGCACGTCCCAAAATGTCGATGAATGTTTGTTTCTGATGGTATTTTCTTAGAAGTTCTATACTTGGCAAAACATTTAGCTGTGAGTTCAGTTAGCAAAATTGATGGAGAGCACTGGTAGAAGACTTTGGGTCTGATTACTATTTAGCTTTACCAACTTTTGTACAGCACAAATTGAAAATATATATATATATTTTCTAGGAAAATTTTAATTTACACTGACACAAAAAAGACAAACTCATAAATTTTTCGTAAAGAGAAATAAATATATTAACAAACTGGTTAAAGACGGTGTAATTTTAGGTTAAAAAAAAATTAGCTTTACACTGTGTAATTTACATTCATGCATTTGTACCCCCATGATAAAAAAGAAAATCATTGCATAATTATATGATCTAACTAAAATCAATATATCATTTGTGCTTCGATAAACAAAATTAAACAAAAAACAAGAAGAAGAAATTCTATGCCTAGGCAGTATTACTTTGATTAGTCTCAGATGACAAGTCTTGATCTTCTTTAAAAAGAAGACCATATTTTTTTTTTTTTTTGTATTTATTCACTAAATAAGACATTTGTATATATTTTCCAATCGGAGTCATAAAATGCTTCTTCATCTTCACTCCCAGATGAAGAATCTCGTAGTGAAGACAAAGAAGCATCAAATTTAGTGGAGAAGAAACTAGATGAAACCCTCAACATTATCACCCATTTCTTTGGTCTGTCTTTGGAGTCTTTCTATTACGCCCATTAACTCCCAGTTCACTTGTTCAGAGGGGGATATTCCAAAAATAAACTACCCAAAAACTCCAGAAAAGAACTACACATAATAAATGGATATACTATTCCAAACCTGAAGATTCGCTAGGAAATTAGATATGTCAGTATTGCAAGTGGGGCACTTCATGACATTCTTTAGAGAGCGAAGGGTGCTTCCAGCCAAACATTTCCTCTTTCTCGCAAAACGTTGCCTAGTAAAGGCACCCTCAAGACAGCCTTTTGCAAAAATTGTGGCCGCAAGGTGTTTTCAAAGGCAAAGTCATTACTTATTTACAAATCAAGCAAGTGAATCCTGCATATAGGTGCTTAAAATATCAGATCACTCTGCATTTATAATTGTGAAAATGAATATGTATCATTTCCATTCTCCTGTAACAACAGGATTATATTTAAGAAAAAAATATGAGAAGTGTGGATGTGATCATACTTTCCAAGAGTTTCTTTGAGGATGTATTGTGTTCTTTCTTCCGTTTTAGCTCTTCGTCCTGAGGAAAACTGCCTATTGCACCATCAATTTTACTAGCAGGTGGTTGCTTTTTCCACTTCCAAACACGATCTTCCTCCTGATATTCAAAAATAGGACAGTTAGTTAATAATATAGAAATAAAATGTATTTAATTAATTCAAAAGATATCTGCTCACATCGAAATCTCACGAAGGACTTTCCGTCCTCTCTGTAATTTCAGTTGCAATTTTTAAGTCGGGAATGATCAGTAGGACTGTTACCATGTAGATCACAGAAATTATAATTAGTAGCATTTGTTATCGAAATAATTATATTACGAAAGTAAGAACACAGTTATTATTATGCCCAAACTTTGTCCATGGTGGAGGGGAGTTGTTGCACCTCACGAACAAGAATCTACAGACTTTGAACCCCTTTTAAAAGTAAAGCCGTATCAATAAATTTTCCAAGGAAACAAACAATCCATTAACAAGACGGTGTTTTTATTGAAAAAGATTACCTGCTTTCCTACTTTCAGCCAGTAATTTTCAATCCGATATATTCTATTGTATCTCAACCCCTTTTTTGGGGTATAAGAAAAATGTTTCAGCTTATGAGATCTGTAGACAAGTACAAATCATTTTTAGAAATAGTCCATCTAAAAATGAGTACAAATCATTTTTAGAAATAGTCCATCTAAAAATGAGTACAAACTGAGCTTTGATGCCATTTTTACTTTTGTTTTAATGTTCCAATTGGATCTAATTTTGTCATTGACTTTGATCAGGTACGGGCAAAGAAGGCTGCCAGTGGGACAATGTTTGTAAGCGTCCCCGTGGACCACTTTGGGCAGATCCTTGCTGAGCATGATCTAGTAAGGACCGAGTAGTGTTGGTTGGCGATTGTTGGGAGGATAGGGAAGAATGCCGACGATGGGGTGCTCACCGTCAAAATGTATGGAAGATTTCCGGACAATCAAAATACGGTGCGAATCTGTGGAAATCCCCGATACATTTTGACGGTGAGCACCCCATCGCCGGCGTTCTTCCCTATCCTCCCAACGATCGCCAACCAACACTCCTCGGTTTCTTACTAGATCATGCTCAGCAAGGATCGGCCCAAAGTGGTCCACGGGGACGCTTAAAAACATTGTCCCACTGGCAGCCTTCTTTGCCCGTACCTGATCAAAGTCAATGACAAAATGAGATCCGATTGGAACATTAAAACAAAAGTAAAATGACATCAAAGCTCAGTTTGTACTAATTTTTAGAAATAGTCCATCTAAAAATGAGTACAAATCATTTTTAGAAATAGTCCATCTAAAAATGAGTACAAACTGAGCTTTGATGTCATTTTTACTTTTGTTTTAATGTTCCAATCGGATCTCATTTTGTCATTGACTTTGTTCCGGTATTGGCAAAAAAGGTTGCCAGTGGAACAATGTTTGTAAGCGTTCCCGTGGACCACTTTGGGCCGATCCTTGCTGAGCATGATCTAGTAAGGACCGAGGAGTGTTGGTTGGCGATTGTTGGGAGGATAGGGAAGAATGCCGGCGATGGGGTGCTCACCGTCAAAACGTATGGGAGATTTCCGGACAATCAAAATACGGTGCGAATCTGTGGAAATCTCCGATGCATTTTGACGGTGAGCACCCCATCGCCGGCATTCTTCCCTATCTTCCCAACAATCGCCAACCAACACTCCTCTATTTCTTACTAGATCATGCTCAGCAAGGATCGGCCCAAAGTGGTCCACGGGGACGCTTAAAAACATTGTCCCAGTGGCAGCCTTTTTTGCGCGTACCTGATCAAAGTCAATGACAAAATGAGATCCGATTGGAACATTAAAACAAAAGTAAAATGATATCAAAGCTCAGTTTGTGCTAATTGTTAGAGATAGTCTATCTAAAAATGATGTGGCGGGATACGTTAGAGACAAAAGGTTTAGGCTAAGCCGATGCAAGACGGAATATATGGAATGTAAATTTAGTCAAAGTAGGATAACGAGTAGTATAGAAATAAGTTTAGGCACACAAAAGATTGTAGAGAAAGATAAATTTAGGTAACTTGGATCTATGGTGCAACGAGACGGAGGGATTGATACTGATGTAAGTCACAGGATTCAAGCTGGATGGACCAAATGGAGGAGTGCGTCGGGGGTTTTGTGTGACTGAAAAATTCCCCTCAAGGTGAAAGGAAAGTATTATAAGGTAGCGGTTAGACCAGCGCTGCTATATGGATCAGAGTGTTGGGCAATAAAGCATAATCATGGTCAGAAGATGGCAGTTGCGGATATGAGGATGCTAAGGTGGATGTGCGGGATTACAAGGAAAGATAGGATTAGGAACGAGGAGGTTAGGGGCAAAGTAGGAATAGCACCGATTGAAGATAAAATGAGAGAAAATCGATTAAGATGGTTTGGCCATGTTAGAAGGCGTCCAGCAGAGGCACCTGTTAGAAGGTGTGAAAGTATGGAGATTGTCAGGAGTAGGAGAGGTAGAGGAAGACCCAAGAAAAGCTGGAAAGAAACCATTAAACATGACCTAACTTACTTAGATTTATCGGAGGACATGCCCCTAAACAGATCTAATTGGCGTCGACAAATCCATATAGCCTACCCCACCTAGTGGGAAAAAGCTTGGCTTGGTTTGGTTTGGTTTAGTCCATCTAAAAATGAGTACAAATCATTTTTAGAAATTGTCCATCTAAAAATGAGTACAAACTGAGCTTTGATGTCATTTTTACTTTTGTTTTAATGTTCCAATCGGATCTCATTTTGTCATTGACTTTGATCAGGTACGGGCAAAGAAGGCTGCCAGTGGGACAATGTTTGTAAGCGTCCTCGTGGACCACTTTGGGCCGATCCTTGCTGAGCATGATCTAGTAAGGACCGAGGAGTGTTGGTTGGCGATTGTTGGGAGGATAGGGAAGAATGCCGACGATGGGGTGCTCACCGTCAAAATGTATGGGGGATTTCCAGAGAATCAAAATACGGTGCGAATCTGTGGAAATTCCCGATACATTTTGACGGTGAGCACCCCATCGCCGGCATTCTTCCCTATCCTCCCAACAATCGCCAACCAACACTCCTCGGTTCCTTACTAGATCATGCTCAGCAAGGATCGGCCCAAAGTGGTCCACGGGGACGCTTTCAAACATTATCCCAGTGGCAGCCTTTTTTGCGCGTACCTGATCAAAGTCAATGACAAAATGAGATCCGATTGGAACATTAAAACAAAAGTAAAATGACATCAAAACTCAGTTTGTACTAATTTTTAGAAATAGTCCATCTAAAAATGAGTACAAATCACTTTTAGAAATAGTCCATCTAAAAATGAGTACAAACTGAGCTTTGATGTCATTTTTACTTTTGTTTTAATGTTCAATCGGATCTCATTTTGTCATTGACTTTGATCGGGTACGGGCAAAGAAGGCTGCCAGTGAGACAATGTTTGTAAGCGTCCCCGTGGACCACTTTGGGCCGATCCTTGCTGAGCATGATCGGGTAAGGACCGAGTAGTGTTGGTTGGCGATCGTTGGAAGGATAGGGAAGAATGCCGACGATGGGGTGCTCACCGTCAAAATGTATGGGGGATTTCCAGACAATCAAAATACGGTGCGAATCTGTGGAAATCCCCGATACATTTTGACGGTGAGCACCCCATCGCCGGCGTTCTTCCCTATCCTCCCAACGATCGCCAACCAACACTCCTCGGTTCCTTACCAGATCATGCTCAGCAAGGATCGGCCCAAAGTGGTCCACGGGGACGCTTAAAAATATTGTCCCACTGGCAGCCTTCTTTGCCCGTACCTGATCAAAGTCAATGACAAAATGAGATCCGATTGGAACATTAAAACAAAAGTAAAATGACATCAAAGCTCAGTTTGTACTAATTTTTAGAAATAGTCCATCTAAAAATGAGTACAAATCATTTTTAGAAATAGTCCATCTAAAAATGAGTACAAACTGAGCTTTGATGTCATTTTTACTTTTGTTTTAATGTTCCAATCGGATCTCATTTTGTCATTGACTTTGTTCCGGTATTGGCAAAGAAGGTTGCCAGTGGAACAATGTTTGTAAGCGTTCCCGTGGACCACTTTGGGCCGATCCTTGCTGAGCATGATCTAGTAAGGACCGAGGAGTGTTGGTTGGCGATTGTTGGGAGGATAGGGAAGAATGCCGACGATGGGGTGCTCACCGTCAAAATGTATGGGAGATTTCTAGACAATCAAAATACGGTGCGAATCTGTAGAAATCTCCGATGCATTTTGACGGTGAGCACCCCATCGCTGGCATTCTTCCCTATCCTCCCAACAATCGCCAACCAACACTCCTCGGTTCCTTACTAGATCATGCTCAGCAAGGATCGGCCCAAAGTGGTCCACGGGGACGCTTAAAAACATTGTCCCAGTGGCAGCCTTTTTTGCGCGTACCTGATCAAAGTCAATGACAAAATGAGATCCGATTGGAACATTAAAACAAAAGTAAAATGACATCAAAACTCAGTTTGTACTAATTTTTAGAAATAGTCCATCTAAAAATGAGTACAAATCACTTTTAGAAATAGTCCATCTAAAAATGAGTACAAACTGAGCTTTGATGTCATTTTTACTTTTGTTTTAATGTTCCAATCGGATCTCATTTTGTCATTGACTTTGATCGGGTACGAGCAAAGAAGGCTGCCAGTGAGACAATGTTTGTAAGCGTCCCCGTGGACCAATTTGGGCCGATCCTTGCTGAGCATGATCTGGTAAGGACCGAGTAGTGTTGGTTGGCGATCGTTGGAAGGATAGGGAAGAATGCCGACGATGGGGTGCTCACCGTCAAAATGTATGGGGGATTTCCAGACAATCAAAATACGGTGCGAATCTGTGGAAATCCCCGATACATTTTGACGGTGAGCACCCCATCGCCGGCGTTCTTCCCTATCCTCCCAACGATCGCCAACCAACACTCCTCGGTTTCTTACCAGATCATGCTCAGCAAGGATCGGCCCAAAGTGGTCCACGGGGACGCTTAAAAACATTGTCCCACTGGCAGCCTTCTTTGCCCGTACCTGATCAAAGTCAATGACAAAATGAGATCCGATTGGAACATTAAAACAAAAGTAAAATGACATCAAAGCTCAATTTGTACTAATTTTTAGAAATAGTCCATCTAAAAATGAGTACAAATCATTTTTAGAAATAGTCCATCTAAAAATGAGTACAAACTGAGCTTTGATGTCATTTTTACTTTTGTTTTAATGTTCCAATCGGATCTCATTTTGTCATTGACTTTGTTCCGGTATTGGCAAAGAAGGTTGCCAGTGGAACAATGTTTGTAAGCGTTCCCGTGGACCACTTTGGGCCGATCCTTGCTGAGCATGATCTAGTAAGGACCGAGGAGTGTTGGTTGGCGATTGTTGGGAGGATAGGGAAGAATGCCGGCGATGGGGTGTTCGCCGTCAAAACGTATGGGAGATTTCCGGACAATCAAAATACGGTGCGAATCTGTGGAAATCTCCGATGCATTTTGACGGTGAGCACCCCATCGCCGGCATTCTTCCCTATCCTCCCAACAATCGCCAACCAACACTCCTCGATTTCTTACTAGATCATGCTCAGCAAGGATCGGCCCAAAGTGGTCCACGGGGACGCTTAAAAACATTGTCCCAGTGGCAGCCTTTTTTGCGCGTACCTGATCAAAGTCAATGACAAAATGAGATCCGATTGGAACATTAAAACAAAAGTAAAATGATATCAAAGCTCAGTTTGTGCTAATTTTTAGAGATAGTCTATCTAAAAATGAGTACAAATCATTTTTAGAAACAGTGCCTCATAGGGATAAAGCTTTATACTTGAGTGATACCTGGAGTTATAGCAGCACTAAGCCTAAGTGTCTCTGCTGCAAAACAGCCTAGGTAAGTCTACTGATTTGTCACGTCCGTTTGATCATCTGTCTGCGGATGATAACTCGAGCTGAATTTGAGCTGAGTCCCCATGAGATTAAACAACTCATTCCAAAATTTACTAGTGAATAAAGAATCCTGGTCAGATACAATTGTTAGAGGTAGCCTGTGAATTTAAAAATTTTTTTCCATAAAAACTTGAGCTAGACTGGTTGTAGTATAGGGGTGAGCTAAGGGTATGAAGTGTGCAAACTTTGAGAGTCGGTCAATTATTACCTAAAATTGGTAAATCCTTTAGATTTGGGTAAACCATTAATGAAATCCATTGCTATATCAGCCTAATTACGGGTTGGTATTGGCAAGGGCTGTAGTAACCCGGGAGAAACCACAGTCTCATACTTACAGCGTTGACAAACTTCACACTCTTTAACCCACACCTTCTGATATTTACTTTCATTTGAGGCCAACAAAACTCCTTCAGGCCCTTCTATAATGTCTTTTGAAAGCCCCCATGGCCGGAGAGTAGGTCTTTATGTAAATATTGTAATACCTACCTTTTAATTCTATCTGCATTTGGAATGTAAATTCGATCTTTATAAAACAATCTCATGTTTAAATGAAAATTTCTGCATACCAATTACTTCTTGCTACATTTTCTGCATGATCATTTGTACTTGAGCATCAGTTGCATAAGCTTCCTTAATATCTTCATAGATTGTTGGATATGGCCTACTAATTGTAACTGCCATGAATGCTGTTTGCCCTTCTCCACTTTCTGCTATATCATGTATTTTAGATAATGCATCTGTAACTTTATTCTCAACACCATGTTTGTACTCGATTTTAAAATTGTACCCAAGCAACTTAGTAACTCATTTTTGCTGTGGTAGGGTTGCAATCTTCTGCTCTAGCAAAAATTTCAGACTGTGATGATCGGTTTTTACTATGAACGCCTGACCCAGTAAATAAAGCCGCCATTTCCTTACTACTTGAACCAAAGCTAACAGCTCTTTCTCATAAGTAGATAGGATTAAAGCTCTCCCTTTTAGTGCTTGGTTGTAAAAAGCAAGAGGCCTCTTGTCCTGCATTAGTACTGCCCCGATTCCCATTCCCAAAGCATCACCTGTATCTTCTTTGGATCAGCCTTTACCCCTTCCTTGGAGATCAAGTGCCCTAGATAATCCACTTCCTTATAAGCGAATCGACATTTAGACGCCTTGACGTATAAGCTCATCCAACAGTTCATCCACGATAGGAATTGGATACTTGTCTTTGATTGTGGCTTTGTTGAGGGCTTTATAGTCAACGCACATCCTCCACGTGCCATCCGCTTTCCTTATCAGTATAACTGGAGAGGAAAATGGGGATTGACTAGGCTGGATGTGTCCAGACTGCAAGAGATCCTTTACAATTTTCTCAATTTCTTCTTTCTGATAGTGGGGATTGCGATACGGCTTTACTGAGATTGGATTAGTTCCTTGCTGATCTTGTGCTCATGCTCCCTTGTCGGCGGTAGCCCCTTAGGCTCGGTAAAAACTTCGTCATACTTCTTTAATACCTTGGATATAGCCTCTGGCTTGTTCTTAACCTCTACCTCTTGCAAATTAAGTTCTACCACATGTAAAATAAACCCC
Organism: Vitellaria paradoxa; assembly: GCA_019916065.1. NCBI lineage: Eukaryota > Viridiplantae > Streptophyta > Magnoliopsida > Ericales > Sapotaceae > Vitellaria > Vitellaria paradoxa. The sequence continues at coordinate 1,548,741 of CM034237.1, forward strand.
TTTATAGAGTTAGAGCCCAATTGATGTAATTCCACCTCTTCAATTAAAGAGTTCCTACCCTTTAGCCCCTTCAAACAAATAGCTTTTCCTCCCAACTTAAAGTTCATAACCAGTTGGTCAAAATCAAAACTCACAGTTCCTAGGGTTCTCAACCATTGCACACCCAAAACTATATCACAACCCACAAGAGGTAGCAACACAAATTCAACCTTCATCTTATACCCTTGCACTGTTAGTGGGACTCCTTCACAAAATCCCTCACTATGAATCATTTCACCATTTGCTACCTTGACAGCCATTGCAGGTCCCCCTTTACATTTTAAATGACAACACCTAGCCACCTTAGGATCAAGAAAATTGCTGGTACTTCTCGAGTCCACCAAAATGGTGCAAATCCTTCCATTAATAGTTCCCTTCAACCTAAGAGTTTGTGGCTGTGGTGCATCTGTAAGAGCATGCAATGAAATCTCCATTTCTGAGTTTTCCTCAACCTCCATTACTGACTTATGTTGAACACCATCCATTAGCCCTTCATCTTCCTCAAATGTAGTGTCAATTTCCAAATTACAAAGAGTGTCCAAGACATACAGTTTAGGTTTCTTACAAATATGATTTTTGTTCCATTTTTCATCACAATGAAAGCATAAACCCTTAGCTTTTCTAGCATCCATTTCAGCTGCACTCAATTTCTTAACCGGCAGTTTATTCACAATTGAGGCCACTACATTAGGAGAATTTTCAACTTTGAGGGATGAATTGGGAACTTCCTTCCAATTAATTCCTCTGGCCTGTCCCATAGGAGCAATATGTTTACTAGAAGGAATATTAGCGTTAATTGAGGATCCCTTCGACTAGTTCTTCCTATGCACAACCAGATTTTCCTTTTGAAGTCTGGCTAACCCAAAGGCAGTAAGTAAATCTGGACGTTCGAACATTTTAATAGAATATCGAAGCTCCTCCTTAAGTCCAGTGATAAAAAAACTGAGCTTGTGTTCCTTAGACAGCCTAGTCACTCTATTAGTAAGGGTTTCAAATTGTGTTTTGAAGTCCTCAACCGTACCAGTTTGTTTCAAGCTAATTAACTTGTCGATTGGATCTTCATAAGGTGTGTCTCCAAACCTTACCATTAAGGCTTTAGAGAATTCTTGCCAATTCATAGGCTGACCAGAATTGTTCAAGTCTTGGAACCACACCAAGGCCTTCCCATCCATGTGCATGGATGAAATCATCAATTTCTGATTTTCAGGGACCTCATAATGTCTAAAAAACTGATTAGCCTTATAGACCCATTTAGCTGGATTTTCACCAGAAAATCTTGGAAATTCCAACTTAATGGTTCTAGTAAGTATCCCTTGAAATCTATTACTATTACCACTGGGATCTACAGATTCCGTAGGAGTTTGAGAATTACCTTCTTCCACTTCGGATCGCCTAGCTCCATTGTTTCAGCTCATCTGGTGTGTAAGTTCTACAATTTTACGATCTTGTTCCTCAAACCTTGCTTTGAATAGCTTTTGCATTTTTATCAACTGATTCATCATTTCTTCCATTTGTTTTGCAGATCTTGTAGCATCAACCATTGGAGGCTCTAATACCAGTTGATGTAAACCTCTGTAATTTTGCTTGGATTTGCCAGCGATGGAGGGAAGAATCAAGAAACAAGAGAAATGTGATTATCTATTGGACCCTTTCGAGGGGGCAACCTCCACAAGCGCAGCTTGTTTCAACAGAATTTTTGTTTTCACCCCTTTCCTCACATTCCTCTTAGCTTCTGTGTATCTTCTTCTAGATTATTACATTTAACAACCCAACAGTAGGCTGGACTTCTACTATTATTGGGCCTATGTTATTAAGTAGAATACTAAGGCGGTAAGCCAAATGATGAAGCCAGGATTTAATAATGTGACGGCCTGGTTAAGTATAAAACGGTCCAAGCAACCCAAGATGGAACCCGGCCCAAACCCACTAACCTCCACGATCCAACTTCTTATTCATCTCTTCTAGATTCTTCTTATATACCTATGTATGCAATTGTCAGACTTGTTTCTGTGCTTCTCCTCACTGTTAAATGTCACATCCCACCTGCACAATCCTTGGCCACTGGATTTGTCTGTGATGGATGACTTGGATCATTCCACCTCTGCTGCAATCTGGATCGTCCATGCACTGCTCCTCCATAGCTATTTGATGGTTAGGACTCATGAGGGATCCTTCTCTCTTCTCTACACTAACAACAGCTCCCCGAGCTCAATTATGTTTGCGTTGTTTCAAATTCACAGAATTGGTTTACAAAGAAAGTGTCATCCTACTGTAGTTAAATTTTTTTGCTGCTTGCATAGTATGGGGTATATAGTTGTCGAAATGAAGAGAATGTTGGAAATGGAAATTGTTTTCTCAAATGAATGGTTTACTTCTTCTCTAGACGCTCACTGCTGTGAACCATCCTCTCTCTTTTTTTTTGGTAGAATTTTCTTGTAAAATTATGTTGTTTGGGGGTTCTCGGATGTTGTTTAGAGAATTTTAAATATTAATCAATTGCTTTTTGTGCTCTTTTATTTATTACTGAAGTCCTTCATGCTTTATTTACATGCCTTAATATGGGAATTCATGGGAAGAAATCTCCTTTGCTTTGAATGTCATGTGGAAGTACATGGAGCCGGTGAGCAATTTTTTATCTATAAACCTATGGTTCTATATAAAATGTTTCTGTTAACAAGTTTCAGATATATGTTGAATATGCTATTAGTTTTGAAAAAAATTTCACAACTTAACATTGTTATGAGTCAATGAAGTATGCTCTTATGTTATCTTAAACATTACCAAACTACTTTATTCAGATAATTTTTATCACACTCTAACTTATGGCTTATACTTTTTAAGGACCCTTGCCGCTACTTTTTTAAACTTACCATGAAAATTGATTTTTAGTGCTTTCAATTTCATAATCTTGTTTTTTCCCTCTAATTTTATTGTGCATATATATATTTGTAAGAATTATATTGATATTAGTGTACTTGTGTCACCGCATTAATGAGGCAATTAGATATTTCTCTGAAGTTCTTTTACAGTTTGGAAATAATAATGACTTGAATTATGTATAATGAGAGTTATTATGACTAAAAAAGCTAATATTAAGTGCTTGAACCACATCGGTATGGCTTAAGCCTTTGGGACAATTGTTTGCATCAGACCTTTGGTTTTAAGAGGTTTGGTTTTGAGTCTATTTGCATATGCTTCTTCTGCCATTCTATTGGGGTTCACTTTATTTTATTATTTTACACCACAGTTTAGTTCTCTCTCTCTCCCCCATGTGAGTGGATGTCTACACGAGAGAGGCTGTGCTCAATTCCTAATAGTTTAAGTTTTTTGGCAGAATTAACTTGATAAAGGATAATAGCTTATGTTAAAATTGGGCTGCTCTAATTACTTTTGACTCACAAAATTTCATGCTTCTATATTTATATCTTTTAAGGCTTAACCGTTCCAAAAAAGAAAGATAAAAGAATAATCTAGAGGATTATGCACAATACAATCACAATTTTTTTTATTATTTTCACATGCAAGTATAAATAAATGATACGAGTTCAAGCTCAAAAAGAGTCTCTTCTGCTATAGAGAATAAGATTGTTACGCCACATAAGCGGAAGTTTTGTGCACTAGACTGCTTCTTTTTATTATAAATAAATTTCCGTAACACTAAATTTGGCATTAAAGATGACTCTACATAAGTGAGAGTTCCATGTACTAGACTGCCCCTTTTTTATTATAAATTTCCCTGACACTAAATTAGGCATTAAAGATGCATACTCTTTACAAAAGCCACTGAAACAGACCTCAAACTCCATTACTCAATGTCTGAACTTCAATTGCGTCGCCTCATTTAAAGCATATTTTTAATTGCCTTTTTCTTAGAGATCCTTTCCATTAACCGAGGGAGAGTATTTATTGAGGCTTGATGATGTGGCTAACACTTTGAAATGTTGGGGAGTTGTCTCACATATTCGGAGTAGCCTAGCAAAGCTGAAAGATTGGCCTCGGATAGGGAAGGTGATTTAATTAATATAGATATTGCAACTTCATATGTGTCAAATTTCTTGTGGTAGAAAATAATGAAAAATATAAAGGGAAGAGAAAAGAGGCTGAAATTTTAGGGAAAACCATATTTATTGTTTGGTATAGATGAAATTATAAATCGCATTGTGAAACATTTAACAGGAAGTCATGTTGAGCGCAAAGACACAAGTAGCTTTAAACGAATATTCGAATAAACCATCTTCAAATCCTTCTGCTTGACCACGATAGCTGTTGCAGCACTGAATAGCTTGACCATACATCTGTAATGATTTTTTTAACAGTTTGTAAAACTAATAGGGAATAAGGATTGATGGGAAATGATTGACCAGAAGTGCTACGATGCATAAGTTGTGTTAATAGAATTCAAATTATTATTAATATTGCATGTCGATTTTAGCAAGTTTATATTTATATTGTGTGTGGACGATGTCCTTCTTAGTCACTTTTATGGGTGAGTCATTTAAGAGTCGTATCGTATCATGAAAATGTGACCAAAATATTTGAGCTTTAACTTGAATCCAAATAATGAAGAACCCAATTCATTAGAGAAGTATTTCTGATATTTATTTTTGTTGGGCAACGAAGTGTCCTGACTTCCAATGCAATAACTGAGGGTAATTACACTTTTTTGGGGTTTGGTAAAAAAATATCTAAACTCTCTCTAGTTTTAAAGTTGAACACATAGCCTCTTGTGATTTGGATTAAAATAAAAATTTGCAGATCTAGCGTTTGACAAAAAGAATTCTACATATGACTGGCTGAGATACTGCAAAACCATGCTTCTGATTCCCTCCCCGAGTGCCCGCTAGAACAAACCATGGAATGAGTATAAATATGCAAAATCGTCCGAATTTGTGATTTCAATAGAATATCTGTGATGGCTAATGATTTAACAGAAGATAGAACTGACTGACAATAAAGTAGACTAGCATACCTGTTATAAGGGCCTGGAGAATCATTATTTTTATACAATGCAAAAAATATTTATTTTTTCTTTATATTTGGTTAGGTAGTCAACATTTTCATAGACATGGACGAGTCTGGAGACTATGCAGATGAATGGATCTACAAAAGATTGCTTGAACGATCCGTGAAAAGGAAAATTTAATCTTCCAATTTGTAGCATGGGAGGAACCATTTCACAGAGAAGACTTCTTTCTTGCGTTCATGGTTTTAGGGTCTATGGATTCTATTTTGATACACCCTACAAAATCATTAAAAGTTAAGTCTTTTGGTGATGTATTGATATTTGATGGTGGCGAATGTCAAGACATCGAAGCAGTGCTGGCTTGTCTGCCCTTAGGTTTCTTTGTTGCTCTTAATCCAGTTGTCGCAGGCGTACTTGTACGTACAAAATTATTGTAATTTTTTTTTTTACAGCTTCTAATTCTCTTTTTTGCAATCTAATTTGTGACACTCTTCTTTGCCTTTGTAACATTTCTCTCTCTCTCTCTCTCTATATATATATATATGGTGGCTTTTTCCCACATGAATTTACTTTGTTACGAAGCCTATGATATAATTTAATAATTTCATTTGGTAGTATGTGTGCAGAAAGTTGAACTAGTATCTTCACAGTCAGGATAGGCAATGTTTGTTTGCTGAAGACTGGAGTAACAGGTGGGATAAGGTGATATGCCCATGGGCTCCACTTATTTTGTGTTTGGTGTGTCATTTTTTTAAATGGCGGATATTAAATTCAGCTAGATGAGTAATTCGCAAAAAAAAAAAAAAAAAAAAACAGATGGACAATCTCAAAAAAGTATGGTGTATGTAGTGAGTAGATGAGGGATTGAAGTCATTCATGTGATTGTTGATGAATTTCTGACTTCTGTATACGATCCTTTCATTGTCTTATTTTTCTCTCACAGCATCATAGAGTATGTTCGGTTGAATAATAGAATTTTATATCACACTATCATAAGAATAAATAAGAGCATGATATATATATATATATATATATATCATAGAATTAAATTATTGTGTAATATATTTATTTAAGGTAGGATAAAGAATGTGATTTAATTAAAGAAAAAAAGATTGATTTTTAATAATAACACTTTATCTCACCGGAGCTATTACATCCTTTCTTGAAACATTTTCAATTTTTTTTTTGGCTTTTTCTTAAAAGTTGGTAACAATGCTAAAATTGCACGCTTAAGACATTTTCACAAAAAAATTGCTTATATATTCGTTCCCTCATCATATTTTTCCAGTTAAATAATAGGCATCGAGATGCAAATTAATTTTGTCAAACCACTCAAGCTGGGTTTATTTATTAAATAAATCCTTATTATTTTTTTCCGGTCCTTGAGCTTTATTTTAAACCGGACAGTTGATGAATCACCCTTTATCGGTATCTTTTGTATTATTTAAAAAAAAAATCTCGCCATAAAAAAAATAACTTTTAACTTGTTGTAATATGTCTAGCACATTTAGAGTGTGGTCTATAACTCAGTGGTTGAGAGTCTCTCCTGCCTGCTCATGACTCAAGTTTGAGTCTTTCCCCTCCCCCATAAAGAAAAAAAAAGAAAAAAATTTACCTTTCAAAAAAAAATGTCTAGCACATTTATATATTTCAAACGTAATTATAATATTTAATTACTAACTTGTATACATAGGGTATACAATTTAAAACTATTTTAGTGAAACACAGTTAAAATTACAATTACTAAACATAAAATTATTCAGCTAAAAACTAATAAATTAATACAATTTCTAAAATAAAAACACACTATATTATCATATAAATATAAAATATTTAATAAGTAACTTTTAGATGTAATATTATTTAATATTATATATATGGGTGCGTTTGGAGTCAAAAAAAAAATCAATGGATGGGATTAATGTGATGTAAAAATGATAGGTGGCAAAATATGATTGGAAGAATTTGAAAACTTTTGAAATTTTTTAATTTTTTTTTTAGCTCCAAACGAGCCCTATATATATATACACATATATCAAACTAGCCCGAGTACGATAAGCACGCTTACTGTACTATAAGCAGCACAATTGCAGAGAATATAAAATATTATCAACCTACAGTATGGGGCCACAATTTTAGCCATGGTTCACAACTTTAAACTTTAAGGATCGTTTGATAATACTTTCATTTTTTTTTATGTTTATGTATTTTTATTTTTTATTTTCTGTTATCATTTTTTTTCTTGAAATAAAAATTAAAACTGCATTTGAAAATATAATTTTATTTACTAGTATTAATTTTTTATTTTCATAAAATATTTAAGTTTATTAGTTTTTTAAAAATTAATTGAATTTAATAAATAAATTATATATTAATTTAATTTAATTATATTATTTATTAAAAACAATTGAATAAAACGTAAATATTATATTATTTAATCTAGTAAATATAAAATATATTATTTATTAAAAATAGTTGAATACAATATATTTCATAATAATTTAAATAATTTAATTATGATATTTATTAGAAATTATTTAATAAAATATAATTCATATTAAATAAATTAAATTAATTTAATTACGATATTTATTAAAAATAATTTAATAAAATATATTTAATACTATTTAAATTATTTATTAAAAATAATTTAATAATATATATTTCTTATTAATTAAATTAACTAATTTAATTATTTATTAGAAATAAATTAATAATAGATATTACATATTAATTTGATTATATTATTTATTAAAATAATTTTAGTTTAATAAAATATTTGAATAAAATAATTTATTTTAATATGATGTAACAAAAATGGATAAAGTATTAGAATTGACAAAATATTTGTAACAAAAAAAAACACAGAGTGAAAATACATTTTCTCTGTTTACGTTTTTTTGTTTAAGTTTTTAGTTTTTTGGAAAAAAAAAAAACGTAAACAGATTTAACAAATATGTTTCTGTTGCCAGTTTACAAAATTTTGAAAACATAAACAGAAAAATAGAAAACGAAAACGTTACCAAATGAGACCTAAGATTCTGAATTTTAATTAATTATAATTTTTCTGTCATTGATTATTTTATCCTTTTACCCCTGGACCACAGTTCATTAACCCATTTACTGGAGTAAAATGATTATCGCACAAACATTACAATTAATTAAAAATTTAGATCTTTAAGGTGGCATTTGGTTTATTTTTTTTGTTTTCTATTTTCTGTTTTCGTTTTATGTGTTAAAAACTCAAAACGAGGAAACAAAAAATAATATGTTTTCCTTGTTTTGAGATTTTCTTTATTTTTTGTTAAAAACTCTCAAAATAACTTTTTATCATTTTTTATTTTATGTGTAAACTCAGTTTCAATTTTCGAAAACAAATTTTGAAAATAAAAGTAACCAAATGAATTTTGAGCTGTTTTCCTTATTTTCAAATGTACAAAATGAAAAATGACCTCAAAACAGAAAATAAAAAATAACAACAGAAAATAGAAAAGAGAAAAATAAACCAAATAACCCCTAATTGTTTAAAGAAAAATACTTGTACTCTAAAATGAGATTTTGGATAAGATTAGAAGGAATAAAGTAAAATTTGCCTAATTTTCTTAAAAACTTCTTTTTATTTGATTAAATAAAAAGTAAGTAATATTTTTTAAAAATTTTTTTATTAAAGACCCAAAAATAACTTTTACCCAATAAATTAAAAATAAAGACAAATCCGTGAATCATTCATTTAAAAAAAAAAAACACTTTAGCAAGTAAGGGCGTAAGATTTGTTGTTGAGTTTTTGACTCATTAGACATATGCCTAACAATTTATTCAGACATAAAAATCATATAAACTTATTTTCTAAAACATGATAAAAACCATACTTTTAAAAAATACCTTTTATTAAATGAAAAGGCATATTATGAAAAAATGCCTTCTTTCAAAAAAAAATTTTTTTTTTAAGAATTTAATCTCAAATTCAAATAAACTATGAAGACATGTAATTACCATTCTAAGACTATATTTTTGATATCTTGGAACTCCTCCCATAATTCTCAACTCTGTGAATCAACAATACCAATACAATCATTTCATGGCAATGATCAAAACATTCATATCCACTCCATTTTTTTTCATCCTCTCTCCTCTGTCTTTTCTCTCTCAACTCGCCATCGCTAGCAAAGGGAAGACATAAAGATAAAGAAAAAAGAAAGAATTAAAAAATGAAGAAAATAATAAAGAAAAATGGTTAGGCTCATAGGCCCACAACATTGCCTTGCTTTCAACTTGGTGTAGGAAAAATAAAGTGGGGCCACAACCCAAGACCAAATCTCAAGGTTCAAAATCATAATTGATCAAAAAAAATATTGATAATTAACCAAAATAAAATGTTATATATTACAAGCTCAATCCCATGGTCCCCACTTTTGTTAGACAAAAGTTGTTGCGGAAACTTTTCTAGCATGACATCTTGAAACTCTTTCAAGATCATCTTTATAAATTTAGGTATTAATCCTATCTCTACAAATTTTTCAACCTTTAGAGATACCCCCAAATTGATTCAAGATTTTTCACTCCTACTTTACTTACATGACTAAAAGAAATTTGTACAGATTATTTGTAGACATAGTGGGAATGAGACAAAGCATTTTTTCAAACAAACACATTGTATCATTGTACAACATTACAATAGTCATGGTGTCCAACAATAATTTCAACCGATAGATAACTTGGAAGTCATCAATAAGCATCATTGTGAAGTTGGTCTGCCTCTTCGATTAGCACAATTTAATTAAAATAGATTTCAGGGTACAAAAAATTGGCTAACTCTTTAAATTCATTGTCTTGTTCAAATAAGGTCCCCTTTCAATAGATGAACGTAATTGCTATACCTCCATACTTATAATAAAACTATGAGTTACTCTGTTTTCGTTATTATATGAATAGACTTGTTATCATTTTTTAGATTCAGCAAAGGTGTTAAATTAAAAATATAATTCAAATTATGAATAATTATTGGAGGACTCTGAAATTTGAATGCTTGGGATAAACTTTATAAATTATGTTTTTAATATTTATTTATTTTATAGTTTAGCCACGAGACAAACCAAGAACTTGAGAGATGGTTAACTACCATTAGTGATTCGAATTGCATAAAAATAATTTTTAATTTATATACAATAGTCATATTTTTTTTTTATATTTGTATTAAAATTAATGGAAAATATTTAGTTTAAAATTCATGCTTATGCAAACAGAGCACTATCTCTTGAGACAATTAAATCATCTATAAGTTTTAACCTAAGAAATTTTAATTTTTTTTTTCCAAAGTGGGAAAAGGAAAAAATAAATAAATAAATAACCGAGCTATCGGCTAGGCCTTTGTATATTTATTTATGAGGTGTCCGCACACTGTTTTTGAATCAAATAAATCCGAACCAGAAAAAATGTTATTATACATAAAAATAAAAATAAAAGATAATATATATAATAATGACAAATTAAAACGAAGAAGGCGATGAGGCTGAAACACGCAGTGAGTTAGTTTAGTTGATAATCCAATCAATTATCGACTAGAAAAGTTGTTTGATTGGGAATACAAAATTCAAAAGTTACCTCCGCGGCGATTCTTTTTCTTCTTCCTTCTCTCAGGTCCCTCTTTCACACTCTTTCTCCCTTTAATGTCTCATTGAAATTAGAGCTTGGTTTTAGGTTTTCAATAAAAATATATATATATCAACGTTCGTTTGTTTACAGCTTCCTAGAGAATTTCAGCTTTTAGGGTTATACAAATGACAAGGAAGCCATATTCGTTTATATATAACACACATATATGTATGTTTAGCGTACTAAAATGTGTTTATGGGTGTTGGAGCATCTTTCTCTAATACGTGGACGAGAATTGAAAGTTTGGGAATAGCTTGTATTTTTCAGATAAAGCAACGAATGTTTTTATATAGTAATATGTTAGCCAACTGAAATTTTCATAAGCTAATGTTCCTAGATAAAAGAACAAAAACAATAAATTTAAAAACTCTTAATTATGTTTTATTTTGTTCACTTTTTTATGGCTATTTTTTATTTTTATTTTTAAAATACACAGATGTTCGTTGTGCAGCCTGCATTCTAAAAAATTTCATGAAGTACGTCATACATACATACATACATATATATATATATATATATTTTGAGAAACTAAAACCAAGATATTGGCATCAAATTGTTTTATTCAAGAATGTTAAATTGTTGGTCACTGTTTCACTCAAAAGGCTGAGCTATTAGAGTGGGGTAACTTCTTTGACAAAGCCAAACATGTCGCCTTTTGTTGGTGGGGAGATTGATGTTAAGAATTTTGTATGCTGTAACACCATCTTAAGTCCTAAGCTACTAGAAAATTGTCCTAACAATGAATACTTAAGGTAATATGTTAGTCACCATAAGCTTGCAGGGAGAGGGCAACTTTAATAATTATATTTTTATGTTATACTCTTAGCAATAGCTATCATGATTCATGATACGTGGCAATATAAATGTTGAACGTAAGAAATAACACTAGTCATTGTCATAACTGTGGTGTGGCAACCACCCACCCATATATTTTCACCAACCTTTTAGCCACAAAAGCTAATTAGCGATCAAACCCAAAGTCCTTCCACTAGTGCTCCCTATCGATTTTGCTACCTGAACTTGAAGCTGCATGTTTTGCCTCAGTATAGAACTTCTAAGAGGATACCATCGGACACTAACATTCATCGACACTCTGGGACATGCCCAAACTGGTAAGCTTAATCTTTAATATATATATATATATATATATATACATTTTTAAATATGAACACTTTGTACACTTACAAGATCCTACAATGATTGAAAAATATTGGTTAAAAAAAAATTAAATATGCTAGGTGTATTTGTTGGCATTGGTGGATTATTTTGAAGTTTTTGATGGTGCATCTTCTTGTTCTCTGCTAGTGAAATTTGTCAATTATTATATTAATCTTTTAGGACTTTACCAGCTTAATAAAGTTGTCACTATTCTGGTGCAATGATACGATACCATGCAGGATATAATGAGTATCTGTGGAACTCACCCTTGTACCTAGTCACTAGGAGTCTGGGAGTGCCCTTTCAAGGGAAGATTTACTAAGGTTCCTTGTTTCGGACATTACAATCTAGATTTTTATTTCAAGGAATCGATTTTTCTTCAAGGTCAATACCTTGCAACTGGTTAGCGTAGACCTAGAATAAATCTGCTTATATTTTCAAGTACAACGGATGATGGGACAGACCCAACTAACTCTATTGATGGAATTGACAAGGACGAATCCCCTGAAGGTGAAACTGAAGATGTAAGTTGAGTCCCCCCCTCCAAAAAGAAAAAGAAAAAAATGTTTTCTCAAGTATATTGATTCATAATGATATCATTTGGGATATCTCTTAACTGTTTTCCAAGTTGCCATTATCCAGTTGTTGATTGCATATCTATAAAACTCTCGGTAATGTGGGTGCTCTAATGGATGAAATATGCCTAGTTTGTTTTGATTTTGAAATTTGTTGTTTTCTTGTGGTCCCATTCCTATGCAAATTTTCATTGATAGCTAGTTCAAAATTTCAGGTACTTTTTCAACTGTAATGTTTATTTTATAAGTGGCCTTAATGAATGGCGTGCGGGGATTTTATTTGTAGGTAGTCAATTCACCAACATAGAGATACCTCCTCTTGCCATATTTAGTACTCAATTAAGGACGTCTAGTCTGGCCGTATGCTCTACTTATAAGGAATCTCCCTCTGGTTATATAAATTCCAAATCTCCATTTTACCTCTAAAAGATCCATCTTAAGACTCGAAGCAAGGCCTAAGGACCTCCTTTTGCCCTCCACTTATGAGCACCGTTGAGGGTCTTATGTCCTAACATCGGCGCAGGATCACTGGGAAGCAGTAGATTGATGGCTAGAGTTAAAGAATCCTTCAATCTAGAGAGAGACGTCACCAAACAAACCTCATAATATCCTCACCTCCTTAATAGCTATAATTTTATAACACTTGGTTGCGCAGCAGACGATGCCATTCAATTAGCCTAATTGTCACCTTATTGGCCTTAATAAGCTAAACCTTCCTCTCCTATTTATACACTCCTTTGTTTTTTCTGCAAAACAACATCATTAGACTTTCACCATAGTCAAACCCTTTGATCTTTTGCGCTCTCTCTCTAGATTGCCTAATTCTAACTCCCCTTGCCTCTGGAAACTTCTACCATTAATGACACTCAACATTATTTCTAGATGGTTGGAATCTCCAATCTACCCCAACCATCTATAATTTCCCTTCTCTTTTCTTCATGTTCTATGCTTGTGACATCACTAAAGTATCGTAAGTGGCCTTTATAGATGCATTATTCAATAGGTTGTGTTTGAGTGTTCTTACTTTTCGTAGTTCTATGCACATTGTAAAGGATATAAGCTTACATATCTAAATGCTTTTTACTCTTTACTTGTGTAAACGAAGTCATTTGTTTATCTCTCTCGTACAGTCTTATCTCATATCACGCCACCCTTCATGTGAGGGGGATTGTGAGCGAAATCCCATATTGCCTTGATACAAAAGTTGTACTCTTCATATAAGGCCTTGGGTTAAGCAAGCCATTTTGTAGGGTTGAGTTAGGCCCATGGGTTCTTCAACATGGTATTAGAGCTAGGTTCTAATTGGTTGCTGGGCCTCGCTTATCTCGCATAGCCTAGCCTCACATCGCTCTATGTTTCATGAGAGGGGTTGTGAGTGAACTCATTCACTTCTCTCTCTTGCACAGTCTTGCCTCACTTCACTCCACGCTTTGCGTGAGGGGGATTGTGAGTGAAGTCTCACATTACCTTGATATGAAAGCTGTAGCATAAAGGGAATTATGAGTAAAGTCCCACATCGCTTTGATACAGAAGTTGTAGTCTCCATATAAGGCCTTGGGCAACCCTCACATTGCTAGTTGGTTTTCAGGGTTGAGTTAGGCCTGCAGATCTTCAACAACTTGTAAGCATTTCTTTGCATAGTGATAAATGGAGTGCTTATATTGTGCTCGCGCGCTCCTCCGCATCCATGCTCATGGACACATGCACACAACATGCTGCTTTGTCTTTAATAAGCATCTTGACTTTCCATTTTTCAGGTAAACAGTGAAATGCTAAGAGAAAATCTTGAAAGAATTGTTGGTGGGGATGACTCTACCTTTAGTGGGATAGACTTGGCAACTCTTATTAGGAACAAGTATGGGAGATCCTATGATGTTCAACTAATAAAGAAAGTATTCCTTTGCATATGTGGTTCATTATAATGCTGGAGTTGCGGTGACTCAATACAGCTATGATATCTATTTTCCTATTTTGAGCAAGGGCTTACCACTGTAAGACTAATCTCTCTTTTGTTATCCTAAAATTTTCTCAGCACCAGCCCTTGTTGTTCTTGTTATTCTGAATTTGAGTTAATATTAAGCCAAGACCAAAAGAATAAGAACAGAGAGTTATGATATCAAGAAATTATCTTATTCTTATGTATCCATTACCTGTTAAAACTATCTCATTTTACTAGTAAAAAATGACTCGTTTGTTTTAGCAATGTAATCCTTGCATGAACAATTATGTTTGCGTTGTCGCAGATTCACAGAATCGGTTTACAAAGAAAGTTGCTATAGTTAAATTGTTTTGCTGCTTGCACAGGATGGAGTATAGAGTTGTTGAAACGAAGAGAATGTTGGAAATAGAAATTGTTTTCTCAAATGAATAGTTTTCTTCTTTTCTAGATGCTCACTACTGTGAACCATCCTCTTTTTTTGGTAGAATGTTCTTGTAAAATTATGTTGTTTGAGGGTTCTTGAATGTTGTTTAGAGAATTTTAAATATTAATCGATTGCTTTTGTGCTCTTTTGTTTATTATTGAAGTCCTTCATGCTCTATTTACATGCCTTAATATAGGAATTCATGGGAAGAAATCTCCTTGCTTTGAATGTCATGTGGAAGTACATGGAGTAGGTGAGCAATTTTTTATCCATAAACCTGTGGTTGTATGCAGAATGTTTCTGTCATCAAATTTCAAATATATGTTGAATATGCTAAGGGTTTTGAAAAATTTTCACAACTTAACATTGTTATGAGTCAATGAAATATGCTCTCATGTCATCTTGAACATTACCAAACTACTCTATTCAAATAATTCTCTATCTTATAGCTTATACTTTTAAGGCCCATCGCTTGCTAATTTTTTAAACTTACTGTGAAAATGGATTTTTAGTGCTTTCAGTTTCATAATCTTGTCTTTTGTTCTAATTTTATTGTGCATATATATATATTCGTCGGAATTCCAATGATATTAGTGTACTTTTGTCAACGCATTAATAACAAGGCAATTAGATGTTTCTTTGAAGTTCTTTTTTATAGTATGGAGATATTAATGACTCAAATTATGTATAATGTGAAATATTATGACTAAAAAAGCTAATATTTAGTGCTTGACCCATATTTGTGTGGCTTAAGCCTTTGGGACAATTGTTTGCATCAGACTTTTGGTTCTAAGAGGTTTGGTTTTGAATCTATCTATATGTGTTTATTTTGCCAATCTGTCAGGGTTCACTCTGTTCTATTACCTTGCACCACATTTTAGTTCTCTCTCTCTCCCCCCCCCCTCATGTGAGTAGCTGTCTACACGAGAGAGGCTGCGCTCAATTCTTAGTAGTTTAAGCTTTTTTGCAAAATTAACTTTAAGGGTGATAGCTTATGTTAAAATTGGGCTGCTCTAATTACTTTTGACTCAAAAAATTCCATACTTCTGTATTTATATCTTTTAAGGCTAACCGTTCCAAAAAAAGGAAAGGGAAAAGAATAATCTAGAGGATTATGCACAATACAATCAATTTTTTTTTTTCTGGTCGACATGCAAGTATGAATAAATTATACGGGTTCAAACTCAGGAAGAGTCTCTCTTATTGTTGGGAGTAAGATTGTGACTCCGCATCGATAGGAGTTTCATGCACTAGACTACCCTTTTTACATATAAATAAATTTCCCTGTCATTAAATTAGGCGTTAAAGACGCATACTTTTTACAAGAGCTACTGAAACAAGCCTTAATTCCATTACTCAATATCTGAAGTTCAATTGCATCATCTCATTTTAAAGCATGTTTTTAATTGTCCTTTTCTTAGAGATCCTTTCCATTGATCGAGGAAGAGTATTTATTGAGGCTTGATGATGTGGCTAACACTTTGAAATGTTGGGGAGCTGTCTCACATATTCGAAATAGCCTAGCAAAGCTGAAAGAGAGGCCTCGGATAGGGAAGGTAATTTAATTGATTTAGATATTGCAACTTCATATATCAAATTTCTTGCGGTAGAAAACAATGAAAAATATAAAGGGAAGACAAAAGGGGCTGAAAGTTTAGTGAAAACCTTATTTATTGTTTGGTATAGATGGAACTATCAATCACATTTTGAAACATAACAAGAAGTCATGTAGAGCACAAAGACACGAGTAGCTTTAAATGAATATTCGAATAAACCATCTTCAAATCCTTCTAGTTGACCATGATACCACGGGGTAATTACACTTTTTAGGGGTTTGGCTAAAAAATATATGAACTCTCTCTAGTTTAAAAGTCAACACATAATCCTATTGTGATTTGGATTAAAGTGAAAAATTTGCAAATCTAGTGTTTGACAAAAAGAATTCTACATATGGCCGGCTGAGGCATTATAAAACCATGCTTATGTTCCCTTCCTCGCTGAAACAAACCATGGAAAGAGTAAGCAAAATTATCTGAGTCTTTGGACTTGAATAGAATGCCTATGATAGCTAAAATTTAACAGTAGATAGAACAGATTAACAATAAAGTGGACTAACATTCCTGTCATAAGGGCCTGGAAAATCATTATTTTTATGCAATGCAATACTATTTGTTCTTTCTTTATATTTGCGCAGGCAGTTAGCATTTTCATAGACATAGGACGAGTCTGGGGGCCGTGCCAATGAATGGATTTATAGATAGATTGTTTGAACGATCTGTGAGAAGTGCAGAGAAGACTTCGTACCAATTTGTAGCATGGGAGGAACCACTTTCGCAGAGAAGACTTCGTCTTTCACGTTTATGGTTTTAAGGTCTGTGGATTCTATTTTGATGCACCCTACAAAATCATTAAAAGTTATGTCTTTTGGTGATGTATTGATATCTGATGGTGGCAATGTTAAGACATCGAAGCAGTGTTGGCTTGTATTTCCCTAGTTTCCTTTGTTGCTTTTCATTTAGTCGTCGTAGGCATACCTGTATATACAAAATTATTGTAAAATTTCTGTTTACAGCTTCTAATTCTCTCTTTTGCAATCTAATTTGTGATACTCTCTCTTTCACTCACTCTCTCTCTCTCTTTATATATATATATATATATATATATGTATGTTGTTGACTTTTTTCTAGATGAATTTTGTTGCTCTATTGTGAACCCTATGATATAATTTAATAATTTCATTTGGTTGGGGCCATACACAAAACTGAACTAGTATTTTGACAATCAATGTAGGCAATGTTTGTGTGCTGAAGTAATAAGTGGTGCAAGGCGATATACTCCATGGGCCTCGCTTATGCAACGTTTAGTGTGCCATTTAAAATGACAAATATTAAATCCAGTTGGGTAAGTAATTCTCCATAAAAGTGTATGGCCAAGTCTTAGAGGAGGTGTGGTATATACAGTGAGTAAGCTATTGAAGTTATTCACGTGATTGCTAATGAATCTCTGAACTCTGAATACAATCTCTCCAATGTCTCTTTTTTGTTTGGTTGGATGATAAAATTTTATCTTAACACTATCATAGGAATAAATAATAATATGGTATATATTATGAAATTAAATTATTGTATAATATATTTAGTTAAGGTAGGATAAAGAATGTAATTTAAGTAAAAATAAAATAAAATGAAATGAAATTTTGATTTTTAATAATAACACTTTCCCTTACTTGGCCAAGAGTAGGTACAACCTTATTTCCTGAAACATTTTATATTTTTTTCCCTCTTTTCTTGAAAGTTAGTAACAATGTTAAAATAGCATGCTTGACATATTTCCACGTAAAATACCTCGAAATTCATTCCTTCTTATTTATCCAGTTAAATAATAGGCACAGGGATGCAAATTAACTTAGCCAAAACACTCAAGCTTCGCTCATTATTATAGATATATATATTTTTCATTCTACATCGATTCATCTAACCAACAGTTTGAGAAGGCATTTTTTAGCCAGGGTTCACGATTTGAAACTCTAGGCATCACCAAATTGGTTCCTGTAACTGAAATTATTCAATGGCGATACACGAACACCATTTTCCCCTAAAAATATCATCAGTTTGGTCACCAAAGCCCAAAGCATACCATCTTCTACAAAGTACAGCATATATATATATATATATATAAAGGTCCTACATAAAGAAACAATATCACATTCCATACTGTATACAATGAGATGAAGGCAGCAACGTAGCATTAGAAACCTATTCATTCACTGTAAGAGTCAGACATGAAGAGAATGAATGTGACCCAAATGTTTCTTGTTACAAAACCAGGAAAACTGCAAATCACACGCGAAAACCATCACCAAAAAAATAGCATACGCAAATCCAGAAACTGCCCCACAAGCCCTTGTTCACCAGGAAATTTTTTTTTTTTTCGATCCACCCCCTACACAGGCAAAAAGGTGGCTATATCAAATCAGCTAACATTCATTGGCATTTCATCAATCTGGGTACTGTAGTACTGCCCAATGTCTCTTAAAATCTTGATATCATCACTTTTGACAAAATTTATCGCAACACCCTGCAAAGCATTAAAGCCTCCCATTTCAAAGGCAATTAGGATATCAATTGTCACAAAGCGGTTGGTTTAATGAATAACAGCGGCAAGAATGCATATGAGATCGGGAGATTGCAAGAAATCCCATCACAATTTGATATAAGGTAGGCAATTTCAATGCATGACAAATCTATTCTTCCAAAATTCACTGCACAACCATCTAGATTTTGGGGTATAGAAAATTCCATCCGAGAGGGGGGGGGTTAAAGCAAATTTTTGTAGAAGCATCAAAAAGATGCAAAGGACGTCAAGTTAAAACTCGAAGCTATCTACAAATTGCAAAAATGAAAGAAGCTCCAGTTCCTTCCCCCCTCTAACCAACTGTATAACAAGATAAAAGTAACTCCTCAACCTATACAATTGTATTTCAATGTCAACGGCATGAAATGTTATTGTTGTAGAAAGCAATATTAATGTTTATCTAACACACCAACAGAGAATGGAACTAAGCAAATGCTTTTTCATTTTCATATGATATTGAAACCACCAAAAACGTCTTTACATGATGGTTACAATGATTTAGAAGCATAAGGTACGACTTCCCCCTTATCATCTTGCTTCTAAATTTTTTCAAAGAAAAAAAAAGAAAAGAAAATATTCTCAGGAGTTTCATACACAAAACCAGGAGGAGGACAAACAGCAAAACAAAGGCATTAGAAAAACAGCAGGAATAAACAAGGAAGTATGGGACACATTTTACACCACAATGAAGGTCATAAATAAATAAACATCAGCCTGCATAGAATTCAAGAACAAAGGTACATGAATCACAATACCTTGCATAAAGATACATCAGAGAGATAAAACAACTAACAATATAGACATCATAAAATAGAGCATCCATTAGGCAGTTTATAATTTCTCTGAGCAATAGCAAAATTAGGTTCACTTTTTGACGAAATAAAGAGCACATATCAGCTTCTGGACCAAAAAATAAAAATAAAAAATCAACCACCCAAGCAAAAGTCAAGATATCTAAAAAAATATGCCTTACGTCCAAAACGACCAGACCCACCAATGCGATGAATGTAAAGCTCTCGATTGTTTGGAAGGTCATAATTAATCACCAGAGAAACCTAAAGAATGAACAAATGAAGGCAATATAAGTTAGAACGCAAGTATAAGATGGTACCAATGTATACAATTAATACAACTAATGACCATGCACGCTTTTACTAAACCAAACAGTTTGATTAACAGGGATGGTTACAATGTTATCTGTTATTTCCACATCCTAAAGCTACTAAATTTTTAAAGATGATATAATCAATCTTCAAAGTATAAGCAGGGAAATGCGTACATATGCACACCTTCAAATCTGTGTACAAATATTACACACACATTAACATCTTTTGATGGAACAGCTAAACTAACCAAGTTGCTTTGATAGTGTGAACATCATACATGTATTAACATCTTTTGATGGAACACCTTAATTAAACAAGATGCTTTGATATTAAAGTGCGACACAGCTTCACATGAATCTCTCACACATTCCCATTCACAATCGCTATTTTCAGGTACACATTAAGTCTACCTTTACTTCCCGAAAGATAAAAATTATGTTCTATTGAGGGGTTTATTGTAATTTTCTTCTCTATACTTCTTCTGTGTACCCACAAACTTATCACATACGGAAACATAAAATAAATAGACTTCCTTCCTTTGTACATTGTTTGGGTCAAGCAAACATAAATCAACTTTGATGTCCAAACTTTTGGCCAGTATGCAATAATATTATAGAGCTGTGGTCCAAATTTTGGAAAGTATACATATCAACTTTGGTCCCTAAACTCAACTCAACAAAGCCTTAGCCCCAGACTAGTAGGGGTCGGCAACAAGAATTGTCTTCCTTTATTCATTCTCGTCATATTTTTCATAAGGCTATATGAAAATATTTCTTCACAATTTCAGTCCAAATAAACTTAAGCCTGCATTTTATTCTCTCTACCTCTTCTACTTGGATTCACCCTCTCTTTCTTATAGGTGCATCTCTATATCTATGTTAGCCATGACCAAATTAACTTAAATGACGTTCTCTCAATCTTCTTTTTGATAAATTCATTTCTTATCTATCTTTTTCTTGTATTACCACACATCCATTTTAACATTCCCATTTGGGCCATACTCATCTTATGAGATTATCGGTTGTTAATGGCCCAACACTCTGTGTGGATAACTTTGATCCTCCTATGTTATTTAAATCATGGCTCGCAACTCTTTTACTCGTGTAGCTTATTAACCCTCAAGCAACAAGATGCAGATTACTTGAACCAGTACCTTGCACGCTGATTTATTAACCAGCCATTACATTCCATGTTTTGATGTCCAAAATTACTAATCGAATAGCTTTAAAATCCATAGAATGGCTGAATATACTTGTTGCATAATGGTCCATAGACTCGTTACCTATTTTTCAAACAATAGTTAATAATCTAACCCCCTTACACATCCATTTTAACATTCCCATTCGTGCCATACTCATCTTATGAGATTATCGGTTGTTAATGGCCCAACACTCTGTGTGGATAACTTTGATCCTCCTATGTTATTTAAATCATGGCTCGCAACTCTTTTACTCGTGTAGCTTATTAACCCTCAAGCAACAAGATGCAGATTACTTGAACCAGTACCTTGCACGCTGATTTATTAACCAGCCATTACATTCCATGTTTTGATGTCCAAAATTACTAATCGAATAGCTTTAAAATCCATAGAATGGCTGAATATACTTGTTGCATAATGGTCCATAGACTCGTTACCTATTTTTCAAACAATAGTTAATAATCTAACCCCCTTACACATCCATTTTAACATTCCCATTCGTGCCATACTCATCTTATGAGATTATCGGTTGTTAATGGCCCAACACTCTGTGTGGATAACTTTGATCCTCCTATGTTATTTAAATCATGGCTCGCAACTCTTTTACTCGTGTAGCTTATTAACCCTCAAGCAACAAGATGCAGATTACTTGAACCAGTACCTTGCACGCTGATTTATTAACCAGCCATTACATTCCATGTTTTGATGTCCAAAATTACTAATCGAATAGCTTTAAAATCCATAGAATGGCTGAATATACTTGTTGCATAATGGTCCATAGACTCGTTACCTATTTTTCAAACAATAGTTAATAATCTAACCCCCTTACACATCCATTTTAACATTCCCATTCGTGCCATACTCATCTTATGAGATTATCGGTTGTTAATGGCCCAACACTCTGTGTGGATAACTTTGATCCTCCTATGTTATTTAAATCATGGCTCGCAACTCTTTTACTCGTGTAGCTTATTAACCCTCAAGCAACAAGATGCAGATTACTTGAACCAGTACCTTGCACGCTGATTTATTAACCAGCCATTACATTCCATGTTTTGATGTCCAAAATTACTAATCGAATAGCTTTAAAATCCATAGAATGGCTGAATATACTTGTTGCATAATGGTCCATAGACTCGTTACCTATTTTTCAAACAATAGTTAATAATCTAACCCCCTTGCATGTGAAAGAACTACTTATGTAACCTATATTGCCTACTATAAAGATACAAAATTGTTAAAGACCCCCCCCAAAAAAAAAAAAGAACATGATGATAAACAAAATACTTGCCTGTTGAACATCCAGCCCTCGAGCCCAAACATCCGTTGTGATCAGGACACAGGCTGCCATTATCGCATCTCTCTCCTTCTGGGGCATATCTCCATGCATAGAGGACACGGTAAAGTTATTACTACGCATCTTCTCAGTTAGCCAAACTACCTGTACAGGTGGAATTAGGTGAAGATGAGTACCAACCAAAAATAAATTGTTCTGTAATCCATAACCCAAGAAGCAAAGTTTGGTTCAAGGGCTAAATAAAAACAATTTCCCTTGAAAAGCAACTTCACAAAATTGGAATACTATCCAAACAGAGGGGAGAAATCTTCCCGTGAAGAAAAACTAACTAAACACAGAACCACCTAGCCAGTACAACAAAAGTGGAACATTCTATAAAAGAAGAAAACCACCGGGCCAAATATTTGCTTTTGAATTAGTCATCTTCAGAAGCCAAAAATATGGAAGTTGATTTCTAGCCAAGTCACATCTTTCTGACTGTAAAATCCATATTATATCCATTGGTACATACTAATAAGCCAACAAACCTCCAATATTATGAATAGCACTCAAGATATTACCTTCCGCTCTGTGTTACAGAAAATAACGGCCTGGGTGATGGTAAGGGTATCATACAGATCACATAGAGTATTGAACTTCCACTCCTCCCTTTCCACTGCAACAAAGAATTGCTTGATGCCCTGCCATATTTGGGTAATATAGTTAAAAAAATCGACCATAATACAGACAAAAAAAGAAATTGAAATTTTGAATTATTTCAAAGGACGCTGATATATGTAAGCAAAGCCATTAGCTACCTCAAGAGTCAACTCATCACGTTTCACAAGTATATCCTAAGAGGATCTGTCATAAATTTGCTGGTCATCTCCAGAATTTCATTAGGAAGGGTAGCAGAAATCAAAACAACCTGCAACAATAGCTCATATATTTGATTCAGAATATCAACAATTAACTCCCTGTGGGATCAGCAGTATACTGGTCAACCATGACCTATTACGATGCCGTGCAAGCGTACGTGAGTACTAAAAAGTGCATAGAGATGAAACTACTGTGCTCCAGCAGCAGAAGACATGACATGTGACAAATATTACAGAAAGTGGAAGTATATGGGGGATATAAGCTGTCAACTTAACCCGTCCCAGGCAAGTTAACATATTGTAGGAATAGTAAAAGACTAAAGTACCAACAGGTTTAACTCTCAGAACCCACAAATTAAGGGCATGAAAGTAAATTAAACTAATTTCTATCCCCAATCAGTCATTGCTCTCACAAGCAATAATTCATCCCCTCAGCAGAAACAAAAAACACAATGCCAAAGCTAATTCCACATGGCCAATTTTTTCTCCATGCCGATGATACCATCGATCCACTTTATTAGCATGATTCAAAACCCACAATAAAAATCTCGAACAGAAGAACCCCACACATTTTGCCATGGTAGAGCAGAACACCTTTAACCCAAGTTTGGAAACTTCTTGGGAAGTGCTGGTATTTGTGTCATGTCCTAATCGTGTCAAAAAAGACATTCATTGGTCATTTGGAGAACATACGTGTCCACCACTTGACACACATAAACACACAGTAACACTGAAGAAAAAACTTGGAATTAAACAATAAAACGAAACTAAGTGGATTGTTTCCTTTTTTATACCAGAGGTATACTTCTATTATTAATCTTGTCTCTAATTTCTTTCACTTTTGGGAACTTTAGAATCTAAAACTTCCAATTTGTGTGGTATACATATATAAAAATTAATAAATAGCTTTCTTGTGTGCATATATAAGTATATATAATCGTGAACATGCCCCCCCCCCCCCCAAAAAAAAAAAAAAAACCAGGGGCAGAGGCACCAAGGGCCTACTGCCCTCACCGATTAAGAAAATTACACCAAGGTCTAATTGATTTTGCTCTAGTTTACCTGGAAATTTTACTTTTACCCCATTGTTATCAAGTTTTTGTCCCCACTGTTTTTCTACTTTTGCTCCTATTCCCCTTAAAAATGTAATTTTTTCCCCACTAATTACAAATCTAAAAAATTAGAATAAGTGTGCTTCATGCTACCATGGTTGACAGGATATAGAAAGAGGAATATCCAAATGGTGGTTGCAATGGATGTCCCTGGTGGTAGTTATTGCAATAGTTAGGTCCAGTGTTACTAAAAAACAATAACACCCCAACAATATGCATTTTGGAACACATGCTCCATAACACGGTACATTTTCATTTCAACTTGATGAATCAGTGATATAATTCTTTTTGCTATCCAAGTACTTAACAATTCTCCTTAAGAGGAAAAAAATTCAAATCTAATGATCTCAAATCGAGAGAGTAACATTTAGTAAGGCAATTTTTGCTTTCCTTTTTTTGTTTTTTTAAATAAAAGAAAGGGGATAATGTTTGCAGAATCATGAACTAATTAATCAATTTGAAGAATTAAATACACCACATTTTAATTGATGCCTACTTGTTAAAATAAAATTGTTATCACATTTAGAAGTGCCGTAAATTCCAACAGTTGTGACTGATACAACTATAAAAGCCATTCATAGGTAACAGTGCCATAAAGTGGGGGGAGAGTTTGTGGGTGGGGAAACTAATTATGAAGATCGAGTGTGCAAAACCTGAAGCTCTGGTGGAAGATATCTGTAAACGTCATAAATTTGATCCTTGAAACCTCTGCTCAACATCTCATCAGACTCATCCTGGTGGAATACTAACCATATCGAAATAATTTCTCACCACGATAATATCCCCTCAAAAAACAGATTAAAGTAATCTCCACTGCACTAAACAAATCGCAGAGATAACAACAAAAAGCAGGGGAAATAGAGGAGGATTGGCAGACATCTTGCACTCACAAGAATCAATAACTTGATAGCTCTAGTCCGCAATGTTCTACACTTGATCATGTCACACACTCTTCCTGGAGTTCCAGAAACCACGTGAACTCCATATTCCAATTTTCTGATATCCTCGCCCACAATTTTGCCTCCAATGCATGCATAGGCCTGAATATTGATGAAATTACCAAGAGCCAATATTACTTTCCCAGTTTGTGCTGCCAGTTCCCATGTAGGTGACAATATCAATGCTTGGACCCTGCAAAGAGAATCATTTATATAAAAATTAAAAGGCTGTAACAAAGACAAGAAAGAATGCAACTGAACTTTCTAATGTCTAAAAAGCAGAAACGAACTACGTAATTAAGATCAACATGGCCAGTCAACAACCATGCTACATTTCGATTATTGCAACAAAAAAACAAATGTATTTAATTAAATCTTTCACTTATTTAGATAGAAATATTAGAATCTGGATTTTTTCTTTAACTTTCATTTAATTCCAATTACATTCCTTAAAAATAATTGTATTTTATGTCAATATATCACACAATATATTATATTTAAATGCTTACAGTGTGTTCAAATATCCCACCAATTTTTGGACCCACATCCTAATATTAAAGCTTTCGGAGGTCTGACATCTAGACACATACCCACACTCGACACTCCTACCCAAGTCCATGTAACATAAAGTTAAAATGTAATACTCCCCATGATTTTCACAATCAGGAATAAAAAATATTGAACTGTTAGTTAACATCATGAAAAAGGTGCAAGTTGGGAAGCATATACTCACGACCAAGTGTACTGTCTCCAAGTCCGACTTGAGAGACACCAATACATTCATGCTCACACTAGACACACGTCTTACTCACTTTTTGCCATGTTAGAATTTTATATTTTTTTCTCACAATTCACACACTTTTTTTAAAACAATCACATCACAATTGCCAGACATGAGTCCATTCATATAAATATAGGCACAAAAACATGACAAGTGATTTTACTTTAGCACCTAGGCTGCCTAGTGGGCGGGGTGGCTGAGAATAATTTTTTTTCCCATCAGCCTTAAATTTAATTCCCAAACCCACTCATATAAACCCATTTTGTTTTTAAAAAAAAAAATTAAACTATATTTTAAATTAAAAAGTAAATATTTTTTAAGTAGTTTTAGTATTAAAATAAATATTTTAAAATTTTTGATATAAAAACTTAATTTTTACAAGAAAAGACAAATAAAATGATATGAATTTATAAATATTTTTAAAAATTTTGATATAAAAACTTAAGTATTGTTTGGAGTAGTAAAAAATAAGAAAAAAAAAAGATCAAGTTGACATAAAATGTGGTTTTGAGTTAATTTTGGCATTTGGTATCTTCTTTCCAAACCGTGTTTTTTTGAGATGAATAGTAGTAAACCGTTGGAACGGTTGTCCCAAAAACCATTCCCACGGATTTAAAAAATCAACACTCAATGTTCCACTTTGGCGACGCGAAACGGTTTTTCAAATCCGTTCCCATAGATTCAAAAAATATTTGTATAAAATAGCGACAATAATACTCGTTTAAAAGTTTTCGACTTGAAGAATATGATTGTCAAAAAAAATTTACGCATTCGGTTAAACCTCCTTCCGGATTTTTTTATTTTTTTAGTGAAATATTGAAATTTTTTGAAATTAGTAAAGGTGGGAATGCATAAATGTATAATAAAGAATTTTAATGATTTATAAAGGTTGTTGGAGATTTATTTTATTTTATTTTGTTTGTTAGAATACCAAACGCAGCCTTAATTTGTACAAAAAAAGACAAATAAAATAATATAAATATATACAAAATATATTTTTTTAAATATTTTAGGCCTAGGCCCAAAGTATTTTTAAGTAGTTTTAGTATTAAAATAAATATATAAAAATTTTTGATATGAAAACTTAATTTTTACAAGAACAGACAAATAAAATAATATGAATATATACAAAATAAATATTTTAAAAAATTTTGATATAAAAACTTAATTTTTACAAGAAAAGACAAATAAAATAATATAAATGTATACAAAATATATTTTTTTAAATATTTTAGGTCGGGTTGGGCCTACAAGTTCAATCCTAAGCCCAAAAAAAAATTTGTGGGCCTAGTGGACCGAACCTAAAATGTCCACCCCTATCAACAACTCCCTAGAAAGACTTCACAAAGTTGATTTTTTGGAGAACCTTTAGGTTTTTTTTAGAGGGGCTCAATGTACAAATTATGTGGAAGAAAAAAGGGAAATGGAAACAAAGAAATAAGGAGCAAGCCTAGGAGTCACACCTAGGTTTTTAGGCCTCACATCAAAGATGAGGATGCCCTGCACATCACAACTGAAAAAGCTAAATTTTTGTTTCAATCATTCTAGCTTCAAATAAACCATTACAAGCCTTATATGTAGTGGGAAGAATGGCACTGGTCTCCAAAAATACATGGAGGATAAGTAAACTTGGTGACTAAAAATATTTCAGAGCAAGGTTTAGGCTCATTTAATGGGCCACATATAGGTGCTTCAAATATCAGATCACTCTGTATTTATAATTGTGAAAATATATATCATTTCCATCCTCTTGTAACAACATGACTATATTTAAGAAAAAAAAGACGAGAAGTGGGGATGTGATCGTACCTTTCAAGAGTTTCTTTGAGAATGTATTGTGTTCTTTCTTCCTTTGCAGCTCTTCGTCCCGAGGAAAATTGCCTGTTGCACCACCAATTTTACTAGCAGGTGGTCGCTTTTTCCACTTCCAAACACCACATTCCTCCTGATATTCAAAAGTAGGACAATTAGCTAATAATGTAAAAATAAAATGTATTTTAATGAAAATCAAAGGATATCTGCTCACATCGAAATCCTCCGAAAAATTTTTCGTACTCTTCGTAATCTCAGTTGCCATTTTTAACTCGGGAATGATTGGCAGGACTCTGAATTTGTCACCATGTAGATCACAAATATTATAATTAGTAGCATTTGTCATCAAAATAATTATATTAAAAAGTAAAAACACAGTCATTATTATGCCCAAACCTTGTCTATAGTGGAGGAAAGTTGTCACACCTCACAAACAAAAATCTATAGACTTTGAACCACTTTTAAAGCAAAACCGTATCAATAAATTTTCCAAGGAAACAGACAATCCATTAACAAGACGGCGCTTTGATTGAAAGAAATTACCTCTTCTCCCACTTTCAGCCAGCAATTTTCAATCCGATATATTTAAGCATATCAAATCTCCCCATAATAATTAACATCTGGGATGTTAATTTAAGCATATCGAATCTATCTATAATAATTAACATCTAGGATGTTAATGCTGGCTGAAAGTGGGAGAGCAGGTAACCTTTTTCAATCAAAGCACCGTCTTGTTAATGGACTGTTTGTTTCCTTGAAAAATTTATTGATACAACTTTGCTTTTAAAAGGAGTTCAAAATCTGTAGATTCTTGTTCGTGAGGTGCGACACCTTTCCTCCACCATGAATAAAGTTTGGGCATAATAATAACTGTGTTCTTACTTTCGTAATATAATTATTTTGATGACAAATGCTACTAATTATAATTTCTGTAATCTACATGGTGACAAATTCAAAGTACTACCGATCATTCCCGAGTTAAAAATGGCAACTGAGATTACAGAGAGGACGGAAAGTCCTTCGTAGGATTTCCATGTGAGCAGATATCCTTTGATTTTCATTAAATACATTTTATTTCTACATTATTAGTTAACTGTCCTACTTTTGAATATCAGGAGGAAGGTGGTGTTTGGAAGTGGAAAAAGCAACCACCTGCTAGTAAAATTGGTGGTGCAACAGGCAATTTTCCTCAGGACGAAGAGCTGGAAAGGAAGAAAGAACACAATACATCCTCAAAGAAACTATTGAAAGGTACGATCACATCCCCACTTCTCATCCTTTTTTTCTTAGATATAGTCCTGTTATTACAAGAGAATGGAAATGATACATATCCATTTTCACAATTATAAATGCAGAGTAATCTCATATTTTAAGCACCTATATGCAGGAATCACTTGCTTGATTTGTAAAGAAGTAATGACTTTGCCTTTGGAAACACCTTGCAGCCACAATTTTTGCAAAGGTTGTCTCCTTCCCAGCTGTTCTTCCCGAGGAAAATTACCTGTTGCACCACCAATTTTACTAGCAATGGTTGCTTTTTCCACTTCCAAACACCACCCTCCTCCTCATATTCAAAAGTATGACAGTTAGCTAATAATGTAGAAATAAAATGTATTTTAATGAAAATCAAAAGATATCTGCTCAAATCGAAATTCCACGAAGGACTTTCCGTCCTCTCCGTAATCTCAGTTGCCATTTTTAACTCGGGAATGATCGACAATACTTTGACTCTTACCATGTAGATCACAGAAATTATAATTAGTAGCATTTGTCATCAAAATAATTATATTACGAAAGTAAAAACACAGTCATTATTGTGCCCAAACCTTGTCCATGGTGGAGGAAAGTTGTTGCACCTCACGAACAAGAATCTACAGACTTTGAACCATTTTTAAAAGTAAAGCCGTATCAATAAATTTTCCAAGGAAACAAACAGCCAATTAACAAGACGGTGTTTCAATTGAAAAATGTTACCTGCACTTCCACTTTCATCTAGCATTTTTCAATCCGATATATTTAAGCATATCGAATCTACTCATAATATTTAACATCTGGGATGTTAATCCGATATATTTAAGCATATCGAATCTACCCATAATAATTAACATTTGGGATGTTAATGCTGGCTGAAATTGAGAGAACAGGTAACCTTTTTCAATCAAAGCACCGTCTTGTTAATGGACTGTTTGTTTCCTTAAAAAATTTATTGATACGGCTTTACTTTTAAAAAGGGTTCAAAGTCTGTAGATGTTGTTTGTGAGGTGCGACAACATTCCTTCACCATGGACAAGGTTTGGACATAATAATCATCGTGTTTTTACTTTTGTAATGTAACTATTTTCATGACAAATGCTACTAATTATAATTTTTGTGATTTACATGGTGACAAAGTCATAGTCCTGCCGATCATTCCCAAGTTAAAAATGGCAACTAAGATTACGAAGAGGACGAAAAGTCCTTCGTGGGATTTCGATGTAAGCAGATATCCTTTGATTTTTATTAAATACATTTATTTCTACATTATTAGCTAATTGTCCTACTTTTGAATATGAGGAGAAAAGTGATGTTTGGAAGTGGAAAAAGCAACCACTTGCTAGTAAAATTGGTGGTGCAACAGGCAATTTTCCTCAAGACGAAGAGTTGGAAAGGAAGACAGCATTTGCAAAAATTGTGGCCGCAAGGTGTTTCCAAAGGCAAAGTCATTACTTATTTACAAATCAAGCAAGTGAATCCGGCATATAGGCGGTCAAAATATCAAATCACTCTGCATTTATAATTATGAAAATGAAAATGTATCATTTCCATCCTCTTGTAATAACAAAACTATATCTAAGAAAAAAAAGACGGGAAGTGGGGATGTGATCGTACCTTTCAACAGATTCCTTGAGGATGTATTGTGTTCTTTCTTCCTTTCCAGCTCTTCGTCCTGAGGAAAATTGCCTGTTGCACCACCAATTTTACTAGCAGGTGGTTGCTTTTTCCACTTCCAAACACCACCTTCCTCCTGATATTCAAAAGTAGGACAGTTAACTAATAATGTAGAAATAAAATGTATTTAATGAAAATCAAAGGATATCTGCTCACATGGAAATCCTACGAAGGACTTTCCGTCCTCTCTGTAATCTCAGTTGCCATTTTTAACTCGGGAATGATCGGTAGTACTTTGAATTTGTCACCATGTAGATTATAGAAATTATAATTAGTAGCATTTGTCATCAAAATAATTATATTACGAAAGTAAGAACACAGTTATTATTATGCCCAAACTTTATTCATGGTGGAGGAAAGGTGTCGCACCTCACGAACAAGAATCTACAGATTTTGAACTCCTTTTAAAAGCAAAGTTGTATCAATAAATTTTTCAAGGAAACAAACAGTCCATTAACAAGACGGTGCTTTGATTGAAAAAGGTTACCTGCTCTCCCACTTTCAGCCAGCATTTTTAAATCTGATATATTTAAGCATATCGAATCTACCCATAATAATTAACATCTGGGATGTTAATCCAATATATTTAAGCATATCGAATCTATCTATAATAATTAACATCTGATATATTTAAGCATATCGAATCTACCCATAATAATTAACATCTGGGATGTTAATCCAATTAAAACATTTTTCAATTAAAACACCGTCTTGTTAATTGGCTGTTTGTTTCCTTGGAAAATTTATTGATACGGCTTTACTTTTAAAAATGGTTCAAACTCTGTAGATTCTTGTTCGTGAGGTGCAACAACTTTCCTCCACCATGGACAAGGTTTGGGCACAATAATGACTGTGTTTTTACTTTCGTAATATAATTATTTTGATGACAAATGCTACTAATTATAATTTCTGTGATCTACATGGTAAGAGTCAAAGTATTGTCGATCATTCCCGAGTTAAAAATGGCAACTGAGATTACGGAGAGGACGGAAAGTCCTTCGTGGAATTTCGATTTGAGCAGATATCTTTTGATTTTCATTAAAATACATTTTATTTCTACATTATTAGCTAACTGTCATACTTTTGAATATGAGGAGGAGGGTGGTGTTTGGAAGTGGAAAAAGCAACCATTGCTAGTAAAATTGGTGGTGCAACAGGTAATTTTCCTCGGGAAGAACAGCTGGGAAGGAGACAACCTTTGCAAAAATTGTGGCTGCAAGGTGTTTCCAAAGGCAAAGTCATTACTTCTTTACAAATCAAGCAAGTGATTCCTGCATATAGGTGCTTAAAATATGAGATTACTCTGCATTTATAATTGTGAAAATGGATATGTATCATTTCCATTCTCTTGTAATAACAGGACTATATCTAAGAAAAAAAGGATGAGAAGTGGGGATGTGATCGTACCTTTCAATAGTTTCTTTGAGGATGTATTGTGTTCTTTCTTCCTTTCCAGCTCTTCGTCCTGAGGAAAATTGCCTGTTGCACCACCAATTTTACTAGCAGGTGGTTGCTTTTTCCACTTCCAAACACCACCTTCCTCCTGATATTCAAAAGTAGGACAGTTAACTAATAATGTAGAAATAAAATGTATTTAATGAAAATCAAAGGATATCTGCTCACATGGAAATCCTACGAAGGACTTTCCGTCCTCTCTGTAATCTCAGTTGCCATTTTTAACTCGGGAATGATCGGTAGTACTTTGAATTTGTCACCATGTAGATTACAGAAATTATAATTAGTAGCATTTGTCATCAAAATAATTATATTACGAAAGTAAGAACACAGTTATTATTATGCCCAAACTTTATTCATGGTGGAGGAAAGGTGTCGCACCTCACGAACAAGAATCTACAGATTTTGAACTCCTTTTAAAAGCAAAGTTGTATCAATAAATTTTTCAAGGAAACAAACAGTCCATTAACAAGACGGTGCTTTGATTGAAAAAGGTTACCTGCTCTCCCACTTTCAGCCAGCATTTTTAAATCTGATATATTTAAGCATATCGAATCTACCCATAATAATTAACATCTGGGATGTTAATCCAATATATTTAAGCATATCGAATCTATCTATAATAATTAACATCTGATATATTTAAGCATATCGAATCTACCCATAATAATTAACATCTGGGATGTTAATCCAATATATTTAAGCATATCGAATCTATCTATAATAATTAACATCTAGGATGTTAATGCTGGCTGAAAGTGGGAGAGCAGGTAACCTTTTTCAATCAAAGCACCGTCTTGTTAATGGACTGTTTGTTTCCTTGAAAAATTTATTGATACAACTTTGCTTTTAAAAGGAGTTCAAAATCTGTAGATTCTTGTTCGTAAGGTGCGACACCTTTCCTCCACCATGAATAAAGTTTGGGCATAATAATAACTGTGTTCTTACTTTCGTAATATAATTATTTTGATGACAAATGCTACTAATTATAATTTCTGTAATCTACATGGTGACAAATTCAAAGTACTACCGATCATTCCCGAGTTAAAAATGGCAACTGAGATTACAGAGAGGACGGAAAGTCCTTCGTAGGATTTCCATGTGAGCAGATATCCTTTGATTTTCATTAAATACATTTTATTTCTACATTATTAGTTAACTGTCCTACTTTTGAATATCAGGAGGAAGGTGGTGTTTGGAAGTGGAAAAAGCAACCACCTGCTAGTAAAATTGGTGGTGCAACAGGCAATTTTCCTCAGGACGAAGAGCTGGAAAGGAAGAAAGAACACAATACATCCTCAAAGAAACTATTGAAAGGTACGATCACATCCCCACTTCTCATCCTTTTTTTCTTAGATATAGTCCTGTTATTACAAGAGAATGGAAATGATACATATCCATTTTCACAATTATAAATACAGAGTGATTTGATATTTTAAGCACATATATCCAGGATTCACTTGCTTGATTTTTAAAGAAGTAATGACTTTGCCTTTGAAAACATCTTACAGCCACAATTTTTGCAAAGGCTGTCTCAAGGGTGCCTTTATTGGGCAACGTTTTGCGAGAGAGAGGAAATGTTTGCGAGGACACAACCCTCGCTCTCTAAAGAATGTCATGAAGTGCCCCACTTGCAATACTGACATATCTGATTTCCTAGCAAGTCTTCAGGTTTGGAATAGCATATCCTTTTATTATGTGTTGTTCTTTTTTGGAGTGATTGGGTAGTTTATTTTTGGAATATATCACCCTTTGAACACGTTAACTGGGAGTTGATGGGCGTAATAGAAAGACTCCAGAGACAGACCAAAGAAATGGGTGATAATGTTGAGGGTGCTGAGAAAAAGGCATCTGTTTCTTCATCTTGTAAGGGGTATAGTTTTGAGAGGGCTGAGAAAGAGGCATCTATTTCTTCATTTGCTAAGGGTGATAATGTTGAGGGGGCTAGGAAAGAGGCATTTATTTTTCATCTGGTTCTTCTCCACTGAATCTGATGCCTCTTTGTCTTCACTACGAAATTCTTCATCTGGGAGTGAAGATGAAGAAGTATTTTATGACTCCGGTTAGAAAATATATACAAATGCCCTGTTTAGTGAATAAATACAAAAAAAAAATAATTTTTTTTTATCGAGTTATGAAAATATATTATTATTCACAATTTGTAATTGATTTCTGTTTACATACATAATTCATCAGTCGCTCCAAGAAAGCAGACCATAGATGTGAAAAATTTTAAAGAAGACCAAGACTTGTCATTTGAGATTGATCAAAGTTATGCTGCCTAGGCATAGAATTTCTTCTTCTTCTTCTTGTTATTTGTTTAATTTCGTTTGTCGAAACACAAATGGTATATAGATTTTAGTCAAATAATATAATTATGATGGAAAAGACTCGGCTGACTCTTCTGGATGGAATTGACAAGACGAATCCCATGAAGGTAAAAATGAAGATGTAAGTTGAATCCCTCACTCCCAACCCCCCCAACCAAAACAAGAAAAAATTTGTTTTCTCAAGTATTTTGATTTCATAATCATATCATTTGGGATATCTCTCGACTACTTTCCAAGTTGCCATTATCCAACTATTGATTGCATATATATAAAACCCCAAGAAATGGTCGGATCAATGCAAAGTAATTTGCTATGTTCCATCCAAGAGGCAATGCAAAAATGTAAGTGCTCTAATAGATGAAATATGCCTTGTTTTTTTGTTTTGATTTTGGAAGTTGGTGTTTTCTTGTGGCCGACATTCCTATGCAAATTTTCATTGATAGTTAGTTCAAAATTTCAGGTACCATTTCAACTGTAATTTTAATTTTATAATTGGCCTCAATGAATGGCATGCGGGGATGTTACATGTGGTTAGTCAATTCACCGACATAGAGGTACCTCTTCCTGCCATATTTAGTACTCAGTTGAGTATGCCTAGTCTCGCCGCATGCTTTGCATATGAAATCTCCTTCTAATCAAATAAATTTCAAATCTCTATTCAACCTCTAAAAGATCCACTTTCGACTCGAAACAAGGCCTAATGACCTCCTCTCCTGATGACACCCGCAGCCTATGAGCACCATTGAGGGTCTTATGTCCTAACATTCACGCAAGATCACTGGAGAGCAGTAGATTGGTGGCTAGAGTTAAGGGATCCTTCAATCTAGAGAGAGAGACCACAAGGCAAACCCCATAATATCCTCACCTCCTTAATAGCTACAATTTTGCAACACTTGGTTGCGCAGCAAATGACACCATTTAATTAGCTTTGTCGTCACCTTATTGGCCTTAATAAGCTAGACCTTCCTCTCCTATTTAAACCCTCCTCCGTTTTTTCTAGTGATCAACATCATTAGACTTTCACCATAGTCAAACCCTCTGATCTTGTACTCTTTCTCTTTCTCTAAATTGCCATAACTCTCACTCCCCTCGCCTCTAGGGACTTCTGTCATTAATAACGCTCAGCATTATTTCTAAATGATTGCAATCTCCAATCTACCCCAACCATCTACAATTTCCTTTGTCTTTTCTTTATGTTTTACGCTTTTGATATCACTAAAGTATCGTAAGTGGCCTTTATAGATGCATTATTCAATAGATTGTATTTGAGTGTTCTTAACTTTTGTGCTTCTATGCACATTGTAAAGGATATAGGCTTATATATTTAAATGTTTTTACTTGTGTAAGTGAAGCTATTTGTTTCTCTCTCTCATTAGGAAGGGTAGCAGAAATCAAAACAACCTGCAACAGTAGCTCGTATATTTGATTCAAATTTTCAACAATTAACTCCTTGCGGGATAAGGTGATATACTGGTCAACGAGTGAGGCACTTAGCTCGGTGGTTGAGTTCCATTCTTTGCCCACTCACCACCCGGGTTCAAACCCGGGGCCCTCCCCCCTTGCTTACCTATCAAAAAAAAAAAAAAAGGTGATATACTGGTCAACCATAACCCTATTAAGATGTTGTGCAAACATAAGGGAGTGTTAAAAAATGCATACAGATGAAACTAGTGTACTCCAGCACCAGGACGACATGACGCATGACAAATAGGATAGAAAGCATACAGATGAAACTAGTGTACTCCAGCACCAGGACGACATGACGCATGACAAATAGGATAGAAAGCAAATATATATGTGGGTATGTGCTGTTAACTTAACTCGTCCCAGGCAAGTTAATATATTGTAGGAATGGTAAAAACTAAAGTACTAACTGGTCTGACGCTGAAAACCCACAAACGAAGGGCATGAAAGTACATTAAACTAATTTGTATCCCCAATCAGTCATTGCTCTGACAAGCACTGAGCATTCCCCTCAGCAGAAATAAAAGAACACAATGCCAAAGCTAATTCCACGTGGCCAATTTTTTCTCTATGCCGACGACACCATTGGACCACTTTATTAGGCATCAAAACCACAGTAAAAATCTCAAAACAGAAGAAGCCCACATATTTTGACATAGTAGATCACAACACCTTTAACCCAAATATGGACACTTCTTGGAAAGTGTTGTATTTGTGTCATGTCCTAATCGTGTCAAACAAAGACACTCATTGATCATTTGGAGAACATGTGTCCATCGCTTGACACACATGAAACACTCTGTAACATTGAAGAAAAAACTTGGAATTAAACAATAACAAAACTAGAGTGATTCTTTCTTTCTTTCTTTCTCCCCCCCCCCCCCCTTCTTTTCTTTTGGTGGATACTAGAGGTATACTTTATATTATTAACCTTAATTCCTTCGATTTTTTTCAATTTTATAACTTTAAAATCTAATCCTTCCAATTTGAGTAGGAATTTTTTATAAAACTCATAAACAATGTAAAAAATTAATAAATAGTTGTTTCTCATGTATATATATCTAATCATGAATATGCTCCCCTACCAAAGGCAGATGCACCTAGGGCCTATTGGAGGCAATTGCCCCCACTGAGTTGGAAAATTAAACCAAGATCCAATTGACTTTGATCTTATTTACCTAGAAATTTTAGTTTTACCCCAATGTTATTAAGCCTTTGTCCCAACTGTTTTTCTACTTATAACACTACTCACCTTAAAAATGTAATTTTGCCCACATTAATTACAAATCCTAGGCTCACCCCTACCCCTGCCCCTTCCCTACCATGTCGTGTTCTGATTTTTTCGAAATTGACATGTCGACATATCCATATCCATGGTGTGTTGTATCTGTGCTTTTTATAACTCTCCTCGAACTCATTCATGTAAATCCAACATTAGGCCTTAAGACATGAATATCTATATTTTCGTCAAAAAACAAAAAGAAAGACCCTCCACCAAGGGAAAAAAAAAGGTTCAAAACCTTTGCAAAACAGTGCCATCCATTATCTGTGATTTTCCATATCGTGCAGCAAAAGTAAAACAGGCTGCCAAATCTCTAACCTTGGAAAACATGATCTGGATTCTTGAGTTTTGAAGGAATAAAAATGAAGGGGGGAAAAGAAGGGGAGAGGGAACAAGAAAGAAAATTAATAGGAGAAGTTGGTGGGATTCAAGAAAATAGAAGCAGCAGAAATTTCATGCCAAATTTTCAACTTCTGCTGAGATGAAGTTTAGGTCGGTGATTAGTGGGTAAAAATTAGAATGGGGTGATTAAGTGTGCTTCATGCTTTCACCGTTGATGGAATATAGAAAGAGAAATATCCAAATGGTCGTTGCAATGGATGTCCTCAGTGGTACTGATTCCAATAGTTTGGTCTAGTGTTACTAGAAAACAATAATAACCTAACAATATGCGCTTTGGATGCATTTTGGAACACATGCTCCATAACATGGTCCATTTACATTTCAACTTGATGAATCAGTAATATAATTCTTTTTGCTATCTACATACTTAAAAATTCTCCTGAAGAGGAAAAAATTCAAATCTTTGGATGCATTTTGGAACACATGGTCCATAACGTGGTCCATTTTCATTTCAGCTTGATGAATCAGTAATATAATTCTTTTTGTTATCTACATACTTAAAAATTCTCCTGAGGAAAAAATTCAAATCTAAAGATCTCAATTTCAACCTGATGAATCAGTAATATAATTATTTTTGCTATCTACATACCTAAAAATTCTCCTGAAGAGGAAAAAATTCAAATCTAAAGATCTCAAATCAAGAGAGTGATATTTTGTAAAGCAATTTTTTCTTTCATAAAGAAAGGGGACAATATTTGCAGAATCATTAACTAAGTAATCAATTTGAAGAATTAAATAAACTACATTTTAACTAATACCTACTTGTTAAAACAAAATTGTTATCACGTTTAGAAGTGCCATAAATTGCAACAGTGTGATTGATACAACGATACAAGCCATTCATAGGTAGTGAAAATAAGGCACCGTTTGGGAAAATTAGCATGTGCTAATAGTAGCTAAAACAAAGTTAGGCTAGTAGTTAGCTAAAAAAGCTAGCTAATTTTGTGTTTGGGAAGGAAAAAAAAAGTTACTTTTTTTTAGGTTGCTAACTTGTAAGAACAAATTGACATTTTTACAATCAAAAGTTTAAAAGAAAATTAAAATATAAGAGGGTAAAAAAGTCTAACCACTGTTGAAGTAGCCATTAGCACATGCCAATGGCTACTCTTCCCAAATGGTGCCTAAATACAGAATTAAAACTACAACCTAAATCTTATGATATATAAAGAAAATATTTTGGGCATTTTAGTTCTTTTTCTCATTCCTATAAATTGTTGATCCACCCGTGAATGGGTTAGTTGCAAGTCCTTGTATGGAGAATATAATATGCATGTAGCAAAATATGAGATACAAATCAAGGAACCATCATCTGGAACAATGTATTCAGAGAAGCCATGCCATTAGAATTGTTGCATCTTTAGGAAAATTTTGAAGCATTGTGAAATTTATTTTCAATGTAGTTAAAGAAACATAAAAAAACAACAATTATGAAAATAAAATATGCATGGAAAATATAAGATGTATGTAGCAACATATGAGATACAAATCAAGGAACCATTACCTGGAACAATGTAGTCAAGAAGCCATGCCATCAGAAGTGTTGCATCATGAGGAAAATTTTGAAGCATTGTGAAATTTAATTTCAGTTAAGTTAAAGAAACATAACAAAAAACAACATTTATGCATATCAAAGTACAGGCCATAAATGCAGAGAATACCGTAGATATTATCTGCAGTACATGGGTTTATCAAGCAGCTCATATTAAGTGAACCATGATGGGAGAAAATCTTAGCCAGATAATATTTGCAATGAAAACGAGATCAAGCGTGCAAAAAAATGAGTAGAGGAAGATCAATTGTGCAAAACCTGAAGCTCTGGTGGAAGATATCTGTAAACGTCATAAATTTGATCCCTGAAACCTCTGCTCAACATCTCATCAGACTCATCCTCGTGGAATATCTACAACATTAGACATAGTTCCTCACCAAATGACTCAACATGCAAACGATAATATCCCCCTAAAAAATAAAGTGAAGCAGTCTTCCCTGCACTGCCATAGAAAACAAATTGCAGAGAACAACAAAAAGGTAGGGAAAAAAAGAAGGATTGGCAGACATCTTGCACTCACAAGAATCAATAACTTGATAGCTCTAGTCCGCAATGTTCTTTGCTTGATCATGTCACACACCCCTCCTGGAGTTCCAGATACCATGTGAACTCCATATTCCAATTTTCTGATATCCTCACCCACACTTTTGCCTCCAATATTCATGCATGGGCCTGAATATTGATGAAATTACCAAGAGCCAATATTACTTTCTCAGTCTGTGCTGCCAGTTCCCTTGTAGGTGACAATATCAATGCTTGGACCCTGTAAAGAGAATGATTTATATGAAATTAAAACGCTGTAAACAAAGACAAGATAGAAAGCAACTGAACTTTCTAGTGTCTAGAAAGCAGAAAGGGACCAAGTAATTAAGTTCAACAGACCAGTCACCACCACACTGCATTTTGCACATCGCAACAAATAAATAAATAAATAAACTAAATCATACTTTATAGCAACTCATCACAATAGCACCAGCAGCAACAACGTAGCTAATGGAAATTAATACATGGCTTTTAACAAGGAAATAATCAATCTAAAACTTCCATAAAGGGCCTGCTCAATTTTGGCTCAGCAATCCGGTTCAAGATGCGTCTCATTGTAGGATTTCTTTATCAGCATGGCATCCAAGTGAAGTTTTTCTTCCTATTGATTGAATCGAGAGGATATGGAAAATATATTCCATCAGGTCAAAACCAGTGTTCCGTGGACCGTTCTATTTCCTCCAATATACCCGTGTCCACCAAGTATGACAAGGGCATGGGTGGTAAGATATAGAATATGTGTCTGACACCCATACCCAAATTGGACACCTAAAACCTCTAATTTTTAACTTTCTTAAAGACATGCAACATACATTTGATGGTTACAAAAAATTTAAATCTATTATGTAGATAGAATATTAGAATCTGATTTTTTTCCTTTAAATTCCAATTACATTCCTAAATAATAATTGTATTTTACATCAATATATATTATATTTAAATGCTTGCAATATGTCCAAGTATCCTACTTAATTTTTGGACCCACATCCTAAAATTAAAGTTTTGGGAGGTCTAACACATGGACACATATGCACACTCAACACTTTAAAAAAGTCCATCGAGTTAAATGTAATAATCCGCTGATTTTCAAAATCAGGAATCAAGAAATGTTGATCTGTTATTGATATCATGAAAAAAGGTGCAAGTTAGGAAGCATATATTTGCGACCAACAGCGTTGGCTTGAAGTCGAACTAAGGGCCACTGACACGTGGCACACTCGCACTAGACACATTTATTACTAACTTTTTGCTGTGTTGAAATTTTTTATTATTATTTTATTTTGAACACTTTTTTTATTATTATATCCAAAAATCCCCTTCATATATATCATATATATAAATATATATATACATAAAACTAAGACTTCGCAATATCACATGACAATTGCCAAACTTGAGTCCATTCATATAAATACAAGCACAAAAACATGACAAGTGATTTTACTTTAGCACCTAGGGATGCCCAGTGGGCAGGGCGGGCTAAGAATAAGTTTTTGCCCATCAGCCTTAAATTTAATTACCAAACCCGCTTACATGAACCCCTTTTTTTTTAATTAAACTATACTCTCAAATTAAAAAAAAAAGTAAATATTTTTTAAGTAGATTCGTATTAAAATAAATGTTTTTAAAAATTTTGATATAATAACTTAATTTTTATAAGAAAATACAAATAAAATAATATGAATATACACAAAATACATTTTTTAAATTATTCCAGGCCAGGTTGGGCCTACAAGTTCAATCCTAAGCCTGGAAGAAAATATATGAACCTAAAATGTCCACCCCAACCAGCACCTCCCTAGAGGACTTCGCACAGTGAATTTTTGGAGAATTTTTAGGTTTTTTTTAGAGGGACTGAGTGTAGAAACAATAAGGAAGACAACAGGGAATGGAAACAAAGAAATAAGAAGCAAGCCTAGGAATCAAACCTAGGTTTTTAGGCCTCACACCCAAGAGGAGGATGCCCCATGCATCACAATTGAAATAGCTAATTTTTTGTTTCAATCATTCTAACTTGAAATGAACCATTACAAGCTTTACATATAGAGTGAAGGATAGCATTGGTCTCCAAGAATACTTGGAGGATAAGTAAACTTGTGACTAAGAATACTTAGAGAGCAAGGTTTAGGCTTATTTAATGGGCCACACTAAGCAATTTGGACGTAACCTGAGTTACAACAAAATAAGGCCCAGCGCAAATACACAAAATATCAGTCCATGAAACAATTCTAAGTTTGATAATCATGGTGTTAATTTGACATGGATGGATTGGCTGGGGTTTGACAGCAATTGTGGTGCCAATTTGCAATACAACTCAATGCAATGCTAGTTGTGGTCATTGTGTGCTTGTTACCAGTGCTTGTTTGCCGGATGTTGTGGTGCTAATTGGATTTACTTGATGTACTAGTGCTTGATCAAGTCAAAACGGGCAGGTGGAGAATGCAACTGTCATGTCCACGATGGGCATGAGCCAAGAGATGGGGAGCAATGAGAGGACGTCAATGGTGATTGCAATATTGGGTAAGCATGGGCAATGAGAAAGTGAGGAGAAATATTGGAAGTGAAATTGGTTGTGAAGCACTAAAACTTCAGCACTAGTGTCATATCAGTGTCCAACATGTAGTAAACATGTGAATACACACAAAAACAAGTGCGGGTCACATTACATCCAAACAAATACGCATATTTTTCCTTCCAATACAGTCAATATACACCCCCTAATTATTATCCAACTACGACACCAAAAACTTGCAGAATTTGTTATCGCGAGTAAAATAGGCAAGTCCAAGGTCGAATCCACATCATAGTGGCTACTGGTATGAGGATGATAAGAAAGATGAAGACATGTGGTTGTATGAAGATTACAAGATGGAAATATGCGAAGCATAGATGGGGTAGAGGGTCGTGGCGGCAGGTTTGCAAGCAGCATGGTGCCAGCAGTAGGGAGCTACAGATTGAATGGAATAAGAGAAAGCAAGGGCACTATTTGTTAAGTTTGGGATTTGCGGAATCCAGGTTTGCTGGGACTGGTAGTAGATGTGGTGCAAAAAGAGGGTGAACGCAGTATGTTGGAGAGCAGATTGATTTGGGCAGTGACGTGTTACAAAGAGAAGGGAAAGTGAGGGCGTTTTACCATGGAAGGTAGCATGAATTTTGCAGGAGCAACTGTAAAAATAGCAGATGCCCTTTGAAATCACAAATCTAATTAGTGTTCGAAAACCCAAAATTAAAACCCTAGAAAACACAACAGAAAAGAAGTGCTGATAGTAGCATGGACAAAATTCTAAAGCGCGCACAGCCATAAATTTTGGTATGCGGCTTCTTCAGCCAACAAAGGAAGGTTTACTTCAAACACTCATAGTCATATACATGATAAAAAAAAAAAAAATCAATTCCTCAAATTAGGGTTACATATAGGATTCAAGCAATCAATCAAAAATGAGGAAAAGAGTCCCCACAAAAAAAACCACTGCTGAAAATAGAGAAAATAAAAGAGGACAAATAAGGGCTTTGAGGAAAACAAAAGTTGCGTACTCTCTCATGGAAGTGTCAACGATCTGGCAGACAGTGAGGGCAATCATGGAGGTCTTGCCGGTACCGGACTGGGCCTGGGCGATGACATCGCGGCCCTGAATGATGGGAAGCACCGCTATCTGCTGGATGGGGGACGGCTTCTCGAAGCCGTAGCTGTAAATCCCCCTGAGAAGATCGTCATTTATGCCCATCTTGTCGAAGCTCATGATAGGCTCGACCCCTTTGCTGGTCTCGAACACCAGCTTCTCGTCCTCGTCCACAACCCCTCCCCTCCGGCCCTGTTCGCCGGAACCACCGACCCTCCCGCCGTCGTCGCCTTTCTTTCTCTCTCTCCCTCTGCACTACGCCCAATTGCAGAAAAAAGAAAAACGACCGTTGCGCTACCTATCAGGCTCTTTGCTTTTCTCCTCCGGAAGAGTTTCCAAACTTATCCTTGTACAAAGCTGGCGATTACCCTTTCTGATTATTAGTCCCCTTCAATAATATTGAGGTTGGGATATTAAAGTAAGGCAGTGATTCAAATTTTCGCTACTCAGTTTTTTATTTTTCTAGTTATCATATTTTATCTCTTATATTTTTAATTTTTTACTAAATTACAAAGGACAAATATGTTAAAGTAATAAAAAATTAAAAAAATTAATTTTTTAATAACCTCCCAAAAATGTGAAATACTTTGAAATAACTAATAAAATTTTAAAATTTACTAATACATCTCTGCTACGCTAGAACGTACGTTCGGCTTTTGGCTTCAATTACCTATTTGATTTTTAGAGATATCGAATTGAATCAAATTTAAGACTTATTTTTAATAAATTAGATTTATAGTAATACAATGCCACTGATCAATCACTGTGCACGAATTTTCATATTATATAGGTTTAAATTATAAAAATAAAATAACATGCGTCCTCTTTGGAACGCTGAAAGAGTGAAAAAACTTTTTAAAATCTTTAAAAATCTCTAAACTTTTATAAGATATTTTATTTTTGTTGTACTTCGCAAAATTTTTATAAATTTATATATATTTACATATCCCAATAAATTTATATATACCCCAATAAATGTTTTACTAGTCCCAATAACATTTCCACGAATCTCAATAATTTTTCTACAAATCTCAAAAATTTTTTAACGACTTTCAATAAATTTTACATAAAATTGTTCGAAAAGACTCAAAAAATATACCTAATGCAAAAAATAAAAAGTTTTAATATTCACCTTTGAAAAATGTGGTTTAATGGCTACACGCCAAATGGTAAAAATTACCAAA
Source organism: Vitellaria paradoxa (assembly GCA_019916065.1). Lineage (NCBI taxonomy): Eukaryota > Viridiplantae > Streptophyta > Magnoliopsida > Ericales > Sapotaceae > Vitellaria > Vitellaria paradoxa. The sequence goes on from CM034237.1 coordinate 1,593,483, forward strand.
ATCACATTTTTCGCCGTTTGTTTTTATTTTTCGACGCTCTGAGCACCCACTTAAACTACAATAAATAAATTAATTAACTATCCCATTAAGAAAAATTTTTTAAATAGTATTTTAATAAATAATCAAATAAAATTATATTTTATTAGTTTTTAATGCATAGAAAGATGTATACAAATATATAAAATTAAAACTATTAAAAAATAATTCACATTTAAAAATAATTTTATAAAACATACCTGATAATTAACCAAGCTAAATAATACTTAACCCATAAATAAACGATTATTTTATAAAATCAAAACCAATTTAATTTTTATGAGAAAAATAAATATTCATATTAAGGGTAACTCACAAAATATGCTAACCAAGTTAATCGAATTAACAAGTTTTACGCTTCGGATGGAGCCAAAACAATTTAATTTAAAGAAATCGAATTAGTTTAATTTTCAAACCTTTCAAGTTTTTTTGTATGAATGAATTACATCTATCAGTTTGTTTGATGGCAACATATTTTACAGCAAAAAAATATTATTTCACATAAAAAAATTCAGAGAAAAAATATTTCTAATTTAAGTTACAAAAGCTTAGGCTCATGTCTAAAGGTAATGTCTTGGTCCTGCTCGGTAATGTTTTCATTTTTTATTTTTTTATTTATATTTTTAAAATTATGTTAAATCGCAATAGAAACATGTTTAATAAACATATTTACGTTTTTCTGTTTTCAAAAAAAAATAAAAATATAAATAAAAAAATATATTTTCACTCTGATTTTTTTTCTGTAACCAATATTTTGCCAATTTTAAAACTTTAACTATTTTTGTTAAATTACATAATAATAAATTATTTTATTTAAATATTTTATTAAAATAAGTTATTTTAATAAATAATATAATTAAATTCAATAAATTAATTTAATTATATAAATTAATATAAATTATTTTAATAAATAATAAAACTAAATTAATTAATTTAATTTAATTTAGTAATTAAATATTGCTAAATTATCTAAAATAAATATCATAATTAATTTATTTAATTTAATAATTAAATTAATTTTAATAAAAATAATTAATAATTAAATTACATTAATTTTTAATTTAATTTAATTTAATAATTATTATTAAAATATTTTTAATAAATATCATAACTAAATTATTCATGATTTAATTAATTTAATTTATATAAAATATATTTTATTAAATTATTTCAATAAATAATTAAATGAATTTAATTAATTTAAAAATAAATAATTTAATTTAATAATTAATCTAATTTAATTATTTATTTAATATGAAATATATTTTATTAATTTATTTTAATAAATAATATATTTTAATATATTTTATATTTATTGAATTAAATGATTTTAATAAATAATTTACTGTATTAATTTAATTAATTATATTAATTAAATTAAATTAATATAAAATATATTTTATTAAGTTCTATTAATTTTTAAAACTAATAAAATTAAATATTTTCTAAAATAAAAAAATTAATAATTATAAACAAACTTGCATTTCTAAATACAGTTTTAGTTTTTATTTCAGAAAAAATAAACGGTAACAGAAAACAAAAAATAGAAAAACAATAACAAAAAAACGACAGCGTTGTCAAAAAGGCTCCTTGTAATACATTTTTCAACAAGATGACATCTTCATGGTGGCACAAATAGTGAAAATTTCTTAACCCTCGTTTGGTAACATTTCATTTTAGGTGATTCCGTTTATGTTTTTAAAATTGTAGAAATTAGTAACAGAAATATATTTACTAAATCTATTTATATTTTTCTCTAAAATAATAAAAACTTAAACAGAAAAAACATAAAGAAAAAATGTTTTCAATTTTTCTGTTATGAATATTTTGTTAATTTTAACATTTTGTCCATTTTTATTGCATCATACTAAAATAAATTATTTTATTTGAATATTTTATTGGGTGGGTCTATTTGTACTCCACTTTACATTTTTATTAAATAAAATTACACAATTACCCTCATTCATCTAATAAAATATGTTGTATAATTTTAATGTCATAAATGCCTTTCTACAAAAATGAAATGTGTTGTTGACTATTTTATTTTTACTGGGAATGTGTGCATTGACTCTCTCTGCAATAGTTCCTGCCTTGAAACATGCTGCATGTGTTGCTAATATCATGTGCCCTTCTACTTCTTTTGCTCAATATGCAGTTTTCTTCTTGGGGCTATATCTGATTGCACTAGGAACTGGTAGGATCAAACCACGTGTTTCATCTTCTAGGGCAGATGATCAATTTAATGATGCTGATCTGAAAGAGGGGCTAAAGAAGGGATCATTTTTCAATTGGTTTTATTTTTCCGCCAACATAGGTGCTCTTGTATCTAAGCAGTTTTATTATGTGGATTCAAGACAATGCTAGGTAGGACCTAGGTTTTGGCATTCCTACATTGTTTATGGGCATTGCTATTGCAAGTTTCTTTTCAAGCACTTCTCTGTATAAATTTCAGAAACCTGGGGGAAGTCTCCTTACAAGAATGTGCCAAGTTTTGATTGCGTTCATTCTGTAAATGGAATTTGGTGGTCCCTATTGATTATAGCCTTCTCTATAAAACACCAGACAAAACTTTAACAATTGAAGGAATTAGAAAACTGGAGCATACTAATGACCTCAAGCAAGTTCTTTCCCTTTTCTCCTAGTTAACATTTATCGTTATGAACCATTTATTCTAATGTAGTGTTACAAGTAGAATGTTAACTACTTTCCATGACGATAAATGTTATGTCATTCTTTTTGTAAACTACTTTCCTAGTTAACATTAACTACTTTACAAATAAAATGAAAAATGAGAAAGCAATGAAAAAATCTATTAAGTTTGGGATTTGCAGCGTCCAGGTTTACTGAGAGATAAAGTAGGCATGGCACAGAGAGAGGGTGATTACAGTGTATTGGAAAGCAGGTTAATTGATTTGGGCAGTGGTGTGTTATAAAGATAAGGGAAAGTGAAGGTAGCATGAATTTTGCAGGAAAAATCGTGAAAATAGCAGCCGTCCCTTGAAATCATAAATCTAATTAGAGTTGGAAAACTCAAAATTAAAACCCTAGAAAACACAACAAAAAATAATTGCTAGTGGCAGTATAAAAAAATTCTTAAGCGTTATAAATTTTGGGATGCAACTTGTTCAGTTAGCCAACAAAATGAGTTTCCTTCAAACACTTATAATCATATGCATGATAAAAAAAAATCTATTTCAAAAACGAACTTATAAGATAACAGAAGATTTTCTGTAACTCAAATTAGGGTTAGATATATTATTCAAGCAATCAATCAAAAATAAGAAAAACTGTTAAAAAAAAAAAGCCATTTGCCCAAAATAGAGAAAAAAAAAAAAAAGAGGACAAACAAGGGTTTTAAAAGAAAATAAAAGTTGCATACTCTCATGTTGGATCGATTCACACACACACACGATATACGGAAGAAAACAGTAAAGAGATCAACACACAAATTTACGTGATTCCCCAAAATTTGGGTACGTCCACGGGAGCATGAGCGAGAGTTCTTTTCTTATTGATCACAGGATTACATAGAGAAAATTTATAGCCACCTCTATTCCTAACTCTAATAGGATTACATGGTCTAATTCCCAAAATACCCTTAATTACATCGTACTGTATCGCAGGGGGCGTTGCCCCCCGCACCCCCAAAACCTTCGGGGCTGTGGCCTAGCTCACTACATGTTGAATCCGAGATAAGGGCGGATGCTTTGCTCTGCTCGATCGCTTCGCATCCACCCCTCCTTCTTAGCACTGGGTTCCTCTCTGTATGAGCTACAAGTCCCAACATCTCCCATAAAAGTGTAATGATCTAGCATATAATGAGGGCAATCATGGAGGTGTTACGGTACTAGATTGGGCCTGTGCTGATGGCCGAAGGCTTCTCAAAGTAGTAGTTGTAAATCCCCCTAAGAAGATCGTCATCTGTGCCCATCTCATCGAAGCTGATGATAGGCTCAACCCTTTTGCTAGTCTTGAACACCAGCTTCTCGTCCTTGTCCATCACCATTCCTCTCTGGTCTCTGTTCGTCAGCACCACCAACCCTTCCGTCATCCTCGCCATTCTCTCTCTATACTAGACCAAATTGCAAATACTCTTGCCCTATCTATAAAGATGAAATCGGGCTGGGTTATCCCTGATCCAATATCCAATGGATCAAGTGAGTCCAAGTCAACCAAACCTGCTAACTACCCAGTTTAACTTTTAATTTTTTTTATAATTAAATAAAAAATCATAAAAACACATTGAAACTCATCAATAAATCTTATTAGGAATTAAATAATTACATAATTAACATTTAATCTAAATTACAAATATAGAATCTAAATAAAAAATTATACAAAAAATAGATATTAAATTATTCTATGTATTTTTTACATAAATTAAGCTCATCACCTGTATTTTAATATAATTTAATTTTAAATTCATTAATTTATTTAATACTATTACTCTTTTGTTAATAACAATAACATAATACAAGAATTAATCATAATAATACATATAAAATTGTCAATCTTAATCAAGATGTACCCAAACTCCAATAGATAAAAAAAAATTATTATTTAAAAGTACATTCATATCGTGTTTAAATGTGATTTATATATTTTTTTAGATAATTTAGTGGTATATATTAAATATATATATATATATATATATAATACTGAGAGCAGCAGGCAAGTTTCCTTTGAAAAAAATTGAAAGAAATAAATATGACAGCAACTAGCATGTTGCCTTTAAAAAAAAAAACTACTAGCAAAGGATCAGATTAAGAGTAGGAAGCAAAGTTAGCCGGGGGTTAGGCAGGCTGACCAGGGTGCCCCAAGCCCTGAACCAAGTAAAGTGAGCAGGGATAGGTCGAGCTATATGAACACATGAATCAGGGCGAGGGTGAGTTGATTTTCGAATCAAGTTGTGGATCGACTAGATCCATTTGCATCATTACTTATCTATCAAGCTTTTTGTTTTTCTTTACTTATTTAATTAGGTTGAAACTGACCCTTGTGCGAGGTTAGGCAACTTTGCGATTTGAGAGTGGGATATTACTAGATGTAAAATAATTTAAAATTAAACTTAAATAACTAATAAAATTTTAAAATTTACTTCTACTTCTCTATAATGTTGGAATGTAAGTTTGATTTTTTTGAATTCGATTACCAATTTGATTTTCAGCAAAATCGAATTGAATCAAATTTAAGACTTGTTTTCAGCAAATTGAATTCATCATAATAATACATGGTGAGTTTGGAATGCAAATTTGGTTAAATTTTTTAATTTTCTCTAAAATTTGTTGATAACTTTTATAATTTTTTTTTAATTTTTACCAATTGTTTTCAACTTCTACCAATTTTTTTCTTCAACTTCTATAAACTGTTTTACACTTCTTGTCACACCCCTAACCTCATAGTTCGAGAAGGACGGCATGGGAATGTGAAAGTAAAAATAAATAAATAAAATCCAATTTAAATTCAATTCACATTGAGTTAAAGTTATCAATATATCTAAAATTATTACTAATTCTCATGTAAAATAATATGTAATTACATCACTATCAATTTATCAAAAAAATAATTCTCTTTAATATTATTTCAAATGACCACATTCAAGGTCTGTACGATTAGATCAAATACTATTATTATGCTTATATTTTCTTAAATTAATGACATCATAAATGTAAATAGTAAACCTATATCGGTCACATAATTTATAATATTAATAATTAATTTCTCAGTTAAAAAGAATAAACACAATTATTATTACCCATAATTAAGACCAAACTTAGGCTATTCAAGCCTAAGCGACCCACCTATCCCACTTTGATAATCAGGTCACTATAATTCCTAGTTTATATATCTTTTTCATAACCCAACTTATGATCAACCAGATAAACCATACATCTCAATGCCACAGCCACATTATATCAACATCTTAATATAAAATAACATAAATGCAATCTCATGCAATATCAATGTATACTCTAGTCTCCATCTAACCCTAACTTTATCCTGGAATGGATTATGCTTAGTAAAGTATGCGAGGTCACCAATCGCATCGTTTACGTTTTACGGCGAATGTTTATCTCAATATATATATATATATATATATATATATATATATATATATATATAAGCTAAGTGGGGAACCGTGTTACACCTCCACTAATGTAAGACTTATGAGAACCGTGTTATATCCCCTAGCCCATCTGCTAAGAAATCATGTCGCACCTCTAGTCAGGCATCCACTTTCCTCAAACAGGGTACAATCACAGGTAAAAAACCATGTTACACCCCTGACCCTTTTGTCAGAGAACCGTGTTACAGTCCTGATAAGGCATCTACTTAACTTAAGCAGGAAATCAATATAAACAGCGATTAGAGGACCGAGTTGCACCTCTAATTAGTTAAGAATCAAAGGAACCATGTTATACATTTAGTCAGGCATCTACTTAGTTGAAGCAGAAAATTAATATAATAGCATCTTAAGATTAACATCCCAATTCCAATAATTAAACTCTAGCTATATATATTGACCGGGGATCATCCAGTATTTTCAAAATCTTATTTCATTATTTCTCAAAATTATGGATCCCATCCATACCTGTGCCTCGGCACGTCAATAATATCAATATGGCACTTTCGGCCAATTAATAATCACAGCATAAAATCAAATGATACAACCCCAGCCCATGCACATGACAGGCTCAATTATGTAAAATAAATATCATTTTAATATAAACATGCATTCTTATTAGGTTCAATGATAATTTGGGGTTCCTTTTATCCTGAAGAATCTTTGATAAATAGGTTTGGGCACAAAACATATCTTTTGAAATCAAATTATAACATTTTTAGAAATTTACCAAACTAGTGTTTGGACACCCTAAATTACGGTCTAGACACTTTCCCAGTCTGAACACCCAAAATAGCTGGTCCAGACACCCAAAATAGCCGATTCAAACACTTCCGGTCCGAACACCCTGGTCACTCGTTCCAAACATCAAAGTCCAGCGCCCAGTTCTTAGGTTCGTTTTCAATAAAACCCAATTCTAATTCATTCCCCAAATCACTAATTCAAGCCTCAATCTCAACAATAACTCATGTATAAACACTTAAAACCATATATTTCTATAACACTTAATCGAAGAATAACTCAAATATATGCAAAATTTTCACATTCATGTGCATATATATACACACATTCATATATAAATATATATACACAAATCTCAGGATATTCAACCAAATCAGGCATGTATATATTTCAAAATTATCTTAACAATGTTTAGAACACGAATATAAGTCCCACACAACTTGAATCCGAGGAGAAAATAAGAAATGAGAAGACTTAGGTTTCGATTCTTAAACTTTAAATATCCATATCCTTTACCTCAAGTAAAATCACGAGAAAGAATACTGACATGACATTCAAGGTATCGAATACTACCCTGATCCGTCGACATTTCTTCCTGGAACCCATTTTCTCTCTACTCTCTATCTCTTCTTTCTTCTCTTTCTCTCTCTCTCTCTCTCTCTCTCTCCCCTCCCTTGGTCAAGAATCCGCTAGAAATAAAGAAGAAGAAAGAAGAAAAGAAAAAGAAATGAAGGAAATGAAAGAGAAAAGAATGGCAAGGTCGATGGTCTAGTTGTCCAACCTAATACCACTTTGAGCCAAATTTGGCTGAGGAAAAATAAAATAAACCTAACTAAACAAACTCTATCTCGGCCTAATTATTTTATTGACCCAAAATAATATATAAATGGTCAAAATAAATACTAGGTATTACACTGTTTGAGCAATACATCGAACAAGTTTATTTATTTTTTATTATTTTTTGCTAAAATCTAGCACTCTGAATATGCACATGAATGATTAATCCTGTGCTATGCACGAAATTTATATATGTTTAAAATATAAAAATGAATAACACATATTTAAACTGAAATAAATAAATAAATTGCCACTTACTTTGAAAAATTTAAGGGTAAAGTACAAAAATCTCATTTACAGCTTACTCTCAGTATTACTTTAGTCTCGCAGGTTTCAATTGTAACAGTCAAATCTTCACACTTTCGGTCAAGTATCAATTTGATCCTTCTATTATTTGATTGCTAGAAATGACTGTTAGACTAAGGATAAAATGATAATTTTATTTATAATTTTATTTATAATTTACCCTCAGTGTCACTTTAATCCTTTACGTTTTTAATTATAACAATCGAATTCCTACGCTTTCGATGTATATTTGAAATATATTTTATTAAATTACATAACTTATTTTAATTTGAAATATATCTTATTAAATTATTTTAATAAATAAAATATTTAAATTATATTTAATATATTTTCTTTTATTGAATTAAAGTGTTTTTCTTAAATAATATGATTAAATTAATAATATAATTAAAATATATT
>CM034237.1:1602025-1651420 GCA_019916065.1 Vitellaria paradoxa
CTCCTCGTTCCTAATCCTATCTTTCCTTAAATCCCGCACATCCACCTTAGCATCAACTGCCATTTTTGCCATAATATGCTTTCTGCTGCTTACTGCCCACACTCTGATCCTTAGCAGCGCTGGTCTAACCGCCACCTTATAATACTTTCCTTTTACCTTGAGGGGACTTTTCGGTCGCAACAAGACCCCGAAGCACTCCTCCATTGGTTCCCCGGCTTGAATCTGTGACTTACATCAGTATCAATTCCTTCATCTTGTTGCACCATAGATCCAAGGTACCTAAATTTATCTTTCCTCAATCTTTTGTGTGCCTAAACTTATTTCTATACTACCCGTTATCCTACTTTGACTAAACTTACATTTCATATATTCTGTCTTGCATCGATTTAGCCTAAACCCTTTTGTCTCTAACGTTTCCCGCCACAATTCTAGCTTAGCATTCACTCATTCTCTCGTCTCATTTACTAAAACAATCTCAGCTGCAAATAGCATACACCACGGCACCTCATCCTGAATATGTATTGTAATCTCATCCATAACTAAAGCAAATAAATACGGGCTTAACGCGAGCCTTCATGTAAACCAATCGTGATAGGGAACTCGTTAGTCTCTCCACCAGTCGTCCGTATAGGTGTCATGACTTTATCATACATATCCTTTATCGCCTCAAAATATGCGACACACGCTCCTTTCTTTTCCAATACTCTCCATAGAATCTCCCTATGAATCCAGTCATATGCCTTCTCCAAATCGATGAACACCATATGTAAATCTTTTTGACCTTCTCTATACTGTTCCATTAACCTCCTCAAGAGAAAGATAGCCTCCATAGTTGATCTTCCAGGCATGAAATCAAATTGATTATCTGAAACTTTTGTTGTCCTTCTTAGTCTTCTCTCAAACTCTTTCTCATAATTTCATCGTATGACTCATCAATTTAATCCCGCGGTAGTTCGCACAGTTCTGAATATCTCCTTTGTTCTTGTATATGGGTATAAGGATACTTTTTCTCCATGCATCAGGCATCTTCTTGCTCTTTAGCACTACATTAAAAGTTTTGTGTCCACCAACTTATGCCATCTTCTCCTAAGCCCTCCAAACCTCAATAGGGATACCATTTGGCCCATTACTTTTTCCCATTTTCATCCTTTTTAATACTTCTTTACTTCTTCCTTACTGATTCTTCTATAGAATATAAGATTTAATTCTTTCCTAAAAGTGGTAAACTACCTTAATTGTATGTCACTACTACTACTGCTTTCGTTAATAACTTGTAGAAGTAGCTCTTCAACGCTCCTTTGTCTCCTCTTCATTACTAATACCTTTTCATCCTCATCCTTATTGCATTTAACTTGGTTTAAATCCTTGGTCTGTCTATATCTGGATTTAGCAAGCTTGAATATCTCTCTTTCGCCCTCCTTAGTGTCAAGTCGCCTATATAAATCCTCAAATGTCTTTGCTTTAGCCTCACCTAACTGCCTTTTTGGTTTCTCTTCTAGCTCTCTATACCTCTCCAAATTCGCTTCATTTTGGTCGTTTTGCTAAGATTTAAAATACTCTCTTTTAACTCTTATCTTGTCTTGGACGGCCTCGTTCCACCACCATGCCTTTTCTGTGCCAGAGCACTCCTTTGGATTCTCCTAAGACTTCTTTCCCTACCTCCCTAATACACTTGCTACCTTATCCCACATAATATCTGCACTCTTACTTACCGTCCAAACGTCTTCCTTTAGTACTCTTTCCCTGAATGCTGGTTGCTTATCACCTTTCAGTTCCACCATTTAGTCTTTGAGTATCTATACGATTCTTTTTTCTAGTCCACCTTTGAAGCTGCACATCTATGACCAACACATATGTTGAGCAGTCAAGCTCTCCCCGGTATAACTTTACAATCTTACAAGTTTTGCGGTCTTTTTTCTAGTTAAGAAGAAGTCAATATGTGTCCTTGAGGAACCACTCTTATAAGTCACCAAATGTTCTCTCTCTTCCTAAAAAAGGTGTTCGTTACCATGAGATCATAAGTCACTGCAAACTCCAAAATTCTCTCTACTTCATTTCTATTACTGTAACTATATCACCCATGCACTCCTATGTATCCATCTACGTCGCGTCCTATATGACCGTTCAAATCTCCTCCTATAAAGACCATATCTCCTTGAGGTATCTCTAATAGCATTCCTTCCAAGTCTTCCCAAACTTCTCCTTATGTACATCTCTTAAGCCCACCTGGGGGGTATAAGCACTAATTACGTTTACTATCTCTTCTCCTAACACTAACTTAATTGCAATAATCCTATCTTCACAGTGTTTTATATTACTATATCTTCCTTTAGGTTCTTGCTTACTACTATGCTGACCCCATTTCTCGATCTATTAAGTCCCATATACCATAACTTATACCCAGTCTTCTCAATCTCTCTAGCTTTCTGTCCCACTCACTTCGTCTCTTGCAAGCAATTGTGATTTTTCTCCTTTTCATTGTATCCACCACTTTTATAAGTTTCCCAGTTAAGCTCCCTATTCTAAGTACCTAATCTCAGCCTTCTATTTTGGACTAACTTTCTTGCCCTCCCCACTCGTCCAAGAAAGTGTGAGGACCCTTGCCTATTTAACACTGCACTGCACCCGGGCGCTAATGCAACGGTCCTTGCTTATTTAACACTGTACTCGGACCATACAGCGCGTTGCTAAGTAGAGAATGCCCCCACGAAATCTCATTAGGTGTCAGAAAATCCATAAAAAAATTCGACAAGGTTTTACGCTAGCTGTCGACTACCTAACACAACCCTCCTCCTTTATCCAGGTTTGGGACCGGCTATGAAAAAAACATAGGCGAAGTTAGGAATTGGACTTTATGATTGTGGAGAATTAATTGGAAAATTAAGTCCTATTCTTAATTGGACTTTGAGGCAACATTTGTATATTTAAATAGACTCTTGTCAAAGAAAAATTGAAGGGCATTAATTAATATCTTTGGAAGAATATTTTCTAAACTTCAACATATCATATTGAGGGTTAATTGTTCTTCATTGAAGCAAGAACGACCACAATATCTTCATTGTTCTTGAAAAGAATATTGAACAATTGTGAGTTCTAACAAGTGTTGTTTAAAGACATGGTGGGTTCTAGCCAAGATTGATAGCGGAGGCAATTGCATGGGCTCCGGTGCATCTTGGGTCTAGTGAGAAAGAGTAAATTCAAGTGAGGATGGATTTAGACGATCTTGTAATGGGGTAACTTTTGTAACTAATATTTTATATAGTGAATTCTTTTTCGGCTTAGTTACCTAATAGATTCAGGGTTTAACATTGAATGTTTCTAGGATTTCTTTGTTAAATCTTATGCCTTTATCTCTTTGATTTAATCACGCGATTTCAATTTTGTTTTTTTATTGGTTGTGTTTGTTTGAATTTCCATATAAGCTATGTTTAAAATTTCAGCATTCATATTTCCTTTTGTCATACACTGGATGTACATATTTCTATTTCATACTGCATTTCTTTTTATTACATGTTTCTATTTCATATGGCATTTCTTTTTATCCTCTTAAGCTAAGATTTAACTGGAATTTTCAGGTAGGCTTGGCTCTTGTAGTTGAGGGAGAGATTGTAATTGGAGTTATGGGCTGCCCAATTGGCAAGAAGATATTCCCAGGAAATCCATGGCTGAAGCCACAAAATCTGGGAATATTAGATCTGGATCAGGAGTCATTATGGTGGCTCATGTTGGCTGTGGAACATGGACAAAGCAGTTACCTGCTATGCTGATCGCCACTACCAAGATTCCTAACAGTTGGACCAGATGCTTTGTTGATAGGTGTAACTTAGTTTTGAGGCACGCTATTGTATTCCAGATAGTCAAACATGGGAGTCATTGCCTCTATCCACTTCATTCGATGCAGCAACTAATGCAGAGAGTGTTAATGAGAAACAAATTCTCCTTCTGCCTACATGTTGTGGAAGGTTTGTTCTTCTTCCATTACTATTATGACATTTCCTAACATTGGCATTTACTTGAAACTTTGATTCTTATATGTAGTAATAAAGAAGTACAGACACTTGTAGAAAAGTATGGTCTCTGTGTGAACACAAGCCGGACACGGACACTTTTGTGACACTACTTCGACACATGTCTAGCACTTGTCTAAACTTGGCCATCATTTTGTAAACATTTTGAGATTTGGACTTTCGTTAGACAGTTGGGGTTCACTCATATCTATCTCTTACAATAAATGGAACACATTACGAGTTTGAAGAAAAAAAATCAAATAATAAAATATCAGCTATATGCCTTTATAATTGTTAAGTTCATCCTCTATTTTTTAATTTTAGGAATTTTAATATCAAAACTTCTAGTTCATTTTATGTATATTGTTTCTAAGATGGATATTTGGTCTTTTTGTTCTTATTTTTTTACCAACTTGTAAAATGAAAAAATATTTCTTGCTGCTGTGATTGTGATGCTTGTCCAAAAAAATAAAAAGCAATTCTCAATATTTTGATGTAAATATGTATGTATGTGTATGTATTTGCGATATAAATAATAGTAGAAATATATAATTTTGTAAATACGTCAGTTATTATTTCTTCAGTGACAACAGGTTGACTTTCTAGATTGCTTGAAAATGAACTAAGAAATCTCTTTGTTTCTAAGGGCCTCTTATTTATTTTTTACGAACCAGGAAGCATGTTAGATTTGTACCACTTGTTTTGACTTGCTTTTTGCATTATGCTTCTTTAACCCTTTTGCTCAAGGGAACCAGAAAATTGATTATCATCTTGCCTTTTTTATGGTCTTTATATATATTGCATCTGATAGAGTTTTGTTGTTTTTCGTGTTTAGCTTGTGCAAGTACTTAATGGTTGCTTCAGGTAGGGCCTCTGTTTTCATTCTTCGTGCAAGGACCCAAACAATTATCAAGGTATCAAATTATTCTATTAATCATTGTGTATTGAAAATTGTCTCGGGACATGGTTTGATTCTTCATCTCATCTACATGACAGGCTTGGGACCATGCTGTTGGGATGATATGTGTTCATGAAGCAGGCGGAAAGGTGTGCATCTCTCCTTAGGCATTGGGATGTTTGTATGCCAAATGGTTTTATTTATAGTTCTCGTGCATGCACATTTTGAGTGGCCATTATCTACTGTTTATCATAAAACAGAACAATTTGGGTTCTTTCTTGTAAGTTTAATGCTAATGATTAAGCTGTTATTAGGTGACTGACTGGAGGGGGAGTCAACTTGATCTCGCAGCAGATCAAACTGACCGAAGGTTCATATTTCCTTCAGGCGGTGTTTTGTGACAAATAGCAGCTTACATAGCAATCTACTAAAGATGATCTCATCTAGGTCATCAGTTCTTTAATGGCATTGGGTACTCAATTCTATCATTCATTTATATTATTTTTGCTAAAGGATGTTGTTTCTATCTTTCTACAATTCTTGAATGGCTTCTCAATTTGCAAACATCATTTCTTGTGAGATCCCCAAAGTTTTAAATTGTTATGCAAGATCCTTCATGTAAGCTGGGCAATAACAATGTACCCAAAACAAATTCTACTAGTGTCTGAACTTACCTTGTCTTGTTATCTTCACATCTTTTAAAGAAGAAGAAAATGTATGGTGCAGGGGAGTTTTAATTGAACTTCAGTCCTGCGGCGAACTTTCAGGCAATGCACTGAGAGTACTGAATGGTTCCACGGGGTTCTATGCTACAAAATTCAGTCACATTTTTTTTTGATAGGTTCAAAAATCAGATATTAGTGTTTTGAAAGCGATTTCCAAGGGGTAATGAATACATGGCTTGCAGTGCTCAACTGAAATGCAAGTCCTAGGCAATGTAACCATGGGGAAGGCACATTCTTGTGGTGACATTTGCAGGCAAGTAATTATTTGGATTTGTCCGAGTGCTTTTGACTGCTATTGATGGCTGAGTCTGGGGGCTTTAACCTCAAATTTACATGACACCTTGGAGGATAATTATTATTATTTTGATGCAGATTACTTAACGGAACCACAACTTTGAGTCTCTTTGTCAAGAATGGAGCTTAAGCTGCTTGAATATCTCGTTAGGAGCACATTGGGAGGAACTATCTAAGGTAGAAATGTAGTGAGAGAAGAATTATGTGCTTGTTAAGAAACTTTATTTAGTGAGGGATGATAGAGCAGCCTGGAAAGGTGAAGGACACGACTAGCGATGAGCCTGTTCTTTAGTATTTACGCAATACATAGGAAAATAAATGGATTCAAAATCAGTGCAGTGTCAGTCTTTTTCATACTAGCACCGTTCAAAGATCAAGCATATGCTTTGTAACTTCTAAGCTCCGATGGGGTTCCTATAGCATGTAAAATTATGTTATGTGGACTCTTCTACATGTAGACATACTTATGTTAGATATTTGACTCTTCAGTAAGGATGTTTGGATAAGGTTATGATATATATGCCTCCCGCATAGATAATTATTCGTAGATACAAACATATTTATAATTGAATTACGACACACGGTTATGTGTAAAGCTTAAATTTCATGCATATCCTATAAAATAAAATAATGATATTAAATGTACGAATATTTTGTCGTGTCTCTGTATCCTTTGAATTAAAGAATTGATGGATTTAACTCTTAGACATGTACTTATACTCAAGTCCCTGTAACGTTTTGTAAAATTAGTTGTTCATTCATCCAATTCTTCCACCCTTGCATTTTGTTTAATCTGATCTAGGAAACCCTTGGTCATTCAAATGTGTGAAATTAGGGGTGACAATATTAGACAACAGAAAAACACGACATGAACATCATCGACGTTAACACGAAGTTACTGTGAAAATACAAACATGATATGATACAAAACTTTGACGCGAAACTAACATGATTTGGTCTAATTTGAAATAAATTAATTATATAAGATATTCATTAAATTCTAAGATTTTTGAGCGTGAACACGAATGTAAATAAATTGACACGCGTTGACACAAATTATGAATCCAAGCATAACACAACGCAATCTAACTGCCACCCCTATGTGAAAATATGCGAATTATCTTGACATGTACTACCACAATACTAGCCATTTGAATCAAATTACCAGATGCAACAGGAAATTGAGAAGTGCAGGTCACTATTTGGCTTTGTGGTTACCTTTGAACTCTGCTGAGTTCTGTGTCCGGTTATTTTCATCCATGAAATGCCTCTCCATTGTATTACAGTTATGTGGAGCCTGTCCCTAAACGTCGTCTGCAAGGTATAATTAATCATGCTTCGTTTTGCTTAAAATTGTGGAAACTTCCCGTGTCTGGTAGCTTCTGTATACGCATATTTTTTTAAGGTTTCCAATGAAAATACTGTTCCTCTTATAGTTTTGAACTCTCTTTAACAATGTGATTAGGTGGATTGCTCAATTAATTTTTAGTAATCATGCTTCATTTTGCTTAAAGTTGTGGAAACTTCCCCGTGTCTTGTAGTTTCTGTACATGAATATTTTTTTAAGGTTTCCAAATGAAAATACTGTTCCTCTCAAATTTCAAAACTCTCTTTGACAATGTGATTAGGCGGATTGCTCACTTAATTTTTTTATGGGGTAAGTTTATTCATTTAGAATTGATGTTGTGCCCAATTAGATTATTTGCTTCTGACAAAATCTCCTCAGCTTGTCTTCTCATCCTTGAACTATGCAAGCTTTTGATTAGACATTGGATCTGTTGCTTCGTTTGGACTCTAGCCCATCTTATATTTTCAACATTTCTACAACATTATTGGCATAAATCATGTTAAAATGAAAAAACTAGTGTAGATCATATTGTACTTTCAGATTCAAAGTGATCTGCTCTTGACACGTTTCAAGCTCGTGATCTGAGTTCAACTGATCATCATCAAATTCCGGATAATTCAACCAGCCGTGAAAGCGCCATGTGTCTCCTTGGGATTGCTTGATCACCTTAGATGCGACAACAATTGAGGTGCCCTATCCTAAGGGAAAGTTCAGGACACCAAAACGAGCCAGGTGGCCTTCTTTCTCTCTAAGATAACATACTGTGCTCTAATTATGTCTATTATGGTTGTAGCTTAGCTACTGTAGTAAATAAATATGCCTAGTGATGCTTAACATTTTAGTTGTTTAAATTAATGTAGTATCATGGTAATTTGGGGGTTGGAATTCTCAAATCAGGCTTGTATTAATTAGGCATGTAAGTGGTTGGAAAGGTGTGTAAGGTAAAAGTCTACTCTGTGCTTGCTCGTCAGGCCACCAAATTTTCTCCTTTGAACGGAGTACTTGCGAACAGATAAAACAGTTAAAGAAAGGGGCAGGAGAGGATTCTCAACCAAAGGCTCTCTTTGCAATTTCGCACA
Source organism: Vitellaria paradoxa (assembly GCA_019916065.1). NCBI lineage: Eukaryota > Viridiplantae > Streptophyta > Magnoliopsida > Ericales > Sapotaceae > Vitellaria > Vitellaria paradoxa. Next base: position 1,610,377 of record CM034237.1, read on the forward strand.
TGTGGAGTAGATTTTTATTTCGCACAAAAGGAATGGTATATAATATTTTATTGTCTTTTAGTATAGTTTAACGATCACACCAATAATAGGGGAGGGGGATCGAACCATGATGAGGCGGGGAAAGTTTTGAAAGCTCTCCACCGGGCAATAATTCCATGGGCTTCTCTCTCTCTCTCTCTCTCTCTGATTTAACTAATGCAGTACAATTGATATTAGAGTCATCCTACATTAGAGAGAGAGGGGAAAAAAAAAACTGCGTACCTATCACGTAGAGGTGGTTCCTTTGGCACCTCAGAATTGAATGATCACTGTTTAAACTTCAATTTGTTGTGCTGTGATAAGGGTCAATGACAAAACACCGACAAATAGTTACACATATGGGTAGCAATCGTGTGGTGTTGAGATCATATATGTGTTTTTTGAGTTAATTTGAACACGGTACAATTAATTAAATACGTCAAAATACTTAACACTAATACGATTCGTCTCTATTATACGGGTAACATGACAACACATCGGCTAAGCCGTAATCCGTTTATATTTCATGTAACTCGATAATATGTTAAAATTCTCAAAAATACACAACTAATTCAAAAAATGCATGAATCCAATTAATTATTTGTGTTTAATCGTATTAATTGGTTGACCTATTTTATACGAATCCGAACTGCTTATAATCATGTCAAAAAAGGATTGATTTGTTTAGGAAACAGAGCGAAATTAGTTCATTATTAATTCTAATCATGTGTTTGCGTTAAAAATTGTCACTCGTAGTTAGACAATTTACCATTGTGCCATGTCAACAGTTGAGCCGGGCCCAATCAATATGGCATCATCTCAGGGCCAAGTGTGGAAGTTGCTTTGTTAGACAACATGCATGGAGTGACACACATACACCCATGAATGGTTAGACAATATGTAGAGAGACACAACATCCACAAGCGGTCGGACGTCCGGGTGAGTGACACGTAGCATCCAAAAACTGGTTAAAAAAATGTCCATAGGATTGCTTAGAACAGTAACATGGCGCACCATACACGCATCCTTCGGATCTCGTTCCCCCTAAAAAAAACTGCGTGGATCAGCAGCAACAAGAAGAAGGCTCACTCAATATTTCAATGTTGGTTGGAGCGATCGAACAGCTCACAACAAAAACTAACAACAGTTAGATATGTAATCTAACCTAATGCATAAATTTATTCATGATGTTCCGCTGGTCAACTCAAACAAAACATGGACAACTTATTGTAGTAACCCTGCGCAAGCAAACACTAGATTTTGGACAAGTAATTACCCCATTGAGCATGGGATGTCGCAAGCAATTCCTTAATTTAGCACAAAAACCTTGTATATATATATATATATATTACTCTTCTGCATGTATATCAGGCTATTTTCGATTAATTTATACGCCATTGGTGTTTGGACGACCTTGAGCATGGGGACATTAACCCCGAGCACGGGGTTGCATGAATATAAAAATTGTCGTATGCTGTGGCGTACGCAAGAATTTGGATCAGCAAAGGTCAAATCACGTGTAAAATTTTAAATTCTAAATAAATACATATAATATGATAAAATATAAAACTATACATTGATATCAAATACATTATCACTTTTCTACTCTGTTACAATAGTTTGCTCTATTCAAAAGTTATCAAAATTTTTATCAAATACACAAAAGTTGTTAGAAATTACCAAAAAGTGCTAAAAGTTGCCGAAAGTTACTAAAATTGCTAAAAGTTGTCAAAAATTTTATCAAACACTCAAAATTGTAAAAAAAAAAAAAGTTAAAAATTTTTTGGTAAAGAAATACTAAAAGTTACTAAAAGATATGCCTCTAAATGCATCTAAAATTTTTTTATAATATTTATAATTTTTTTATATCAAAATTTAAAAAAAAAAAAATTAGCGTAGGCCTTCGCCTACACTGAGTATCATGTGGCTCTGCCACTGGTCGTATGGCATAATTAGGATATGTGTTTTCCGATTACTCATTCTCTGTTGGTAAGTTTTTAGAATAAGATAGACTTAGCGGAAGGTTTAACTTTTTTTTTTTTTTTTTTATATATATACGGTTAGAATGGTATGCAAACAAGTAGCAGCGGGTGGAGTTGGTGAAGTATACGCAGAATATATATATATTTTTTTCTTGGTGGTGAAATGTACAGAGAGTTTATTGTGAGAAGAGAAGCTAGGGCAAGTCTGAGCAGATGGATAAAATAATATAATATTTGACCTATGATTAAAACAGATGAAAGATGGGTGAGAGTGCGACACTTTCACACAGGATTTTCAATGCCTTTTGAGTCAATCTTCTCATGAATAACACTGGAAACATTAGGTGGCAAGGGTAGACACAACCCTCTCTCTCTCTCTCTCTCTCTCTCTCTTGGGTCTTAAGGGTAAAATGGAGAAATTTGTTTTCGGAAAATTATAATTAATGCTCATGTTTGGGTAAATATTTTCTTGAAATATGAATAATTTTTTGAACAACAGAGGCTCCATCAATAAAAAGTGCTTTTGGAAAGGTTCTATGCGTTAAAACAAACAAGGTGTAAAGTAGACACATAGCACCTCTAGTTTGGGAGGAAAATGAAGAGATAATATTTTCACAAGTTTGATATATAACTTGGTGCCAACGTAACTGTAGCAATTCTAATTCAGTGGAACGAACCAGAGGAACGAGGTACAAGCTTTTGATGGTTTTTAATTGGAGTTTAATTTTTAAAACACCGTTATGTTGTAGTGAGTTATTTGTGTAAGACACATACATGTTTATTGACTGTATTAAAATTAAATTCTTTGAATTATGGGTATAATAATATCTTTGGATGAGTGTATTTGTTTTTAGTAATTTGAAACTCTCACCGATTTATTATAATTCTCAATGAATCGCACAATTGATTGGTAAAATCAAGAAGATGTATATTGTCTCTCATATATATCTCACTCGAGTTAAGATTGAACTTGTATGGTCGTTATGGAAATTATATTTACGGGTCATTCAAGTTAAACCAAGAACTAGAATAAGTGTATTTTATAATTTTAACTGTTGAAAAGTTAGAGAGAGAGAGAGAGAGAGAGAGATCAGCTAATGAGTTTAGAATACAATAAAGTGAGAGATCTTATTAGCGCAGCTTGATCTAAAAAATCTCTAATTTGTACACGTTCCAAGTTTCTGCATTTGTGATCTAACATGTGTAACTCCCAATGGTCCAACCCCAATTGCCCAAACACCAGCGCATGGACAGGTGGCCTTCAGTGGAAGCGATTGAAAACTTACTCCATTGTTATCTCATTGCTAGTATGGATAACACGTGTGCTGTTTTATGCAATCAAAAGTTACCACATGAAGGCACAAAAGTAAGCCATTTTTTTAACGTCAGACCTATGACTTTTTACCTGCGGGGCTCTCGCATCAAAGTTGTAGTACGGGGCTTGCCTGTGGAAAAGTAGACAGCAGAGCGACCTTTTTCCACTTGGCACATTTTGATTGGCTGACAATGTTTTGTATGGCAGTCTCTTCCATGAAAACACGTGAGGTGGACTTAACTAAATTACTGTGCCCAAAAGTTGAGGTAAAATATGGAGTCCGTTTGATAGACTAAAATGGAGAAAAAAGTATAATAAAATAAAAAGATGTAATATAAAGATGATAAGTGAAAAATTTTAATTGGAAGAAAGTATAAAAAGTAGTTAAATTAATAAGTTTTGGTAAAATTTAGTATGGCTAAATAGGGTCATAATAACTTTTTTTGTTTATAATGCAAAAATTAACCATTAAAAGGTTGGGATAAATAGTGAAAATTTATTTGAATTATTTGAACGGTTTGTTTGAAATAAAAAATTCGTTCGAACAATTTTTGGTAAAAAATTTTGAGTAAAATTTTTTAAAATTTATAAAGATTTACTAAGATTCATATAAATTTATTGGAATTTATAAAAATTATAGAGATTTACAATGATGTAATTCAAATTGAAAAAAAAAATTTATAGAAATTCATAAAATTTTTTTATGATTTTTAGAGCACCAAACGGCTCCAATGCCAAAAGACTGATAGTTAGACCTTGTGACAAGTGATATTGTCTCCAACAACTAGAAAATTAATTTTATACTTTGGAAAGAGGGCATATAATTATTAAAAATATACGTTTGTTGAGTTGAGTAATCTGATGAAACCGATCGGCTCCAAAGCAAGCCGATGGGTAATACTTCTACTAGCTAGCTAGTTTGCTTTGTAATAAGCATGCAATTGCATTTTGAAGGTAATTAAGCCTTGTGGGACATAGTGACTCGGCAACTTATGATTGAGGAAAGTCAAAATTTGGCTCTTTTCTTTTTGCCATAACTGAGGGCAAAGGCCGCGACGTTATATGCATTTATGGCCGGTTGCTCTAAAAATATTGTACCAAAGACCAGTCTGAAACTGTCTAGGTGAGAAATGGCCTTGTAATCCTATGTCCTTCCAACGGCGGATCCGGCTGGCTGGCTGGGCCCTCCCCCCTCCAATTTTTTTTCCCCATATGTACTGATCCTCAATTTTGAAAAAACTGTCTTAATTTTCCCTCACTCAAATTTATAATCTTTAAGTGTATTCATGAGAGAGAGAGAGAGAGAGTTATGAAGGCAATGCAAAGATGTGGGTTCTAATTATGGAGAAAAATATTCCTATGAAAACGTATCTTGAAATTCAATTAATTCCATGTGTTTGGAATTATAAAAAGTGAAATAAAATGTGATTTGAGAAATTTTTTTTTGTGTTTCGTACACACACTCAAACCGTATTTTTTGGAGATGAACAATAGGATTCCTATTCGGACAATTAGATTTTCATTTGGATGGAGTCAAAATTTTGTATTAGTCATGCCCTCTTTGCAAAGCAAACCATATTCGAAACGGTTTCCACAATCTGTTTGGATGGAAGTTAGTTGTGCGAATTCGTCAGAACAATTTTTGCAATCCTAAAAAAAATAATAACCGTGGATGTCATTCGATAACTTGGGAGTTCATAGTGAAAATAATAAAAAATTTTTACTATTTGATTAACCAAATTTCAGTTATTGATTTTTTTAAAAGGTATTAAATTTTTTTAAAATTTAAAAAAATGAATATGTAAAATATAATAAAAATTTTAAAAATTTTACTAAAATTTGGAGCACAAAACAAACCCTAAGGATCCTTTTGCCATGGATCCGATAATAAATGCATCCATTTAAGCCAGCACACACTGAACTCTATTATTGGATTTGGCTTCCTATTATTGTCACCCTAAATTAAATGCTCATCTTACAACTCCGGCTACATAAATATAATGATTACTAAAGTTTGAATAGTCAAATGAAAAGGACCACCGATATATATATATATATGTATATGTTATCTCATCCCCAAATTGCCCATGCTGCATGAAATTCGTGCAGCGGTAAATGCAGTGAGGGGCTCCATGGTCTTTTCACCTGTGACGTGTGCAACATGGCTATCACAAGCCGGCTTGCAAATGGAGCCATGCAACGAAACCAGACCGTGAAGGAGAGAGTTGGGGGTACGTGGCGCAAAAAAGTCGATGACAGCTAATATGAATCAAGAAAGCGAGGGGTGACACCCAGCCGGAAAATGATGCATTTGATGTGATATCAATAGAGAGATATACATATAAAGAAAACATGAACTTTAGAGAGAGAATGCATGAGTTTTTAGAGAGAGAAAGAGATGTGAAATGGGATGAAAATCAAAATTTAAAAGTCGGACATTTTGGTGTAGTAGTTTGCTATTCATTGGAGTTGGATCACATTTTTCTCCAGAGAAAGAGGACACGTCGCCTTTGAGATAAACAAGGACGGCCCAAATCTCTTTTGACTTCCCCATTGCTCCTTGGCTTTATACACTATATATGCACACAATACCTCCCATACGGAGATCTGTGATATCTTCTGCAACTCTCTCTCTCTCTCGCTCTCTCTCTCTTCCCCCTCCCTCCCTCCCTCCCAAATCTCCTTTTAACACAAAAAGTTCAATCTGTACCAAAGCACTCTTTATCAAAGAAGATTTGTAAAGCACTCTGACACAATGGGAAGAGCACCTTGCTGTGACAAAAACGGTCTGAAGAAAGGACCTTGGACTCCAGAAGAGGATCAGAAACTGGTTGATTATATTCAGAAGAATGGTTATGGAAACTGGAGGACACTCCCAATGAATGCTGGTACTAATTTCTTAATTCCAGTTCTTAATTTCTCTGAGTATTTTTTTATTTATCTTTTAACTCCTTAGTTTTCTGAGCTAAAAATTTGTTGTTTCATAGGACTGCAAAGGTGTGGAAAGAGCTGTAGGCTTCGTTGGACCAACTATTTGAGGCCCAACATCAAAAGAGGTCGATTCTCTTTCGAAGAAGAAGAGACAATAATCCAACTCCACAGTATATTGGGAAACAAGTGAGTTTATTTTCACTGTTTCAACTCATTTGAATATTTTAGTTCTTCTCTAGTTTTGGTCATGAACTAAAGTTTTATTTATAAATATATAATATATAATAGGTGTATATATAGGTGGTCTGCAATTGCGGCTCGGTTGCCTGGAAGGACAGACAACGAGATCAAAAACTACTGGAACACCCACATTCGGAAAAGGCTCTGAGGATGGGAATTGATCCAGTGACTCACAGTCCCTCGGCTAGATCTTCTTGACCTTTCCTCAGTTCTAAACTCACCTCTTTACACCGTCCCACTCAAATCAACAGCCTTTCAAGGTTGCTGGGTGTCCAACCCTTTGTGAACCAGAAATTCTAAGGCTAGCCAGTTCTCTTTTCTCCGCTAATTCTCACCAGCAAGAAAACCAAAACTTCCTCCCCCAAAATGTTCAGCAAGACCAGCTCTGCAATCCTCAACTCCACAACCTAATCAAGAAATCCCAAATTGTGTTCCATTTGTTAGTGAACCCCAACACATGATGGACCCAAATGTAGATCAATTCCCATCAATCTCACCAACTTTACTACTTCCCAAAGTTGTCAACTGAATGAGTGGGAAAGCAATGGAATGCCTCCTAACTTGACTGATGAAGACTATGTAACTCTACAAAGCTATGGCTATGATATGGGTCCAACCAAGGCATTGTAGACCCTCACCATCCATCTGAAAACTTGACGTTTCAATCCAACAACAGCAATAACTTCGGCTTAACGCCTGTATTATCAACACCTTCGTCTAGCCCAACACCTTTGAATTCGAATTCAACCTACATCAACAGCTGCAGCACTACTACTACTGCTGCTGCTGAAGATGAGAGAGAAAGCTATTGCAGCATGCTAAAGTTTGAAATTCCGGACGTGCTTGATGTTAATGAATTGATCATGTAACTTGCAAATCTAACTGATCATCACTGTTTTCTTCTTCTTCTTCTTCTCTTCTTCTCTTTCTTCTTCTTCTTCTTCTTTCTGTGTATTTAACGTTGTTGTTGGTTTTTGTAAGATTTCTTAATGATTTGTTGTGATATTAATTCTTAAGCTCGTTGTGTACCAAAATGACCCATACTTTGTTTTGTCTTCTCGTGAACTTTCTAATTGTCCACGCATTATTATACAGTTTTCTCTTCATTTGGTGCCTCGTTTACATATTGGATTCAATCAAAGTCAAATGGATAGACCAAGAAAAGTATTAAAATCATGGAAGCGTCATTTTACAACCAAAATGTTAAAAGGAAACTACAAAATTATGGATTCGTCTATTTAAATGTAAAATATTTTTCAAAAAATAATTTTATTTATGTTTTAAAAAATATTTACATTAAATTCAAATGAGCACAAATAAAAATTTAGTGTGCTTTTGAAATGTCAAATTTAGCCAAAATTTTTAATTTTCTTTAATTTTCTTTGACTTTCTCCATCCCCAAAATTTTCAACTTTATCAACTCTCTTCAATTATTTCAATTTTTTTACATTTTTCAAAAAATACATCAAACATCTAATAATTCAAAATTTTTTATTTTTATTTTTTAATCAAAATTTAACACTCGAAATAAGTACTTAATATCCATGCATGGATAGGCTAACATATATATTAAGCAATCATGTCAAAGGATTTTCATGACCATCGATTACTTAATATATTTATTTTGCGACACATATAATACCTGTCCAAATTCTAAAATCAATTGCATACATAGATTTTTATAGACCTAGTTTTGCGTAATAATATTTTTTTAAACATATATAATATAAATAGTCGCACAAACCATGCTTTTAAGTAAATCATATATTTCCCATAAACTAATATTCATTTTTTTTCCTCGACTAATGGGTAGAAATCATCTTTTTAGTTTGTATTTTTTTTAATCCTATATCTTTTGAAGTAACCTTCATTTTTTTTTTTTTTTTGGCTTTTAGTCCGACGTACCCAGATGCATAGACAGACAAGATCATCATATATACAATTATCAGTGAAACATATTTACATAAATCTAAGACAAGAAAAAATAAAAAAAATAAAAAAAATCAAGTAACCATAAGTTTTAAAGTAAATCTCACCCTCCTCAAGAGTAACCTTGAATTTTTTAATTTGCTTTTCACTTCCCCAAATGGGTAATGCTTATCTTTCTAAGGGTTCGTTTGGGAAGGTAAAACTAATTGGTTTATGATTAATTGGCTTATTTATTTTTATATAAAATGATCAAATTTATCCTCTTATATTTTAATTTACTTTTAAATCTTAAAAGGTAAAAATATCAAATTAACTAAAACAAAAAAGTTACCTAAAAAAAAGTCATATTTTTTTCCTTCTCAAATGTAAAAATAATTGACTTATTTTAATTAATAAGTAATTAGATAAAAATAAATTAATTATTTTACTTTCCAACCAAGTCTAATATGTATGTTGTTGAGTCTGTCTCAAATATAAGTTCTTTAAAGTAGACCGCATAATTTAAATATATTCCTTAAAATAACCTTCATTTTTTGTTTTTAATTTGTTCTTTTAGGTGTGAGACTTTTCCCAAATGGGTAATTGCCATCTTAATATAGAAAGATGAAATCCAAGTTAATTAATTAAAGTGGTTTCACAAATCCCAACAACCAGACTCCGGACAGAGCCGGTGAGTTCCGCCGGAGATGGGGAAGATAGCACGTGCTCCTCCACCTGTCCTCCTCACAAACTAGTAAAATAATAACACATTAGTAAACATTTAATTAATCATTCCGATATGATTAGGGCGTAATTAACCCTTTGACTAGGGGTGGGCAGGTCAAAGCATTGGTGGATAAGGTCTTTTGGGACCACTTAAAAAAAGTGCATCACTTTATTGAACACCATGGCATGCCTCTTGTGCCAATATTGTCTATGTCGTTTTCATCGCCCTCTCTACAATGAATTTTGGGGCAGTGTCAAACACGGCCTTAAATGGGTTACACCGGCAACTCAGACACGTAAACTCAATTATGCAGGGACTGGGTCCCACAGGGTTACTGGTCGGCCCAATGACGCCAAGAATTCTTATCTAAGTATAGGGGTTTGTTTGGCTACCGAACCTTGACTGCCATAATTACTCGCCGATTTATTTCACTTGTAATTCAGAAATCAAGTAGGGCCTTCCGCTTCCACCGAGTTTTTGTCTTCATTGATGATTAACGTTTTTTTATGATTAGCGTGATCATTGAGAAAAGAGAACAGTGCTCGGCACTGTTTAAGGTCAACCGCAAAGGAAGGAAGAAAGAAGGTGTCCTACTCAATGTTTTAAAAATCGGACTGTTCATTGAGCTGAAAAAACGACCAGATCACAGGTCAGTAGTTTAACCGTCGGTTTAACTGAAATTGAATCGGAGTTGAACCGTAACGTCATAAATATATTTAAATATATAAATAAAATATAAAAATATGTTAGAATTATATAATAATTTTAAAAATTTATATTTTTTCATATATTCTTTACTCTATTTTGTTTACTGATAAAAAGTGTCAACAAAATATGTTAAAAATAAAATCATTAAAACTAAATATTATATAGGTAAAACCAAACAAAAATAAGAAACAATAAGCATCAGTGGCTTAGTGGGATAGTAGTACTTTACCACAAAATAGATCATGTTCGATTCTAAACTGGTACATATTAGTTTATTTATTTTACCATTCAAAAAAATAAAAAAAAATCCTGATTCAACCGGCAAAATTGGCACCGGTTCACCAGTTTTAGGCCGATTCAGCGTCCAACTGGATTTTACTGGTTAACTAAACCGTTTCTTGGAGCGATTCCCGATTCAACCGGTTGAACCGATCGGTCCGGTTCAGATTTTAAAACATTGGTCCTACTCATATGTCAGGTCTGTTTACAAATCTAATTAAGCACTTCAATGGCCATTGCATAAAATTTCATTTTTTAAGGAGTATTTGGATGATAAAAAAAATAAAAAAATGAAAAAAATTAATATAAAAGTGATATATGATAAAATTTAATTAGAACAAATTGATAACTTTTGTAATTTAGTAATTTTTAGTATGTTTGACCTTGTTTGGTTAGGTTAAAACCACCGAAAGTTTTAAAAAGTTATAAATATTTACTTACTTTTACCAACTTTTGTCATTTTCATTTTTGTGTGTTTATTTTCAAAATTTAAATTTTACAAACTTTTACAAAAAGTTACAAGAAGTTACTCATTTTTCCCACTTTTTTCAACATCGGTTAACTTTTTGTATTAGTTCTTGATCAAAATCGTTGAAATGGCTAGTTTTATACCGTTTCAACGAATTATTTTGATCACTTTTAATTGATTTTCTAAATACTAAAAAGTGACTAACATTATTTATTTTTTTAACTTTTGATCATTTTTAGTTGTTGGTTGTCTAATCGACCTCTTTGTTAACAGCCCCTTAATTTTGTTACGTGGATGATTTCACAGCCATTTAATTTGAATTATGTGCCGCAATAAGGAATGATCTCGAACCTGGTCGATCGCAGATTTGAATTAATTTTGCTTACCCATAACGTAGTGTTTCACCATTGAGGCTCGCCGGTTGCCTTAAAGAGATATGTATTTAGTGAAAATTAAACTTAAAAGACCTAGCACCAAACACATCTCAAGTAAATAACTATCTGCTTCAACTCTTCTGTAATGATGGTTGAAAATTTGAATTAAAGTGCGAACTGAAATTATAATTAGCATAATGCTGTAATTAAAAAATTTACTAGAAAGATATTAAAATAATGTAGAATATTATATGACTTGTCACTTTAAACAATATCGTAATCTCATGAAAGTGCACTTTAATTGCAATACTTCAAACTATAAACATGGACGAAGTTAGGATTTTACGTCCGGGGAACAAAAATTATAATTGATATTATGAATTATTTGGTAAATAAAAATAAATTATATATATATATATAGATGGTACAATACTTCCAACTATATATGGATGGACGAAATTAGGATTTTATGTTCGGAGAAAAATTATAACTGATATTATAAATATATTTAGTAAATAAAAATAAATTAATATATATGTATAGATAGTATAATTAGTTGATATTTCAATTTTTGGATTACATATAATAATTAAGAAAAAATACTTAAATTTAGGAGTACTCGTCCATAACTTAATTTTTTTAGATAAATTTTTTTAATCAAAAAATTTATATATACTACTAGTGGTATTTCTCTTACTAAGATCAACCAATTTTTAAAATTTTAAGGGTGGCTGAACCATGGTATAATTTTTTTAATAAAAAATTTCATATATACGAATGGCACTTTTCAAAACTTAGGAGGGTCATGGCCACCCCTATCCCCTAGTTTCGCCCCTGTATAAATAAAACCACACTTTGAAGTGGGATAAGGGGAATCCTTAAGTTGAAATACAATGTTAGAAATTAAAGTTGTAGTTTCAACCCTGTAGATATTCATTCAAAAGATGAAAATATTTTCAATTTATCATTGGATAAACTTTTATAAAAATTCAAAAGTTAAAAATACAATTTCAACTCTTAAAGTTGTATTTTAACTTCAAAAACCTTCAATCCCTGATGTGTGGGGCGCCCAATCTTATTCAAAAAATTTGTTGTTTATATATATGTATTTATGCTACCTGATATACTTTCTTTAATCCATCCCAATAGCTAATATAATCTGTCTCCATTAATTGTCTACTTATAATTATTATTTTTTCAAGACAACGCAGACTTATAAGACCGATTCAGAGGGTCGGATAACATCGTTTGAAGCCTAAGTCACATCTCAATGGAGCCTTAATAAATATAAATGAATTTCTTATTTGAAATTTATTTTTCATTCTTTTTGAGATGTAGAAATACTAATCAAATCTTTGAATTCAATTATTATTAGTATATTTTTCTATTGAAATAATTGCTAATTCACTAAATCATAGGTGCAACATTTTTTTATCTTAGATGAAATTTTATCAATTTTAGTTTTGAATTTTTATTCTACTGAAGCAACTGTAGGAAGCATTATCAATAATATCTTACAAACAATAAATGCATTCAAAAAAGCATAAAATATTTTTATATATTAAGGATATCAATTGAATGGTTTAATTTTAATTTCGAAAATAAATCTAAACCATCTATATCAGTAAAATTTTTCAAATTTTAATTTTTTTTGAAGATTAACACAATATTTTTTCAAACAACATATCATTCAACGATTTTAGTATTTTAAAACTGAATAGAAAACTATGAATATTTTCATATATTTGGAATTGTTTAAACTTGGCCAAAATTAAAGAAAGAGTAACAAAATTCTAATGATATAAATGAATTTGGGTTTTTTAAAAGTTCATTTTTTTAATTTAAATAGAGCTTTTTTTTTTTTTTAGGTAAGATATATTCATATGTGCTTATTAGAACTTTATCAATTTGGGCCACTTAATTTACCTCATAAATAGAAACCAAAAGTTTTTTCTACTTCTCTTGAGAAGTGTCTTTTTAATTTTTGTTGGGGGCATTTAAAAAGGCTTGCTTTCTTTCTTTCTTTCTTTTTTTTTTCTATAAGAATAAAAATTTAAGTGGCATTGATTTACTTTTTTATTTTTATTTTTTATTTTTGTTTTATGTGTTAAAAATCTCAAAACGAGAGAATAGAAAATGTTTTATTTTCCTTACTTTGATATTTTTCTTGTTTTTTGTTAAAAACTCTAAAATAACTTTTTATTTTTCATTTCATATGTAAATTCATTTTCAGTTTTCGAAAATAAATTTTGAAAGCACAATAACAAATGAATTTTAAATTATTTTTTCATTTTCAAAAGTATAAATAAAAAATGAGTTCAAAACAGAAAATAAAAATAAAATAAAAAATAAAAAAAAACCTAAATGACTCTTAATGATTTAGACTTTTGAAATTTTGAGGCCTTATAAAATTTGGGACCTGAAGCTGCCACTTTGATGACTCTATGGTAAGCCACCTTTTCTGATTATTAATTTATTGCCAAAATTATTAATTTTTTAAAAGTATTCTAGCATATCTCTATATTACGATAATTACTCTTAATATTTTAATTATAAAATATTCTCACTTTCTCTAAAGACATTTTCTAATTTTAGCACCGTTGACTAAAAAGTCAGTTCCACCCCTGGTTGCATCACTATATTATAAGTAGAATTTTCTGATATATATATATATATATATATATAATTTTCAATTAGATTATTTGAGTAATAGTTGCCTCATTGGCATGCATGATTGTTGAAATCTCAATAAATGTAAATCTCAATAAATTTGATACGAGGACAGTCACATGTAAAAATTTCTTTTGAGTGACCCAATCGATGATGTTAGACAGCCCTTTGCTCTCCCGCAAAAAACAAACAAACAAGCGGACAGCAAACAGTTGAGAACTGGCGGAAGTCCTAAATCCAATAGAGACAACACGATAATTGCGTGGAGCCATTAGACATGCCCTTGGTCATTGTTGGACAAGATCAAAATAATACAAAAAAGAAAAAAAAATCATAAATCGTTCTTCATTTCTATTGACCATACAAAATATTGACATTTTTCATTTTTAATGATTTAAATTGCAAAATAATAATAATAATAATTTATATACCAAAATTTCTACAATTTTTTTTTATAAAAATACTATTTTAATGACTGACATTTAAAACTTAGAGTATGTGCAACAGAATAGGTAAATAAGCATTTTATGTATTTTTGCTAGTAAATATGAAGAAAATCATCTGCACCAGACTCTCCAAAACCATAGCTATTTTTGCTCCTGCTGTAGTAACTCTCAATTTCTGCCAGTTACTATTCACTAGTTAAACAATTGTTTATTATTTGTTGAAGAAGACAGTGACTTTTATGAAGAAGACAATGGGTCTAATTTTAGAAAATTAATTTTTAATAGATAATAAAATGCCTAATATGGTGTGACTTGAAAAAAAACTATTAGCTAAATCTAAATGTGTACTGTTTACTAGATAATTTGACTATCCATTAGTGTACTTGCTTTAAGAGGTTGCTTATTACTTAGTTGGATGTGAAAGACCTATCGTTCAAATTAAGGTGTCCGATTCTAGGGACTAACACATGAATACAGCCCGTAAATTTAGCTTGGGATGTGTAAGTTTTCAATTCTTTTGTTCTGACCCGTAATTCTGCTTGGGACGTGTAAGATTTTAATCCTTTCATTCCGAGAAGAGAAAATCTCTTATCGTGTCACAATGCGTAGAAACATTGGTCACATAGCAACTAAAATCACCAAATGATTAGAAATTAAGTTGCAACTTAATTAGGACGTGTAAGATTTTAATCCTTTTGTTCCAAGATGAATAATCTCTCATCTTATTGCAGAAAGGACATTGGTATGCGACTAAAATCACCAAACGATTAGACATTAGAGGCCCTGTTATGCCGGTGTATTATGAAAGCGTGACCCTAAATTCACACACGAAAAAGTGTACACCACATTTGTATGTAGTCAAACTCTACACATGCAAGAGAATCTAGAAGAACCACAAATCTCTCTACTTCAATTCATCGCCAGAATGAGCTTTATGGTTGGCAATCTTCCATAGTCGTACGATCCGAAGCTGTTGTTTTATTAACCGAACCTCTGGGTCAAATTGCATGCAAATCGATGCACGTAAGCTATGCGTCATATAGTGTCAATACATACATGCATCTGTACACGTGTATGCATATCTTCTCCTTTCATGTGATAATTAATCGATGTAATAATAGGCCAGACCAAAGAGTTATTGACTATCAGCCGACCAACGCCAAAAATGTCTTCCCTCTCTCTCTCTCTCCTCTTTACTCTCTAAACCTCTCTCTCTCTCTCTCTTCTTCACTCTCTAACTATATATCCATCCCTTTACACTTCGACCGCCCAAAGAAAAAGCTCTTCAGTGTTTTGAATTAGCAAACCCTGAAAGTGGATTTGTGTCTTTCTTAGCCATAGCCTGTGTTTTCATTTGTTCTCAACTTTATTTTCGCTTTTTATTTAGTTTAATCTTAATTTGTATAGCTTTTTCTCCTTAATTAATTTTTGGAAGACAGTATGGAGTCCACGTACACAAAAGTGACATGTCGTGACAATGTTGAATTATTGATTTTCCATGATTGGGTGATTGGCGCTGTTGACTCTCACGTTTTCTTTTGGAAAGTTGAAAATTTGGGGGCTGCTTTGGACAAAGGATGTTAGGTTTTCGGATGAGACTGATTACCCTTTTTGGTGATCACTTTTCGCTGCAGTTTTGCAAGCAAACTTTTGCTGTTTGTTTGTTTGTTTGCCCCGGCTGCTAATGCCCGGGGGCTGTAAAAGTTGGCAAGACCAGAAGTGCTGTAAGTCAATTGAAATTGTTCTTTGATTAGGGTTGGTTTAGACATTAAACATTAACTATGTTCTCTATTTGGTTTATTAGATTTTAAGATTTTAATGTTTAGTTAATAATTACTCAATGCATTGCCAAAGCAATTAGGACCTTAAAAATAAGGCTTTTTCACTTGCTAAAATACTTAAAACGAGTAGAAAACATGTTTGGTTTAACTAGAGAGTGCTTTTAAATATATATATATATATATATATGTACTTGATGGAAAATGAAAAAATATGATTTTTACATCAAATGAAAAATAGAAAATATATTTCTAATCAAACGCATTGCTCTTTGCAATAATTGATTGCTCTATGTTCTATGTTTTTAATTTCTTTTCCCGGGAATATAATCAACTCAAATTCGGAATGGCATTATCAGAAATTGGCTTGCATGTCCTCGGCCGGGCCATATTTGGAGAAAGTCAACATTTGGTTTGAACAAATTGAAAAAGCTAATAATTTAATCTTTTAAAATAATATCAGATGGCCCTTGCTGGCTTAATTTACTTCTCTCAGACATTACTGCCGGTGGTCCATGAGAGAGAGAGAGAGAGATGGGCTCTCCCATACTCTTTGTATTACATCACAATCTTGACAATAGCTGCTGGACGTACAAAGTCAATGACAATATAGAGTTTTTTTTTGAAAATATTCTTCAAATTATTACTCTTTTTCTTATTTCATCATTAAATTATTAAACAATTATTACATTCTCGAATTATCTAATTTTATTTTATTTGTCCAATACTAACTTTATCTATTAAATTAAAGGAAAAATTGTCATATGACCTTTTTCACCCCACCCAAAAGGTATATATTCCATCTGTACCAACAAGTGTATGTTTTTAAATATAAATTATGAATATAAATTATTAGAAATATTTTTATTAATATAATTTTATGAATTTATTTTAAATTTTAAATAGGTTTTAGATAGAAGTTTTGTTTCAAAATATATTTTTTTTAAATATAATTTTATGAATTTAAAATTATAATTTATATTCATAATTTCATAATTTAATATATATTTTTAATTCAGATTTATCTAAATTATATCATTAGCTAATATAAATGATTATCATGTGATTCAAAAATAATTTACTTTCTAATTGTTTAATTATTTTTGGTATGGTATTTATCTAAATATAATACTTAATGATATTATTTAAATATTTGAATTAAAAAGATATATCTAAAATTATAAAATTATGAAATAAATTATAATTTTAAATTCATAAAATTATATTTAAAAATATATTTTAAAACAAAGCAATCTATCTAAAACATATATTTAAAATTTAAAATAAATTCATAAAATTATATTAATAAAATATATTTTAATTTATATTTAAAAACATACACTTTTGAGCGCCAAATAGAAGGAATAAATATGATTACCATTATGCCCCTGGCGGCGTGAAAAAGCTCATATGTTTCACACATGATAATTTTTTTCGTTAATTTTAATGAAGTTAGTGTTCGAACTAAATGAACGAAATTAGATAATTTGAGAATGTAACATGTACATTTAATAGCTTGAGGACGAAATAAAAAAAAAAAAGAGGAATAGCTCGAGAGATATTTTTATAAAAAACTCTTGCCTTTAACTGTAGTCAAAGAAGAAAGCGCCCAACAAATGAAAAAAACAAATATTTTCCTTGAAGATCAATTAATTATTTTAAACTTAACCTGTAATTCTTTGAAATGTTAATAATTATTATATAGGCTTAGGTTGGGGAAAAATTAGTTTTTTTTCTTCTCTCTTCTTTTTCTTTTTAACTGGTTACTAGTTAATTGTTAAAAGTCTAGTTTTTTTTTTAATTTTTTTTTTTTTGTGTTTTGGAATGGAAGTTAACTTTTTAATATTTAATTTTTAAATTTTTGTTAATTTCACATTTTGCTTTTCATGACTTAAAAGAAATTTAAAATGTAATAAGATAAATTTAATTATTAAAAAAAACCAAAACACTGAGTAATCAAAAAATTGAAAAACTACTTAGTGTTCCCAAAAAAAGTCTTAAATTGCCAGCCAACCCCACCAGAAACCTCCCGCCCAAATTGTGGGTTAGCATTTAGCACGTACAATTGCAAAATTTACCATCGTTTAGTCTCTTCCCAATCAATATCATTATAAGTTCACTAATTAAAAGAATATTTTTGTATAGCAACTTTTTTTATTTTGCCAAGAATAGTGCAAAAGCAACATGGAAGTAAATAATGAATAAACAGGCCAACAAATAAAAGCTCGGAAATTTAGATTTGTCTGTCAATTATGCTATAGCACTAGGATTTCCCATCAAAGGGTGGAAAAATCTTCAATTCAATGTGTATAAGTCTCGAGATTACTACTCGGATAAGGACGTTTTTTTTTTTTTTTTTTTTCTTCCTTTGTTTTTTTGGGCAGTGGGGATATTGAAATTACAGCTTTATCTGCCCAAGGAGGGAAAAAAAAAAAAAAAGTTTGACATAATTGTTTGCCATACGACAAATTCGTATCCGATTACTAGCATAGGATAGGCTCGAAATTACTTAGCTCCAGTCTAGTCATCTTGAGATTTTGACATTAGAGTTGATGATTTTGACAGTAATTTTAAATCAGTCTTTGCCTTCTAAGATTCATAAAGAAGTGACATTTTGAGCAATTTATGAGCGTAAGGGTGGTCCATTAAAAAAAAAAAATTCACATCAAGATATTAGATTAAAATTTAACAATTTAAATGTATTAATATTTTTTTAACTTAAAAAATATATGAATATATCTTATTCATTAAATTTTAATTTAACGATTCTTAATTTACTGTTAACAAGCTAGTATTATTTTGCATGTACATTATTTTTAATCACCTCGGGAAATCCCTATTTATAAAGAGAAGTCTTATTTTATAGAATTGAAATTTAGAGCACTGCATTGGTTTTCCCGAGTACTTTAAGCTCGTGAACCATATCATGAATGATTAGGGGTGGTTTGGTTTGTAAATAAATTTTAAAAATTTTTATAAATTTTTATTAATTTTATATCATATTAATTTTTTCTTTCACTGCATGTATTACGAATTCTCAATTTATCTCAATTTATCTTACTCCAAATTCACCCTGCATATTATTGAATTCTTATTTCATCATTACTTGCCCAAGTGGAAAGGGAATTTTTTTTTTCTTGTGAGGCGTACTAAAATAAAACATAAGTAACGACAAGAAAAGTATCTTGTTAGCTAAAAATATGCATTGTAGATCCTATTTATTTTAATGTAAAACATTTTCTAAAATATATTTATTCATATTTTAGGAGAATATTTAAAAAAAGAATAAAAAATGTTTTCAAATAAATATTTTATATTGAATAAAATGGAGTACTAATTAAATATATTTTTAAGGTTCCGCGACGGCTTCCAAATAATGTAGTAGTTATATTTTCAAGTGCCATATATAGTGTACAGTCTAGTTTTAAACTGACAAATGACAGGCCATCTTCACAAGAAGCTAATTAATTTAAAAATTTTGGCTTTAGGTGATAAAATTGAGAATATTTTAGATTTAAGATTGCCTCAAAAAGAGTTTAGAAAGGAAATAGAAGCAAAGACTGGAAGGTTGTGAGAATGTTTCTTGGATTTGAGAATTGAAGATGCTAAATTAAAGACTAAGAGATTAAAACTAAATGTAAAAGTAAGAAAAAATGACATACTAGAATTTGAAACGCGTATGAAAAATTGGCCCTAAGTCAAATCCCATAATAGTTTATTGATGAATTTCTCAAGACATTTCAATTAACTCAACTCAACGTAAACAAAGGTGCTGTTGGATCAGAAAATTTGTCTATCAAAATCTAAAATGTGGAGTTCAATTTTAATTAGACATTTGTGAAAATAATTTTCAACCAAAATGTGTCATGAGACCAAACAACCCATATATATGTCATATGAGCCCAAGGTGATTTCAAAGGCAATCCAGTTAAAATTGACCAACCATAATGAAAAAGAAGAAGTTGAATATACTCCAAGAATGGTGAAAATTCTTTCAACCTAGGTGAACATTGAATTGAATACCTTAAATTCGTGCAAAGACAATCTATCTATTAAAAAAAAAAAGAGTTTTATACAAGGGGAAACAAATTAAACAATCACCACGGTAATTTCTTAAGAAATCTTAAAGCAAAACCAACAACCTGACACAAAAATCAAGATGTAACAATAAAGAACAAGAATATACCATGAGAATTTATCTTAACCCCCATTTCATTAACTTGGACGGAAAGAAAAACTACTCTAACACCATTGAAATAGAAAATAAGCTTGTATTAAGAGAAGTAGAGAGTTCTTACAATGTATAATAAAGGAAAGTCTTGACACCTAAAAAATAAATTTTTTCGTTTTAGATGTCACGTGGCACGACAAATAAGTCTAATTGAATTTGGAGGAGTTTAAGTCACGTGGTAGCCACATGTCTAATATGGAAATAAAGACCTGACAATTATTTGACCGCCCCAATATTAGCTGGTCTAATTGACAACCATGATTGTGGCTAATAATATGGAAACAAATCATTGACATTTATTTGACAGCCCAAATCATGACTGATTTGTTTGATAGCCATAATTTCCTTGTATCATATTTCTATACTTGCACAAAGCTAATATAATACAATAGGACCCTCACATAATTTTGTGTAAAAGGCAATTATTTTCAAAGTTATTTTGTTTTGTTTTATGGTATCAGAGCCCACAATTAACATCCCAATGGCCTTTTCTAACTCTTCCACTGCTTCTTCCACCATCTCCACCAATGCTAATCTAAGCATCACCACCAATCCTTTGAGCCTTCAATGCCTAGTCACCATTAAAGTCACTAAAGACAACTATTTACCATGGAAAGCACAGCTTCTGCCTTATTTGCGTGGCCAATGATTGTATAGCTATGTTTATGGCAGTATTCCTTGTCCTCCTACTCTTGCTCAAAAAGCCATCTCAAGTGATGCACATCCTAGCCTCACTTCCAATCCTGAGTATGACACTTGGTTCATTTGAGACCAAGTTGTTCTTAGCCTTTTAGTGTCATCCTTCTCCAAAAGTGTGATCTCCAATGTGGTTTGCTTCACAAAATCTCGAGATATGTGGAATGCTCTAGAATGCATGTTCTTTGCTTATTGCCGAGCAAATATATCTCATACCTGATGCAAACTGTCCACTCTCAAGAAGGGAAACTCCATCTCTGAATATTTTAAGAGGGCAAAATCAATGGCAGACACTTTAGCTACTGCAAGACAATCTCCCAAAGAAGAAGAATTTGTCAACTATCTCTTCTGTGTCATGCTCCGGACCCCACATTCTAAGTACACGAACAAAAAAACACATTATACCATTTAACAACTTTTCGTATCCCACATCAGAGTCATACACACACGCTATGGTAATAAATATAAATAAAATAAAAAAATAAATAAACTCATATTTAAATTTAAATAAATGTCTTAGTCAAAACTAACTAGGTAATAAAGCTCTAAAACAAAACCAAAAGCCTCCAAAACTGCGCTCAAATAATTTTCTAAAAACTAAATAAAATAATTGATCTTCACTTCACAAATAAAGGTTTATTGCAATCCACTAAAAATAAATTTATAATGTCTAAAATAATTAAATAAATATTTATAAAATTCCTAATTCCCATGTTCAGCAGGCTCAACACGTGACTAAAAATCATTACTTGCATCATAAGCTTTAAGGGGATAAGCACTAATACCACATGTGCTTGGAACCCTAATAATAACATAAATGCAATAATGCCCTCACATGCTACCAAATGAAACATCTCAACATAAACAATAAACTCATACAACATCTTTAAAAAAATTAAATTAAGTGAAATTTGATGTTGTGTTTTGTTTGGGTTAGGGGTACTAAAAATATCGAGTAAATGTACCTAAGGGTTTGAAGTCTGAAAACCCGCGTAGGGGTGGTGATTGAGTCCAGTAGGCTAATAACTTACGAAGCGAGCAGATACCTAAGGGTGGTATATAATATTCCTAAGATTTTGCCTAAAGAAACAGACACCAAAATATGGTGTACATTGGTTGGGTCTTATATCTATAGGACAACCAAGTAGTATTACCTTAAAACCAAATTATTTTATTTTGATGTGTTATGTAGTATTAATAAGTGATTAAATTGTAAAAGAAGAGTAAGAAATAATTAAATTTAATTTCTTATTTAAAGATGCTGTATGAGTTTGTTGTTTATGCTGACATATTTCATTTAGTAGCATGTTAGAGCATTATTGTATTTATATTATTATGAAGGTTTCAAGCACATGTGGTATCAGTGCTCATCCTTTCACAGTTTGTGATCCAGGTAATGATTTTGAGTCACATGCTAGGCTTGCTGAACAAGGGAATTAAAAATTTTATAAATTTATTTAATTATTTTAGATTTTATAAAATTATTTTAGTGGATTGTAATAAACCTCCATTTATGAGGTGAAGATTAATTGTTTTATTTAGCTTCTGGGAAATTATTTGGGCCCAATTTTGGAGGCTTTTTTGTTTTGAAGTTTTGTTGCTTAGTTAGTTTTGATTAAGTTATTTATTTAAATTTAAATATGAGTTTATTTATTTTATATTTTATTTATTTTTATTGCTTGATAACATGTGTGTATGGCTTTGATGTGGGACAAAAAATTGTTAAATGGTATAATGTGTTCTTTCGTTCGCGCACTCAAGTTATGGAATCTGGGGCAAGACAATTTAGTATCAGAACCTAGGTTTAGAATACCTAGGGACATTGGATCTTTTGCTTTTAGGTGTTATGTGATTATATAACAATATGTTATTTGTGATATGTAATGTTTGTTAAGAAATTAACTTTGGTATATTCTTTTATGATTCTTTTTAGAGTATGCCGTCGTATGTTGCTCCAGGTGTTAGAGGTAGAGGTAGTGGCAGAGGCAGGGGTCATGGTGGAGGATGTGGTAAGGGCCGAGGCCAAGGGATTCAGCTTAGGTAGGGCCATAAAGTTCTAGTTGATGACGCTCCTGTTGCTGCGGGTGTGTCACAAGAGCAAGGGTCTCATGCTAGGGTTAAAGCAGAGGTTCCATTAGGGGTGACTCACGTGCTAGAGATACAATTTGAAATGCCAAGTGTGTTATAGCCTAAAATTGTGGACCACAATTGTGGATGTAACACTACAATGTTTACTGGAGAAATGTAAGCAAGCCAGCCTATAGTTTCATATGAGAAATTCAGGAGGATGAAACCTCCCACTTACTCTAGTGTAGCAAATACGAAAGAGATTGAGAGATTTTTGCACGGGAATAAGAAGATATTTGAAATAATACAATTAAATAAAGATAAGACTGGAATCCTGCTTGTTATGTTTTAGCTGGCGGAAACTACAACAAATTGGTGAAGTACTGTGAAGGAGTCTTGTCAGGGCATCTACGCTTACTTGAGATGCTTTTAAGGAGTGTTTTAGAGACTACTTCTTCCCATAGTCTTTGAGTGATGCAAAGCTTAATGAGTTTTTGAACTTGGCTCAAGGGTCGGTATTTGTGCTGGATTATGAACGTAGGTTTACATTGTTAGCCAAATGTTAAGAAGTTGGTGTCAACTAAATGCACAAAGTGTAGATGGTTTGAGAAGGGAATGAAGCCTGCAATCAGTGTTTAAATAGTGCCATTTGGGTTTAATGAATATGAGATTTTGATTGATTGAGCAATGGTAGTAGAGAAGAATTTGGCAAAAACTAGGGCACAAAATGAAGTTAGATAGGGTAAAACTCCACAACAAGGCAGCAGACCTAAGAAAAGACAGAGAAAATTTATATGGGGCAAAGACTCAGTAATTTCAATAGAAGAGTATAGTCCCAACTCAATCAGCAGCACAAGTGATTCCTCACAGAGCTTTATTCTTTGTCATAACTATAGATAACCTGGCATCACCAGTATAATTGTCCTTTCAAATGTGGGCCAATTGGATCTAAAAATAGAATTGAGATAAAGTTTTGTTACACTTGTGGTCAACCGGGCCACGTGTAAAGGTATTGCTCATAGAGGCAAGGGAATGGTAGTACTATAAGACCTCCACAACTAGCTCAGTCAACAAGAGTAACAAGCTAATAGGGTCACAATCAGTACAAACTCAAATCCAAAGAGGTGCGCAAAGTAGGGTACAGTAATACCAGATGGGTATTCCAGGTGGGTTCAACAACATTAGAGAGCTCAGGGTAGATCAGAGGAGGGTAAAAAAAAATGTAGGCCACCAACAGTACCGATTCAGGGGTGAGTTTTTACTATGGCAAAAAATGATGGACAAACAGAGTCTATATTGACTAGAGATACCTTTCTCATCTATGCTACTAGATCTGAGGTTCTTAGTGACATTGGAATATCTTACTCATTTATTGCTGAACCATTTATGTTTGTATTAAATTTATCTGTGGATTACTTGATTCCACCATTACAAGTAGAAACACCAATTGGGGTCATTCTATGTTGAACCGACTTTGTAAGATTGTGAGATCAGTATTAGGGATAAGACTTTAGGTCGTAGCACTTGCATTTTTGATCTGATTGTGCTAGATATAGGAAGTTTTGATGTGATTCTCGACATGAACTAGCTGTCAGTCTATTAGGCGATGATATATTTTTCTAAGGGTCGGGTGATGATTACACTTGAAAGATGCAATCCTTAACTCAAATTCCTATTATTATTAACTAGAATTTTGTGTTATTTCATGCATATTAATAAAATTTTGTAACCCTTATAGAAATTTATTCTTTGATGGAGCAAATGAACTTTAAAGCTAGAAAAAACCAAAATTAATCATAAGGGACTTAGAGGAGCTGAACAAGGTCCAAAATGAAGCAAAAGAGGAGGACGTAGTCCTAGCATCTTGATGCCATCTAGACGGTAA
Organism: Vitellaria paradoxa; assembly: GCA_019916065.1. NCBI lineage: Eukaryota > Viridiplantae > Streptophyta > Magnoliopsida > Ericales > Sapotaceae > Vitellaria > Vitellaria paradoxa. Next base: position 1,635,101 of record CM034237.1, read on the forward strand.
GGCAGTATCATGATCCTTCAAAGTTTAAGCTAGAATCGACCCACTAGTGGCCGGTGTCCCAACGCTGTCCTAACGCCATGGCCTCGATGTTTTAGATTTCAGCATTTTTTTTTCTTTGTTGTCTATAAATACTGATGCTGTATTAGACTTTAGGAGAGCCATACATACATTCTAGGGTTGATTTCTAAGAGTTTTTCCCTTAGTTTTAGAGAGTTTTTAATGAGTTTGCAATGAAGATTTAGATTCAATCTTTGAATACACAGCAATTCGCTTAACACAAGTATAGATTTTTCTTCAATGAAGTTTGCTTTTCTCTTCTTTCTCTTTTATTTTCTGCACCATTTGTTTATTTAATATGCTAGCATAGATTCATACTTGATTCAACCCATCAATAATGGGTGAATCCTTATTTAAATGTTAGATATGATCAGATCAAGCAAGTAACATAAAACTTGCATGTAAGGGTTCTTATTTTCCTAGATTTGTTTTCTAATATTTTTAAAACCTTCAAAAATATATAGTTGACTATATTTCTTAAAATCACTGATAACTACGATGATTAGAACTTTTTGATAATTTGAAAATATAAGAAACGACTCTAGATTTATTTTCTGATTTTCTTCTTTTTGGTTTTCGAAACATTCAAAAACTTATAACCTCGATCATATTTCGTTGGAATCCCTAATGACGTTACTTGATTAAAACGTTCTTTATATTTTGGAGTAAAAAAAAAATCTAGACCAAAGAATGTTTTCAAGATGAAATCTTTCCAGTTTTATTTATCCTCAATGTGATTTTAAAACTGCACTGTGGAACAAATGTTTTCACAATGAAAATTTTCTAGTTTATTTTTTCTAAATGTGAGTTGTAAGCTAAGATAATAATCATATCTAACATGAGAAATATGGTATTCATCTGGATTTGTCAGTTGGATCAAGTTCTTTCCTTATTTTGTTTAAAAACCCTAGTTTCATTCTTTGCATTATTTATTCTAGTTTAATTTACTTTGAAACTCTCAAGCTTTGTTACTTAGCTTAGAATTGTTTCGATTGCATTTTTTCTAGTTTAACTTAATTACCTGCAGTCTTAATTTCTTGTTAAGAAGTTATTAATTAAAACCAATCTTTTCAAAACAAAAACTTATTTTTATTTTATTGCTTTGAAAAGAACAATGGTTTAGAAAAACTTAGAAACCCTAGGCTTCATTCATAGTTCCCTATGGATACAATCCTAATCTCACTAGGTAAAACTATACTGCACTGCACACCTTTACACTTAGGGGTTGTTTTTTACTGCACATTAGTGAGGTGATCAGATGACTTTTCTTAATCCTGAGGGAGATCGGATACAACTTTCTTGAGATTATTGTAGTTGATTGGACATCAATTGTTACATATTTATATATTCAAATTACACTTGCACACATCATAAAAAGATATAAAATCTATGTTTTGTGCAGATTCCATCTCCATATCTCCAAAGTGAATATGTGTTGATTTCCATCACAAAAACAAGAAATTAAGCTACATTGAGGATGTTGAGAAGAAAGCATGCTGCACAACACAAAGGATTGAAGCTATTTCAGAAGAAAAGAAAATTCAGTTGAAATCAATGCAAAGAGATCAGAATCACTATTCTGGAAATTTCTGCAGCAGAGGATCATATTCGAATATGGTTTTACTGTATTCGAATATAAGCTTCTTCACAGCAACGAATTCCATGTGACCCCAACTTCTCCATGTGATGTAACCTGCAATCCAGGGAGGGCAAATCAGTAAAAAAATATAGGAGAAGAAGGAGCCATCATGAGGACTACATTCGGTTAGAGGAGAGAGAAGGAAGAGAGTAGAGAGAGAGAGAGACACGCAAGAAAGCAGAGGAGTCGGGGGAAGAAATTCAGTTTTTGTAGAGAGAGTTTTGAGAGAAATTTATTGAGAGTTCATAGTTTTACATTTGAATTTCAATTCGGCATTGGAGTTTTTGAGATTTACATTTTGAATTCATTCAATTTCTGTAATCAGATTTTCAGTTCTAAATCCATTAAACTTTCATTTTCAGATTGAAATGTCTTCAATTCAGATTTCCATTTCTGTTTTTCTTCTTTTTAACATGCTCGGCTAAGTCTTCTTGGGCCAAGGCAAGGGTAATGCCCTTCCAATGAATCTCAAGTGGCCGAACTTCATGATTTACTTTGAGTTCTTATGATTATCAAGTCAATTTGCAGCTGGGTGTCTTAGAACTCATTGATTCAAGACCCGATTAATCCAAATTTGTATATCCTATTGATGAGTTCATAGGTGTTGCTTAACTTAGAACTCTCATGACATTGTTGTATGTGGGTTGCTAGAATTAGAACTCCTATTGTCCTTAAAATAGGTTATGCACATTGAGTGTTTAATCCATGGTTTGTTTCAATTGAAATTAATTTTCTCAAAAATCAGTACAAATTGATTTGGTAATTTATAAACTCTTGGCACTTGAAATTCATTCGGATTGGTATTAAACTTGTCTTGCTCAACTTTTTTTATCACTTAATCTTTAGTTTAAATTCACTTTGCTTTTGGAAAATAGTTCAAAACCATCAACCAACCAAATCAGATTTTAATTTTCTGTTTCACATTTTTTGTGAGTTGTGTTTTGCCAAATTAATCTCCATTAGAGTCATTCACTTCATTACTCCCTAGATCCCTGTGGAAATGACCTGGGACTTACCAGTTATTTTGTGCTTCAACCACACCTTGCACTTGGGGGAAAACTTGTCTTGATTTACCTCACTTAACATTTTTTTAAATTTGAATTTATAATCTGAATTTTCATTGAGCTTTTATTTTGGAGTGAGGTAATTAAACAAGAACAAGCACAATTTTGGCGCCGTTGCCGGGGATCTTTGAGAAGCAATGGTGTTTTGAGCTTTTGGAGCATTAACTGGCAGTACATCTCACCACCATTTTCAACAACAGAGCTGCTTAACTTGTTGGGTAACTTTGTTCATCTCTATTTCTTTTCTTTTATAGTCTTGGTTGTTAGTTTAGTTTTAGAACTGTTTGCATCTGAATCCTGAATTTCTGATTTGAAACTGTTTCATCTGATATTCGAATACTGCTGCATTTCTCTGCTGTAGCTGTAGTTGCAATTCTCTGTGAATCAGTAGATGAAATTGTGAAGTTAGGAGGTTAGATTGGAGTTTTGTTTCAGTCTGAATTTCTGTTTATGCTTTTAAGGTCTGGTAAACTTGTTGGAAACAGATCTGAATTGCATTTCCATCTTCTCTTGCTGAATTGATTGAATTGCTGCATCACATTCACAATCTGAATTTTCTGTTGCACATATGGATCCACCACCACCTGTTCTGCCGGAAGGAAGTGTTCAAGGAGAGAATGACCAAATGGATCAAAACATCCTTAGACCTCTCCGGAATATCTTTATCCAGCTAGACAAACCACTCCATCTTGCATTGTTCTTCCAAATGGACATCAGAATTTTTATCTTAAACCTGGAACAATTCAGCTTTTACCAACTTTTCATGGCATGGACTCAGAAAATCCTTACATGCATATGAAAGAATTTGAAGATGTTTGTGGAACTTGCATGGATAGGAATGTTAATGAGGACATGGTTAGGCTTAAATTATTTCCATTTTCATTGAAAGACAAGGCAAAAATGTGGTTGAATTCACTTGAGCCTAGATCAATAGGTACTTGGAGAGACATGCAAACAAAATTTTTGAAGAAGTATTTTCCTGCAAATAGAACTGTAATTCTTCAACAGCAAATAATGAATTTTGTGTGTAAATCCAATGAAACATTTGCTCAAGCATGGGAAAGATTCAAGGAATTGTTGCAAGCATGTCCACATCATGGTTTTGAATCTTGGAGAATTGTTAATTTTTTCCATAATGCATTAACTCCAAATCTGAAAATGTTGGTTGCCACCATGTGTAATGGTGAATTCTATGACAAAACTGCTGAAGAGGCTTTACATTTCTTTGATGCTTTAGCTGAAAACACTAAACAATGGGAGGTAGTCTCCCCATCTTTTCTGAATTTTCTGACAGATCAAATGATAGAGGAAAGTTCCATCTCAATGAGGCAGATGATGTTGGAGCTAGGTTGGCTGCATTGTCAAGAAAGATTGAATTGATGGAGCAAAAGAAGCAAACATTGAAGGAGAGTGAAGTGAAGTGTGTGCTGTGTGAAACCGCAGACCACAGGACTGATGATTGCCCAACACTTCCAGCTTTTAAGGAAGTTCTCTATGGTCAAGCAAATCCCACACAAGCTGCAAGACCCTTCAATCAAAATCAGGGGATGAACACATATTCACAAGGCCATAGTCCATATTCGAATAACTACAACCCTGGCTACAGAAATCATCCAAACCTTTCTTGGAAAGCAGAAGCACAAACCAACAATACCAACCTCAACAACTGTGCAACCCCAACCATTTCCTTCTCAGCCTTTTCAACCTCAGCAGAACACAAATTTTTATCAGCCACCTCACAAAAGATCTTTGGAAGACACTTGCAACAATTTATGCAAGGGCAGATTGGAACCAACAATCAGAATTCCAAGTTTCAAGAGCAGACAAACAGGGCCATGGAAGACATCCGAAGTCAATTGTCAAAGCTAACTCAAGCTTTAACCATCAGAGAATCAGGAAAGCTTCCATCTCAGCCAAGACCAAATCCTACAAGCCAAGTTCATTTCAGTGAATCATCTTCATCTGCTGCAAATGAAAATCTGGAGCATGTACAAGCTGTTTCAACATTGAGAAGTGGAAAGCAAATTGTCAAGCCAGATTACAAACCACCTGCTGAAGAAATTGAGGAAGAAAATGAGCAAGAAATAATGAAAAATGAAGAGGAAATGCAGCTGAAACAGAAACTGGACAGCAGAACAAAAGTGAACAGAAACAGCAATTTAGCACTTCTGAGAAAGAAATCATGTTTCAGCATGAAGAGCAGGAATTGAAGCAAAATGAAAGACTAATTGGGGACAGCAAGTTGGACAGCAGAAAACTTGAGGAAAAGCAGAATCTGAGCCAAGAAGGAGAAAATTCTGATGCAGCCGAAGGAATATTCGAATACCAGCAAGCAACATTCGAATAGCAGTAAGCAGCAAATCAGAATCCAGAGAACAGAGCAGGTAATTCTGAAAATAAAGAGGAAATTTCTGAGAATAAGAAAAAATTTCTGAGGAAAATCAGTTTGAAAAGAGTGAAAAAGATTTTGAAAATAAAGAGATTTTGAATAAAACCAAGTTGGACAAATCTGAATTTGTTCCAAAACTTCCATTTCCACAAAGATTGAACAAAGCCAAGAAAGAGAATTTGAATTCTGACATTTATGAATTGTTCAAACAAGTCAGAATCAATATTCCCTTACTTGATGCAATTAAACAAAATCCATCCTATGGAAAATTTTTGAAAGATTTGTGTACTGTTAAGAGGAAAATGAATGTGAAAGAAAGAGCATTTTTGACTGAACAAGTGAGCTCCATTTTGCAATTTAAAACTCCTCCCAAATATAAAGATCCAGGTTGCCCCACCATAGCCTGCTTAATTGGGAATCAAAGGGTAGATCAAGCTTTGCTAGATTTAGGTGCAAGTGTCAACCTCTTACCATTCACTGTTTACAAACAGCTGGGGTTGGGAGAACTTAGACCTACTAGGGTGACACTACAACTTGCTGATAGGTCAGTTAAAGTCCCTAGGGGTGTGGTTGAGGATGTCTTGATTCAAGTGGATCATTTTTACTTTCCGGTGGACTTTATAGTGCTAGACACTCAGCCCATTCAAGGAAACCAACCAGCTGTACCTGTTATCCTAGGAAGACCATTTTTGGCCACCTCAAATGCCTTGATCAATTGTAGAACCGGAGTTATCAAGTTCTCCTTTGGAAACATGACAATTGAGAAAAACATCTTCAAGGTGACCAAACAGCCGAGTGATTATGAGGAGGTAGAGGAAGTTGATTGGATTCAAACAACCACTCAAGATCACTTTGATAGAGAGTATTTTGATGACCCTTTGGAGAAAGCCTTAGTGAATAATGAGCAAGTAGATTTCCTAGCTGATTGTGACTTGGAGAATTGTGGGGGAGGAGAATTGGAGGAAATGAAAAATTCAATGCTATTGGTGAATCAGTGGAGACCATCTGTTGAGTCTTTAGAGCTACCCATAGTCAAGCCTCTGTCATTTTTGGACCAGCCACCAAAACTGAGAGAAAACCCTTGCCAAGTGACTTGAAGTATGTATTTTTGGGTGAGGGAGAGTCCTATCCAGCTGTCATTTCATCTCAGCTGAGTTTGGACCAAGAAAATAGACTTGTGGAAGTCTTGAGGAAGCATAGAGGAGCTTTGGGCTGGACTATAGCAGATCTGCAGGGAATAAGTCCATTGATTTGCACTCATAGAATATTTTTGGAGGATGAGGCCAAGCCTATTAGGCAAATGCAAAGGAGACTCAACCCCAACATGAAAGAGGTTGTTAGAGGGGAGGTAATCAAGCTTTTGGATGCTGGAATTATCTACCCCATCTCAGATTCTAAGTGGGTGAGTCCAACTCAGGTAGTGCCTAAGAAATCTGGAGTGACTGTGATTAAGAATGAAAAAGAGGAATTAGTTCCAATGCGCATCCAAACAGGATGGCGCATGTGCATAGATTATAGAAAGTTAAATGCAGTCACAAGGAAAGATCACTTCCCTCTTCCATTCCTAGATCAGGTATTGGAAAGAGTGGCAGGGCATGCATTTTACTGTTTCTTGGATGGTTACTCTGGGTATAATCAGATTGAGATTGCATTGGAGGATCAGGAAAAGACCACATTCACTTGCCCATTTGGCACATTTGCATATAGGCGTATGCCTTTTGGTCTTTGCAATGCTCCTGCAACATTTCAGAGATGTATGATGAGTCTGTTTGGTGATTTTGTAGAAGATTCCTTGAAGTTTTTATGGATGACTTTTCAGTATATGGCAGTGACTTTGATACATGTTTGGGAAATTTAGAGAAGGTTTTGATTAGATGTGAGGAGAAAAACTTGGTTTTGAACTGGGAAAAATGCCACTTTATGGTAACTCATGGAATTGTCCTTGGCCACATAGTGTCTTCTAGGGGGATAGAAGTAGACAAAGCCAAAGTGGAAATCATTCAAAAACTTCCTACCCCTAGATGTGTTAAGGATATCAGATCATTTCTTGGCCATGCTGGGTTTTATAGAAGGTTCATTGCATCATTCAGTGCCATTGCTAGACCTTTGTGCAACCTTCTATCCCAGGATGTCCCTTTGATTGGACACCAGAGTGTCAGGCCTCATTTGATAGACTTAAGAGTTTGCTCACCTCAGCTCCCATTATGCAGCCACCAGACTGGACTTTACCATTTGAAATCATGTGTGATGCTAGTGATTGTGCCATTGGTGCAGTGCTAGGACAGAGGAGGGATAGGAGGCCACATGTATTGTACTATGCTAGCAAAACCCTTAGTGAAGCACAAAGGAATTACACTACTACTGAGAAGGAGTTGCTAGCAGTAGTATATGCCTTGGACAAGTTCAGATCATACTTGGTAGGTTCCCATGTCATAGTATACACTGACCATGCTGCTTTGAAGTATCTCTTGACCAAACCTGATGCTAAGCCTAGACTTATTAGATGGATTCTTCTGCTTCAAGAATTTGATTTAGAAATCAAGGACAAAAAGGGAGTTGAAAATGTAGTTGCTGATCACCTTTCTAGACTCCCACATCAGGATTTAGCATCTTTTGATTCTCCCATCAATGAGACATTCCCTGATGAGCAGTTGTTCCACATAGACTCTTCTGAGGTACCTTGGTTTGCAGATATAGCCAACTACCTAGCTTCAGGTATTGTGCCTTCTCACTGGACCATGCTGGATAGAAGGAAGTTCTTTAGGAATGTGAGACACTTTTTCTGGGATGACCCTTATTTGTTTAAATATTGCCCAGATCAGGTGATTAGGAGGTGCATACCTGAGAGTGAGTCCACCAGTGTCATTGAGTTCTGTCACACATTAGCTTGTGGAGGACATTTTTTGCTAGGAAGACTGTGGCTAAAATTTTGCAATGTGGATTGTATTGGCCAACCATGTTCAAAGATGTGTATGCATTTTGTGTTGCTTGTGATAGATGCCAGAGACTTGGTAGCCTCACTAGGAGGAACATGATGCCCCTTCATCCATTTATGTGCTTGATATCTTTGACTGTTGGGGTATGGACTTCATGGGCCCATTTGTGAGTTCCTTTGGTTATGAGTACATTCTAGTGGCCGTAGATTATGTCTCAAAGTGGGTAGAGGCTATTCCAACAAAGACCAATGACCATAGAGTGGTTATCAAATTTTTGAAAGAAAATGTGTTTTCCAGATTTGGGATGCCTAGAGCAGTGATAAGTGATAGGGGAACACATTTTTGCAATAGACATGTTGGTCTTTTGATGAAGAAGTATGGGGTGTTACACAAGGTTGGAACATCTTACCACCCCCAAACAAGTGGACAAGCTGAATTAGCTAATAGGGAAATCAAAAGAATCATTGAGAAAACAGTGAACCCCACAAGGAAAGATTGGTCTTTGAAATTGGTGGATGCACTGTGGGCTTATAGGACTGCATTCAAGACCATCTTAGGAATGTCCCCTTATAGATTGGTATATGGAAAAGCTTGTCACTTCCAGTGGAGTTGGAACACAAGGCCTTTTGGGCAGTGAGACATTTTAATGAGAGCATCACTGAATCTGGTTTTCAAAGAAAATTGCAACTTAGTGAGCTGGAAGAGATTAGAAACGATGCATATGAGAATGCCAAGATTTCTAAGGATCGAGTAAAGAAGTGGCACGATGCACACATCAGTAGAAGAGAGTTTTTTGTGGGACAAAAAGTGTTGTTATATGATTCTAGATTGCATCTGTTTCCAGGAAAGCTTAAATCAAGATGGACTGGTCCTTTTGTAGTCAAGAATGTGACTAAGTTTGGGGCTATTGACATTGAAAACCCAAGTTCAAAGAATGTTTTCCGGTGAATGGACAAAGACTCAAGGAGTATCATGAGAATTTTGTTGCTGAAGTAGAGAGTTGGGATCTCGAAGATCCCCCAAATTCTGTTTGAATGAAGGAAGAATTCTGATTTTGTATCATAGTAGTGTAGGTTCTGTTATGCTTTTGATTTTCTGTTTTCTTTTGTTTTTGTAAAAAAAAAAAAAAAAGAAGTTGTATATGGTTATTGCTAACCTTCAGTTTTCAGCTGCAAGTAGTACTCAACTGAGGAAGTGAAGAATCTGCTTGATGAAAAGAATCTATTCAAATGATGTGATCAGTTGCAATTGCAACTGCAGCTGTGATCATGCAGTAGCTGGACTAAATGCCTTGCCACTGCTGAAATGTGAGCTTGGAACAAGTTGGTGGGGAATTGGTCACAGCAGCTGATGATCAGCTTTCAATTCTTGGTAATAAGTTGAATTTTCATTCACAATCTCCAGGTATGTTACTTCCCCAACCTTTCTTTAATTTGCTGGTTTAATACATTGAGGACAATGCATGATTTTAGTTGGGGGGGACACAATCTGAGTTTGTGGATGTGAATAGTATTTTTACTGAAATTTGCTGAATTGAGTGATTGGATATGATCAGAATGTTTTGAATATGATTTGGAATTGTTTGAATTAAGATCATCTTATGTCAGTTTGAGTTTGCATATGTTGAAAATTTGAAAAAATTGAAAATTTGAAAAAATTGAAAAAAAAAATTGAAAATTTGAAAAAAAAATTTGAAAAATTGCAAAACTTCTTCTTGAATTAGTTGTCTTTTGAAATAATTTTCGAATCCTAGCTGTTGGCAAAACTTAATTTGAGTATTCTTAAGAAATGGGGGAAGAATTTCTGGTTTTCTGGACACTGGAATTGCAAATTGCTGATAACCTGTATTCGAATATGGGTCTGGGTATTCGAATATGATGTCGGTTTTAAATCCTGTATATACCCGTGAGTGGCCCCATTCAAGTTCCTGTTCTATTCGAATACGAGCCCTGGTGCCCAAAACCCTGAAACCTTCACCATTCCACATCTTCTTCCAGTCCTCAACTTTCAGATTATCTGAGTGTGATTTTGAGTTGACATTGAAAGGAAGATTCAGATACAGAGCTGCGATTGAAGAAGCTAGGGTTTACAGCTTTGGAAAATTTCTGATAAAGGGTTGAGAATCAATTGAAGCAAGATGCCACCAAAGAGGATGAAGAAGATGGCTTATAAAGGTAAGGCTAAAAGAAGGAGCATGAGGATTTTGAGCCAACATGGTAAGGGTTCTTCACTTGTTGTTCAGGAACCCATAACATATGAACTGTCATCTTCTAAATCAGACCCTAGGTCCTCCTCTAGAGCAGAATCGTTCTATTCTGTAGGTAATGAGAGTTTGAATGAGAGACATGATGATCATGTCTCTAATGTTGAAAAGGAAAACTCTGTTGGATTCCTGAGAATGTGCCTACTAAGGAGCACACTAATGCTCCTGAGCATGAGGTCCACACCTCTGAAAATGCTCCTGAGGATGAACCTGAAGCACAATCTGACCAAGATCTTTTTGAGGAGGATTCTTTTGATAGCTCGAGGTTTTCCAATAAAGCCTCAGAGCTGAAATATTGAGAATTACAGCAAGAGAGCTGTGTTGAGTGAAAGAGGAATTAAATTGGAGGACTACAATGAACCACCCTATGAATTGTTAGAATTATTTGAGCAAAGGGGCTGGGTGCATTGGGTTACAACCAGTAGGAGGGCTGTGGTACCATATGTGAGAGAGTTTTATCAAATGCTGAATTGGGTATGGTTCATGGGAGACCTGTGATAAACTCTGAGGTTAGAGGGAAGAAAATCAGTGTGAATCTTGAGAAGATCTCTTTCATAAGTCACTTACCTGTTGAAAGAGTACCCGAATCCACACCTGACAAAAAGCACAATGGGAGGAGCAATTGCATAAGGACAATTTGGCTAGACTCTTCACAGCCAACCCTCAAGCCAATGGACCACTGCTAGGATGTCCAAGTCAGGAATTACTCCCAAAAGTAATGTCCTTCACATGCTAGTCTGTTCTTCAATTCTGCCCCATGCTTACAAGTCAACCATCACTCTAGAGCAAGCCATGATTATGGGAAAGTTGTTGTTAGGCATTCCCATGGATTTACCTTACCACATCTGGTTGGTTATTTCTCATGTGGTAGAGAAATCAGAATCCACTGCTGGGCTGCCTTTTGGAGGTCTAATTACAGAATAATTCAGCATTTTCTGGGAATAGAGGAAGAGGTAGGAATGGCCACTGTGAAAGCTGCTCCTTTATAGACAAGACATCTGTGAATAGAAGTCAAGGACAGCTGAAGAAGGCTGCTCCACCTGCAGTAGAGAATAACCAGCAGCAGCCAGCAGAAGAGACTGAAGCAGCCCCCATGAGCACAGAGGAGAAATTGAAGTTAATCCAGCAAAATCAAGAAGTACTGATGAGGGAAGTTAGTGAGCTGAGACAGGGGCAGCAAAAGCTTATTCGATTGGTGGAGAGCATATTCGAATTAAGCCGAGAAGGAAGAAATGCTTAATTCAGTATTTCAGCCATGATTCAGACTTTCGTCCTTGAAACCAGACTTTTGACAGCAAATCTTTAGAATATTTCAAATATGTTTTGTCAACAATAGGATTTGGATTGATGTTCTTGCTGTTTGTTTCTTTTGATTAGGTTTAAGTTGTTTTGTTTTACTTTTGCCACCTATACTTTGAACTTACAACTTGGAATGAATGAAATTTCTGTTTTCTTGGAATTAGTGATGTCATTTGCATAAATTGATTGAGCTGAGTTGAAGTATGAAATTTTAAGAGTTGTTGTGTTTGCCATGTGTTTTTAAGTTGAAAAGTGTGTGAATGGATTTAGCTTGAGAATTGTTGATCTAACATTTCTTGAGGAATGGATTTATGAATGAATAATGTGTTTTATGGATTTCCAGATATAGTGGAGACTTAAAACCTGAAGTGAGATATTGAGCCTTAAACTTTGTTCATGAGAGACTTACATTTACTCTAAGGGCTTTCCAAAAGCTCAAGCTTTTTGCACTTCAAATTCCTTCAATAACTCCACTTATACTATTTTGCTTTGGGTGTTTGTGAAGTGATTGAGGAATGGAACTAGATTTTGATTCTTAACTTTTATGGTTGGATGGAATGAAATCATAGAAGTGATATTAGGCCATTTTTCTTAACATTTGAGCTTGGAATGCCTTTCTTTGATAAACATGACCATTGTAGCCAAGTTTGAGCCTTATTAGAGCATTCATACTTCTTCATTTTTACCACATAATTCCTTTAACCAAAATGAATGCTCTCTACCCTTCCCTATGTATTTTGGAATGCATTGAAAATAGAAATGAAGGTTAGTGGGCTGAATTGTGGGATTTGGAGGTGAGAAGAAAGAAAAATGTATAGAATGAGGAAAAAGAAAATGTTAAGGGAAATTGATGATAAAAAGAAAATCAAAAAGGGGGAAACTGTTTTAATTTTGAAATACATTCACTTGAGGTCATTTTCAGTTTAAAAAAAAAATGAATTGTAGAAGGGTAGAAGAAAGTTTATTTCAGTGTTCCAAATCAGTTTTTGAATTCCTTATCCTTTCCTTCTATTACCTTATTAAACCTCATGGCCCCATTACAACCCATTGCAAGTCCTAATTGATCTTTGGAAGAATTTTCATTCAATTGTGAAATTTAGGAATTAGGGAATCATGGTGAAAATTCTGAAATTACTTTGCTACATCATTCCTTCATGGAGTTATGCCAAGTCCAATTCTTTCTTGAATACATCGTTTTTGACTTGTTGATGCCACCTTCTAGAATTTGATGAACATTTACTCTTAATAAGGGGCATCTTGAGTGAAACCTTGTGTGCTCTATTTTCTTTGGAGTGAATTCCAAGGTGAGATTTGAAGTCAAAACTTGGGAATGAAATGGAATGCAAAGTTCAGAATTAAATGAAGTTCTAAAGATGTATGTTAAGTTGATAGAGCTAAAAGCTGCTATTCATTCACATTCATTTCACACACTTGGCAAGTTTCACATCTCTTATAAAATTTTAAATTTTAAACTTTGCTTATGAAAGTTTTTGCTTATGGTGTTGACTAATTTCATATGAATAGCTGAAATGTCATTCAAATTGAAATGGAATTAATGCTTTTGGATTTCTCTCCTATTTTCTATTAGAAGCATTACTAGGGACTAGTAATGTTGTAGTTGGGGGGTGTGTGATTGGACATCAATTGTTACATATTTATATATTCAAATTACACTTGCACACATCATAAAAAGATATAAAATCTATGTTTTGTGCAGATTCCATCTCCATATCTCCAAAGTGGAAATGTGTTGATTTCCATCACAAAAACAAGAAATTAAGCTACATTGAGGATGTTGAGAAGAAAGCATGCTGCACAACACATCAAAGGATTGAAGCTATTTCAGAAGAAGAAAATTCAGTTGAAATCAATGCAAAGAGATCAGAATCACTATTCTGGAAATTTCTGCAGCAGAGGATCATATTCGAATATGGTTTTACTGTATTCGAATATAAGCTTCTTCACAGCAACGAATTCCATGTGACCCCAACTTCTCCATGTGATGTAACCTGCAATCCAGGGAGGGCAAATCAGTAAAAAAAAATAGGAGAAAGAAGGAGCCATCATGAGGACTACATTCGGTTAGAGGAGAGAGAAGGAAGAGAGTAGAGAGAGAGACACGCAAGAAAGCAGAGGAGTCGGGGAGAGAAATTCAGTTTTGTAGAGAGAGGTTTTGAGAGAAATTTATTGAGAGTTCATAGTTTTACATTTTAATTTCAATTCGGCATTGGAGTTTTTGAGATTTACATTTTGAATTCATTTCAATTTCTGTAATCAGATTTTCAGTTCTAAATCCATTAAATTTCATTTTCAGTTGAAATGTCTTCAATTCAGATTTCCATTTCTGTTTTTCTTCTTTTAATATGCTCGGCTAAGTCTTCTTGGGCCAAGGCAAGGGTAATGCCCTTCCAATGAATCTCAAGTGGCCGAACTTCATGGATTACTTTGAGTTCTTATGATTATCAAGTCAATTTGCTGCTGGGTGTCTTAGAACTCATTGATCAAGACCCGATTAATCCAAATTTGTATATCCTATTGATGAGTTCATAGGTGTTGCTTAACTTAGAACTCTCATGACATTGTTGTATGTGGGTTGCTAGAATTAGAACTCCTATTGTCCTTAAAATAGGTTATGCACATTGAGTGTTTAATCCATGGTTTGTTTCAATTGAAATTAATTTTCTCAAAAATCAGCACAAATTGATTTGGTAATTTAAAACTCTTGGCACTTGAAATTCATTCGGATTGGTATTAAACTTGTCTTGCTCAATTTTTTTTTATCACTTAATCTTTAGTTTAAATTTATTTTGCTTTTGGAAAACTAGTTCAAAACCATCAACCAACCAAATCAGATTTTAATTTTCTGTTTCACATTTTTTGTGAGTTGTATTTTGCCAAATTAATCTCCACTAGAGTCATTCACTTCATTACTCCCTAGATCCCTGTGGAAATGACCTGGACTTACCAGTTATTTTGTGCTTCAACCACACCTTGCACTTAGGGGAAAACTTGTCTTGATTTACCTCACTTAACATTGTTTTAAATTTTGAATTGATAAACTGAATTTTCATCTGAGCTTTTTATTTTGGAATGAGGTAATTAAGTAAGAACAAGCATCTAGCGACCAAGTGGTGACACAGTCGGGCACCCAAGATCTTATGTGCCCAAGCTGTGTGCACACAAGGTAACTTGATCCGGCCTGGATTGCAACTTTCAGCTCGTAACTTGGCTTCCTTTAGCTGCATTCCGCCATTTCCCTACAAAACACACAAAGACCATAGAAATAATCAAAACAAGATAAGAAATGAATTCTAGTTGATAAAATGTTCATAAGAAGAGTGTGAAATGAAACTAAGACATGACAATGATTGCGTGCAATCAGTACTCATTGAAACAAATACAAGCACCTTTGCTGCCATTTGCCAAGGAACTTTGAAGTGTGACAATGACACAAACCTTGGGGAACCTTTGATGAAAATCCCAAATCACCTCCATCTCCAATGATGTATTACACAATTATTTAGGTAATTTCATTACATCTTTTCAATTTTGAATAATTTTGAGTTGAATAATTGGTGTTTGAAGTTTGAGTGCTACTTGATCAAATTTCTATTCAGTGTATGCATCTTTGATCTGGTAGAATCATATAAATTAATCATGTCTCTCGAGTGACTTATCCTGAAGAATCATACATGGAATTTTCTATGACTTCATCATCTAAACCACAACCACCCTCATCATATAGTTCTCTGTCTATTGATTTGTTGCCTTTCATGAACGATATAGAAGAAGGAGGTGGTTGCGGTGTCCATGAGGACCCAGACATTATTATGCCTATAGAGGTTAAACCTTTGAGACAGTTTTGCATCCAATTCGTCAAACTACACCTTCATACATTATATTGCCTTTGAATCAAAGAAATTTCAATTTCAAACCAGGCATTATCCAATTGTTACCCACATTTTTATGGGATGGATTCTGAAAATCCTATGCTTTATATGAAGGACTTTGATGATGTTTGTAGTACAATGCATGGATCAGAACACAAAGACAGACACCGTTGGGTTACGGTTGTTCCATTTTCATTTGAAACACAGGCCAAGGCCAAAAGGTCGCTAAACTAACCCACTCCATTAGTACATGGATAGCAATGGATGCTAAGCTTTTGAAAAAATATTTTTCAGCACATAGAACCATGATGATGCAAAAGAAAATCATGAACTTTCTTGTAAACCAATGAGTCCTTTTGTAAGCATTGGAGAGGTTTAAAGAGTTGTTGAATGCATGTCTACATCGGTTTGGAGGGTGTGTAGTTTTTCTATGATTCATTGCCAGCAGAATTCAAATCACTTTTTTCGACCATGATGGTGGTCATTTCTTGGATAAACTCCCGAGGTGTATTTTGTTTTATGATGAATTGGCTAAGAACACTAGAAAATAGGAAATAGAACCACCTTCACAGTTAAAGTTTAGGGAGTCCACCCCCAACCTAGTGGCAAGTTGCTTCTTAGTGAGTTGATATTTAAGTTCTGGTTGGATTTGTTGACTACGAAGGTAGAGTCTATAGAGCTTAAGAAGGTCATATGGTAAGTGAATAAAGAACCTAGGTGTGTAGTTTGTGAGATAGTGGGTCATAGCATAAATGAATGTCCTACTTTACCCACTGATTACAA